>VIBL01000126.1:0-600000 GCA_008271625.1 Lutraria rhynchaena | reverse complement strand
TAGACACACCACTAAATCAGACAGTTTGGTATACATAGGTACTCGTATAATCAATCAATCAGCCAATCAACACACAGATTACTCAATTATCACCCAAACAATTCCAAATTATCTGAATTATATTAATTAGTTTAAATCACATGTTGCTAATAAATTATCTAAACATTTGTAGCCTATTTGGACATCTTTCAAGCTTGTAAGAAATGTAAGAGCTGTAAAGTTTCCCTGTAATTGGGCTTAAAGTCACTAAATTCTTCATCTAAAACTGCGACTGAGTTGCTTTGGTTAATAACCAACAATTATTTCATATCAATATATTTTACACACAGCAGATCTTACCAGACCAAACATCTGTAGATAGAGCTGCATTATTGTTTTAGGAATACAAATACAAACATGATGAAATGTGTAGGGGTGGGTTCTTGTGTACATACCCCGGAGGAACTAGATAAAGGTTGTTCATCCCGGAGGTCATAGTCAACAAACATGTAAGCAGCATTTCTTATATTGAATCCATCAACACCATGATCCAACCAGAAGTACAGTATATCCTGTAGATAAAATATAGGTAATCCTAGACAAAATGAACACATGCCAGTAGTTGAAGCTGAAACTTTACTGAAACAAAGATGGTTTACCGACCTTTTCAAAAAAAAATTGATGTTACTTAACGACAAAGTCTGGTAATATTGTTGGAACATTTTTTGGCAGTTATGTTGGCCTTAGATATCAATATATCAAATCAGAGGCTGTCCTGAACATCATGATAAGATTTCTTATTCTGTAAGTACCAATACACATTACAGTACCCTGGTAATAAAGATAAGGAATCTTATATTGTAAGAGACACCTCCTGTTTTACGTTTCAGTTTGATAGCAGTCTGTTTTAACAGTTGTGGTAAAGCAGTACACCAGCAGCTGGTTTCTATTGTTCTTATTAATAGTTGGTCATCACACTTATTGCTTTAATAGTGGATACTGTAATATTTGTACATAATAATGTGCTAAATCCGTGAACTGTGTGCTAACAAAGCAAAACAGAAACTTTTAAACATTCCTTTCTGTTTAAGATTACCTGAAGTTTATCCTGAACCATGGAACTACGTAGATTGAGATCTGGTGTTGTAGCTGATGTTTGGTGAAGATAAAACTGATCTCTTGCAGAATCCTTAACCCATGCAGATCCACCATACATACTTTGCTGTAAAATTCCTTACAATACAATGCAATGCAATGCAATGCAGTCCAATAAGTTTATTGATAATTTAGGCCACCAGCTATGCAGTTCATTTTAATAATACAATTAAACCTGTGTTGCAACCACCTCCGAATAAAGACCACCCTGTGAATAAAGGCCATTCTTTAAAAAACTGTCACTGTTTATTTAGAACAAACTGACCTTGAATAAAGGCCAACTGTCATATAAGGCCAAATTTTGTCTTTCCCAATGGTGGCCTTTGTTCATAGGTTTGACAGTACAATAATTGTTTACTATTTATAAGTGCATACAAGTGTTTAAAGACTTAAATAAACAATTTTAAACAGTTTGATAATGTTGGAACATGGCAGGAATCATGCAAGATATTAATATGAGATTAAGAAAACTGGTTCAAAAATTAAATTTGGTGAATCATTCTGTAACAAAAGTACATAACAATACAAATTATTTTGTTACAAAACAAATTTGTCTGCTTTTCAAAACATTTGAAGAGATGAATATTGTCTTCTAGGAGATAATTTTAAAAGTCAAATATTTCATTCTTAACTGTACTTTGATTAGGCCTAAAAAAGTTTGTTTCCAGTTACATGCCCCAAAAAATATAGGTCGGCAGGTAGGGATTTTTTTATTTTATTTTTTACATATATCAGCAACACCGTATGGGAATATGTGAGCTATAATATTAACAGGTTGTGAAAATTACAATATAGCACATGATTTGGATGCTGTAAAAACTTATGAGTTGGCAGGTAAAATATTGGGTCAGTCAGGTAACTAGAAACAAACCTTTTTTAGGCATTATTATAATTTTAATATGTTAAGATTGATCAGTTGGGAGGCACATAATTCATTCACAAATTACTTCTCTTATTATCACATGGATGATACAGAGTTATAAGTACCAACCCAGTTATTGGGTGGGTCAGTAGCAGTTTTGCCGTCTGCCCAAACATAGAAATTCTTCTTCTCATTGCTTTTGTCTGCTTTACTTTCAATAAACCAAGGATGACTTGAACTTGTCTGTGTTGGAATAAAATCCACCACTACAAACATGTCTGAAAAACGAATCAAATCATGAGATTCAATAATTACATAATGCATGGATACATCATACATGAAGCATCAGTGTAAATTCAATTATGTACACATCTCAAGGAATGAACAGTTTTTGCAAGGTTCTATTTTAAATTAATTCATTCTGCACAGATTACCAAGTCATCCCAGCAGCAAGATTTACAACTTATAAAAATTAAGATATTGAAATAATGTCTAAAATCTGATACATGTGATTACTGATCTTCATGACCTCATGACAGTAGTCTGATATTTGACCTTTGGTCAAGGTCAAATACTTGCTGATCAAGACAATTAGAGATATAAATAATCAGGCTCAATGGTCTTTTAATGTATGTTTTAGATTTACCTTTTTCATGTGCTTTCTGCAAAAGGTTGTCAAAGTCGGATAATGTGCCATATTGAAGCAACACGTCTGTATGATTGGTAATTGCCATGTCATTACCACTTTTGAAGTCATTTCCTTGAGGATTTTCAACCATGTAGAAAGGACTCAAAGACAGAATACTGAAGCCAAGATTCTTGATGTAGTCCAGTTTCATTTCAATACCTGAAGATGGTAAACATAAAAATATGCAAAGCAATTTCTTTTTTATTGCTATCAAATATTTACAGACAATCCATGCTTATTTAAACACCAGCTCTTTTAAAACTTTCTCTGTTAGACCATTAATTAATCAAGAGGGTCTTTAATATCAGTTCAGTTGGACGTCTGTGATATTGTTCATGAAATATTTTTGTTCAATGCATTCTTACTTCAATATTTTTAATTAATACAAATAGAAAACGCATATTTTAGCTACGTAGTAACAGATTACTATTAGTAAAACCAAATGCCTACCCTATAAATGAGTTACATTGCCTGGTTACAACAACTTACCTTTTAAATCTCCAATGCCATCATTATCACTGTCCTTAAAACTGGGGACATAAATCCGATACACAGATTCTTTCTGCCACCATGACCTTGAGTCAGGGTCACGGCATTTTGGGTACACCAGAACCAGGGCAACTACGGTGATAATCAGAGCCAACCACCCCAGAATGATAATGGACACTAAAATCATTCGAAGGCGTCTCCAGAATGGTTGACTGGAGAAATGAATCAGGTCCTCTTTGCCCATACCACGGTATGGAGCACTGGGTCTCGGCTTGCTCTCAGGTATTTCTACACCATTCGATACACTGATGACATAAAACAATCACATAGGAGCAGATCTAATACAACAACAACATAATTTTCAATTGGTAAAGCATAATAATAGTTACATTAAGAACAACTACACATGTATAAATTAGCAAATACTGAGGAGCTATGTTTGTAATTCTAAGCGTATTGAAAAAGGCACTGTGGGCTTATCTTATTCTTTGAAATGCAATTTCAGCTTAAATATAACTCTTCCACAGTACAATAAGAAATATTTTTAAGTTAAGATTTATAATGAAAATATAATTAAAAGTTAATGTAATGTGTGACATACTTGTAAGTCACTTGGTCATCATTTGGTGACTTGAAGCCAATGTTATCAAATCCTTTATCTGTTGTCCCATCAGTGGGTTTTGATGACACCAAATATACGTCAGATTTTCCTGGCATTATGGCATCTGCTCTCCTACTTTTTTGAAGGACTGTATAATTGTTACTGACTGAGAAAACAAACTGTAGTGTTAGAATTATACAGACCTGCTAACATTACTTGATGATTTAACATGAATCATGGGTGCACAAACGATTCTTGGGTTGGAGGCCAAGGGGGGACTAATTTGTTTCTAGGTACAGGAATTTACAGATGAAAAAAGAAGGTACATAGGTTATATACTAAATTTATAAAAATGCCTTTATTACAGATATAGTACAAGCCTTTATCTTTGGTTTACCCAGGATTTCTATTAATTCTTATGTGGAGGTTCTGTATGAACATTTTTATAAACTTTGCTATCAAACGCTTGAAGAGGGAATGAAACATATACTGCCCCCCCTCCCCATGCTTTGATAGATAATATGATAATACACTGTTTTCCAGTTATAAACATTCTTAAAATCATATTCTATACAAGAAGTTAATTTCTATTTTTTGGGAAAATCAGCATTATGTATCAAAATAAGACTTTGTATTGAGTCCCATTTAATGCAATTTCACAATCTAAAGTGGCAATACAAACCCACAGTCATATCTCGAGGTATAGAAAAATATTTACAAGAGAGTAACATTTCCCATTATCAAAAAAAAAAACAAGTTCAAAATATACTTTATTACAAATGCTATCAATAGCTTTCATCCTATGTCCTGAATAATAAGCAAGCTTGCAATATTGTCAAGTAGTCCCATTCTTTAAATTATAGGTATCTACATTGTCAAGATACCATTTATGGACATAAGGGTATAGGACGAGTTTTATTGCAACTAAATTAGGTCAGTGACATTTTATACATATACCTGTTACCATCTATAGTGAGACAGCCTATATTTCACTCATGTATTAACTTACAGTGATATAAAAAGTTCAGATAAGAGTTGAACAATGTGTAAGTGAAAATGAATGTTTTTATCTTCACAGTCATCTTATCAGGGTGTAACAAAAGTTTAATTAAAATAAAAAATGAACCTGAAAAGTTGTTTATATGTTGACTGAAGTTAAACCGAAACCTTAAAATAGAACATCAATAAATGTCAACATAAACTGAAAAATAACACAATGTCTGTCCACAAATACAAGTCATCAAGTTGTTTATTTGCTGGAAATAATCAATGTCTGTATTAAGTAGTCCTGGTAAGATCAACCAGAAAGTGACAAAACTCTTCTGGTGTTATATTTGATGGTAAATATTGGTATTTTCTACATCCATGAAATATTACAATACTAAACCAACGATTAATTCAACACACTGTAAATTCATTCATTTGTTTCTTCTATCATGCTATTAACCAAAAATGGTTTAAACTCGTCTAGTATGGCAAGCAAGCCATCAAATATTGGATGAAAAAATAAGTCTATAGAAGTAAAAGACAGTGTTATTTTATCAATACTAATAAAAAAGATTGTGTTAGTGGGTGTGGCACACACTGAAACCTGTTTAAATTAAGATTGAACAGAAAAATACATATGCACTATTCTGTACAAACCATTCCCAATTAATTTCAGGTAAAATCATAAAAAAGCACTGAATTTATAAAATTTCAAACACTATCAAATCAAAATTATAGAATTAACACTGAAAAAAGAGAGAAAAAATCCTTACCTGTCTCGTGAAGATTTTGGTTAAGTTTATGTCAGTGAAGATTTACCTGTATGCAAATGAAGTGTGTCATGATATCAGCGTGTAAATATATAGGTACCTGTGCAATTTAAACTTGTATGGGACCTAAGATAATTAATCATTTGAAATAATCAACAGACAACTATGTTTATGACTAAATAGAGAGGTTTCATATAAACAATGTATATAAAATACAGGTAACATAAAATACTCATCAAAAGTTAGAAATTTTTTAACAGCATTTGTGATGAAGGCAAAGCTTAATTAATATGTTTAATCATCAAATTAACGTAACGAAAATCATAAAAAAATGCATTCTTGTCATTTTAAAAAATATTACAGAATATGGTTTGATGCATTATAATAAGACATTTTTGAAAACATATTGTATGCGTAATATTCTTAAAAAAATCATGTGAAAATAAAATATTTTCAGCCTTTGCACTTGTACATTCGTATTCCAGTGACACCAATGGTGCTACTTTTAAACAATGGTACAAAATGTGCATAGCAAACTAATCATGTGTAGTTAATTCTATTTCTGGTCAATCTTTTATTGGTCAAAAGAAGCATGCGGGACGATAAGGATCCTCTGATAGATTGGTATGGGCTTACATGCATGTTTCTGTTCCACTGGTAACATTTTGACTAGCATCAAAAATGCATACTACATTTTATCTTCGCATCTATCATCGATGCATTGTCTTTTAATATTTTGGTACTACCAGACACTTCATCCAAGTCAAAATCCATTAATGTTTCAACTGTCTCTGAAAAAATTGTAAAACCCAAAATGATGTACCAGTATAAGCCTGTGACAACACAACAGAAAAAGGTTCAATAAAATGTTTGCATACAGCTATCATGTATACAAATAGAAAAAAAGATGTAAATCATAGAATTACAAAAATTACTGTGTAGTTAAATCAAACATAATCCTCCTGTGAATGTTATAAAATGTTTTATAGATAGTAGAGGGAGCATGTGAAAGTTGCTTGAAAGAATGAAAAATGGCCAATTACCACAGTAATATATGCAAATTAATGTGCATTGTTTGAGTTATGGGTTTAAACAGAAGTAAAGTACTGAATATACTGCAATCGGAAATACTCGAAATGGTAGAAAATGCAGCATAAACTAATAATTACATTATCAAATTGTTTACCCCAAAATTAAAGTGTTTGCTGACAAGACATTGTCACAGTCCTACCAGTGGAGAATATTTTCTGTTGTAATAGTTTATTCATTAGTTCCAGACTAAAGTTTCCATTGTACATGGACCTTAACTACACAGTACATTATATATGTCTTTGCACTTTATAACAATCACATTCTAACAAAAAGGATGCCAGTAACAACAAGCAGAAGTAAGAGAGAAGTTTTATTATAACAAACACAGTACAGCTAGTAACAGAATTGATAAAACTTGAACTGATATTTTAAAGTTATAAGTTACAGTACATCATTTTGTCTGAAGTACTCAGTTGTGAAGCTTTGATTGGAAAGCAATACAGTTAGTTTATTTTTCAGTTTTCTGGCCCAAGGTGACAGAAAATTATATTTTGTAAGTTATTTCATGTTGAGTAAAACACCAGAATTGTATATACATATATGTAGACAAGCAATTACTGTGTACTAATATACATAAGCATGATTCACTTAGAGATAAGCACATTTTGTATGCATACATAACTGTGTATGCAAGCACTTGCTGTCCTATTTCAATGATAAAGAAACTTGTCCAAAAGTATTTACAGTAAACAATATAAAAAAATATTAGAATTTCCTTGTTACTTTAAATTATTAACAAAACAAGAGCACATCAGTAAAATACAAACAGTAAACAGGGCTGCGGCCATAGTCCAGCAGTTAGTGTGCTGGACTAGTAACCCAGAGATCCTGGTTCGAAACCCGGTCGGGGCTGGTTATACCCTTCTATGAAAATTTGACAAAAATGTTGATTTTCCTCCATATGTGGAGAAGTTGCCGGCTCGTTGTGGAAGGGTAAGTTAGAACTAGTTATTATACAGTCCAGGAAAACATGTTAGATTGGTCACCGTAACTAACTGAAAAATTGTTGAAAAATAGCATTAAACCCCAGTGACAGTATGTTACATGAAAACAAAACAAACATACATTAAACATTGTGATACACCATAAGTAATATATATTATACTATTGACAATTATAAATCTACTACAAATTACACACATTAAACTTCAATCACATACATGGCCCCTAGTACATGTACAATAGAGAAAAAGCAGACTTAAAGATCAACTCAAACAAATTTTCTTTGTAAAGCAATAAAAGAAGTGTTGCTCATTATGTAATACATAAAATAAAATACAATAAAACAAAAAAATCAAAATAAAAAAGTATAAAATACATTGACAAGAATTAACGACCAAGAACACAAGAACTAAAGCTGGAGAGCATACCTAATTTAAGCACGTAAGTCCTGAACCATGAATGGCATAAAACAAAAAGTATACAATTGGGAACAAAGCCCAAAAACTCCCTGAATGTTTTTAATTAATACAGAAATAATGTCTAAAACAGGAACAAACAATTGGATAGATTAGAAGTAAATTAAAAATAATTCTAATATCAAAACTAGACATGATTATAAATCAATACATGACCATTTCTGATTAATAATAACCTTGCATTTTTTATTATGGAAATACTTGAACTTCAAAATCCTTTGTCCAATCAGGATACAGTAATAATAAAGTTAGCAGTACACAAGGCCTCACTCATTAAGATTGGAACAATTCTAAAGTCAAGTGAAATATATAAATGAGTAAACAATGTGTGAATGCAAGCTTAACAAGTTTGTGGTATTTGTACTGGACTCCTTGACAAAATAATACAGTAAAACCCCTCAAAACTGGATATTGAAAACCAGAATCCTCTGAAAACTGGAATCCTCTGAAAATCAGACGATTTTTCAAGTTCCATTTTTTCTATTCTAATAGCACTTAGCACTACCACTAACGGCCTGTTGATGTCAATTTTCAGCTGTTTTACCTTTCAGCACATTACTAACAATGCCGATGTACACATCTGCCTGTAACACCCCAAAGAGGGGTTGGCAGTATCAAGAGACAGATAGATAAAGACGCTGAACAATGGTGTAACTAAAGAGGTAAATACAGCCGATGAATATTTCAGACAATTCATTCATACAGGTTAGTTTACTATTTATGATTACCATTAATTGTTATGCAATCAGTACACATTTAAATAACAATCATTCACATTTTAGGTCAATACATAAAAAAGCACCTATAATGTAATACATCTAATTATTGTTAGATTACATCAATTAGACATCATGAATAAAGAAGACACTTATTGTTGATGCTGTAAGTGTATTCACTTCAAACGT
Organism: Lutraria rhynchaena; assembly: GCA_008271625.1. Classification (NCBI taxonomy): domain Eukaryota; kingdom Metazoa; phylum Mollusca; class Bivalvia; order Venerida; family Mactridae; genus Lutraria; species Lutraria rhynchaena. The sequence continues at coordinate 591,054 of VIBL01000126.1, read as the reverse complement.
ATCTAAAACTTTCATCAATAATTTAATAAATTAATAAATTTCATCTACACTAAAAACCACAGTTTTCAGGCTCCAGGTTTTGAATATTCTTAAAAATTAATCAATCAGGCTGTTTTATGCACCATCGCACAATCATAAATTATTATCTTTAAACTGATAAATCAATTTCTTTGAAAGTCATTGAAAAGTAATAATTCATCCATAAATATATCTATCAAAACACATCCAGAATGAATCATTTGCACAGTGTAACACACAAAAACATAATTATATATATATCTAACAAAACATGTTACATTTAATTTTTTTGATCACTCATTCTTCCAGATACGCCACCAGAACTAGGTGATTTATACATCTGGCGCACTTCAATCAATGATTGAGAAAGAGCCAGATATTTGTAATAAATATAATAGTTCCATCCAAGCAAAATCAAAACAATAATCATAACAGCCAATACAGCAGAACCTGAAAGTAGAACTTATAATATATTATAATTGTAAATCAATTTATAATTGTAAATTCATTTTCAACAAGTCAAAATGTACATCAACATTTTAATGACAGGCTTCGACAAGTCCACTCATCCACTCATTAATGGGTAGAAATCATCTCAGGATGAGTTGAAATTGCAGTAGAACTGGTTGAAATTTTTAAGCTGTTCATCCTGCTGGACTAGTAGCCTGAACAAATTTCTCGAGCCAAGAATGAGCGATTAATATACTGGTTTAATCATTAAGAATCAGCCAAAGGGATTTGCTCAAATGCTCAATCAATCTGTTAGAATTTTCAAAATATCAAAATTTGAAACAGCATTTAGACTCTTGAAATCAGTAAATTAAAGCTTTCAACACTTGAGAATTTGTGCCAAAGGGTCAAATTTACAATAAAATTAGAAAAAAATTTATTTTGTTGGCAAATTATCCTCAATGACTTTTTTTTGACCCTCAACTTTTGATGTCTAGTGAAAAACCCTGCATACATGGATATATACTGAATGTTTACAGTACTGGGAGATGTGACAGCAGTGCTGGTTACAGGCTTCATTCTCTTCTGCTTTTGCACTCACACAAAGTCCTAATGATAACTCTGTTATTGATGCCCCTCTCCAAAAAAAGTGCCTTAAGCCCAGATGTAACTGTAAATTTTGAATCAAATTTAACTCAATAAGCACCCAATTAAGCTACCCAACACCTCACTAAAAACTGTTGCACTCCATGAAATTTAAGGATATTAGAGGGAAAAAACATTGGGCTAAATTAAATCTTATAATCAACAGAACTCATGGACTTCATAACATAATTTGTGATGAGAGTAAAAGGTCTCCTAGTCAGGGCTTGAAAAATTTTTCTAAGACTACTATTAGAATTTTGATTAGTTCTACAGCAATTTCAACTCATCCTGAGTGCATTTCTACTCGTAATCATGAGTGGACGAGTGGATTTGTCGAGCCCTGCTAGTACTTTATAATAACAACGTTACTAGTAATATGGAGAAAAGTATTTAAACATAGTTCACAACAGTGAAATACATCCATGTGGAGATTTTCTATGACTTTTTGATGTACTTCAGATCTTGATCCAAAATTACTCAGCTTTAAACCTGGCCCAGATAACACTACCTAGTACAATCATTTAAAGAGGTCAATTTAATGTTTAACAGACAGAAAATGAAGCCTTTAATATGTAGCCATGCACTATTTCATATCTATTGATCCAGATTTATCTAAGATGTCTTTGTATTGATCTTAATAAAATAAATCATTTAAGACAAAACCATCTAGTGAGGTATAAGAAGGAATTGTGACCTCCGAGGGTTTACAACCATTTTAAGGGTTGTTTTTACTGCTATAGTGTAACCAGATATATTTTCATATTTTATAATAACCAAAAAGCATTAAGCTGTCTTACCACAAGCCACTGACAACTAAAATAACTTTACAGCCTACTTCCTAAAATAAAATATTATTGGTGTATTGTATCAGGTCCATTAGATATTTGATCATAACACCCATAGTATCTGATCATGCAACCACCTATTTGAGTGAACCACACTGTATACACTAACCTTCTCACCAGCTGCGGCTGCCGTCCAGTGGTTAGTGTGCTGGACTTATAACCGGGAGATCCAGGGTCGAATGCCAGTTGCTGCAGGTCATACCCTTCTATGAAAATTTGACAAAAATGTTGATTTTCCTCTACATGTGGAGAAGTTGCTGGCTCCTTGTGGAAGGGTAAGTTAGTACTGGTTAGTATACAGTCCAGGAAAACTGGTTAGGTGAACCGGTCACCGTATATAACTGAAAAATTGTTGAAAAACGGCATTAAAACCCCAATGACAATAAGTCACATGAAAAACAAAAAAAAACCTTCTCACCTTTATTAAACAGATTAGGTAAAACTCTTTTGGTGAAATCAATTCCAAGTGCATCCAGTTCATTCTTCACAAAATCTAGTTCAGATTCAAATGCACTCATCCTTTTTCGCACCTCACTAGTTTCAGCACTGAGTTGTTGTTCAATACGTTTCATTGAATTGAAATTCATTTCTTGATTTTTATCTACAGTCACTCTCAATTCATCAAACAGTTCCCTGAAATCTTCAAAGTCTGATTTTGAACCGTCAATTAATTTACCTACAGCAGATTCCACTGAGTCTATGGCTTTTCTAGTGTCTGTTTCTACTACTTTTATTTTTTCCTCAGTCCATTTTAGTTGTTTTTGAAATTCATCTTTCATAAGTTCAATTTCAACAAGCTCATAAGACAGATTCATTAAGTTAGAATTTCTCGTTAAATTTATTTGCTTACGAAGACTTTCTATCAAAGTTAAAACCTCTTCGGTATAGTTTACACTCTGATCTGAGGATGCTTTCACAAGTTCTGATTTCTGCTGTGTGTATGCTTCCTCATACATTCTTTTTACACCATCAATCTGTTCTTTAAGCTCTACAACTTCCTTCATTGACGCAGAATCCATCATGTACTGGTGTATGACAAAACCCAGTAACGCAAAAACCACGACTCCAAAACATGCACATACAGTTCTGAAAATCAAAAATATCCAATTGAAAACTTGATGTAGTAAATACATAAAATCGCAATTATCTATTAATTTTAACAAGCTAAATCCAATCCACAATAAAGTAAAACCTCACATTTCACCAGTTTTCAATAACTCTCCATTAACTTGATAATGAGATCATTTCATTAATATAACCAGTTTTTCAGGTACCAAAGGTGCATTGTTGAGGTTTTAATTTACATGTACCGTCTCATTCAAGAACAATCGGTGAAATATTACAATATGACAATATGACATTCTGTAGGATTATTTATGAAATTTTGGCGAACATCCAATATAAGTATGAGGGTCATCCATAAAGTTTGTGGACAAACTAAGTTTTTTTGGTTATAGTGATACGATAGTTTTGAAAAACTGTTATTAGCAATAACTGATATATAATGACTCAATTCTATTTACACATTGTCGCTTTTACTCATTGTAACAAGATACCAGATACAAAGGCAACCACAGTCAGCACCCACTGAGCACTTTGAATGAGTACAATTCTGTGAATACATTTTCTTCTAACCTTTGTGCTATGATTTGTAGAAAAATGCACAGAAAGATATTGGATGTCGCGGCAAGTATTCAAGATGTTTGCCACCAAAGTTTGACATCATTGCAAACGTAACAACAAAGTTACTGAGTGTAAAAAAATAGTGTTTGAATTCATAAAACAGAAACAGACACAAACAGAAACACTTAACATGGCAAAAGTGACAGTCAGATGGGTGCTGAGATTACTCAGCAACAAAGAGAAGCAGGTTTAAGTCCAAAAATTAACTGTGTGTCTTAAACACTGGGAACGAGAAGGTGATGCATTTTTACACCATACAATAACTGATGATGAAATATGTATACACAGTCTATGATTTGGACGACTCCTGCAACACCACCACCAAAAACGCCAGAGTCCCAAATCTGCGCAGAAGACGATGCATTTCTTCTTCATGGATTTTGCATTCTTCCCAAAATTACAATATCAGTTGAAAAGGAAACGAAATAAGAATGGCGGTTAGCAGTTTGTTCAATACATGTGACGATAGGTGGTATAATGATTTATTTTTGAAACGGATGGAAAGGTACAGGAAAACTTCCAATTTTTTTAATATCCATAAAATGGTAAAAGGTGAGGTCGATAAAATGCGTTGAGAAAGATTACTTCATTTCATCAAAAAATACAGTTCTAGAGGCATTTTTAGAAGGAATGGGGAAAATAAAATAATATAAGTTAACTAACTCAGCTCCCATTTCCAACGATTTGCCTAGTTTGCAATCATTGAGTATCTCCTGTAGTTGATAACTTCTGTCACATTTGTGTACTTTCAGTTTCAAAGTAATTAGGTTGAATATATTTCGGACATTTACGGAATGTTCGGATAACGTACCCAAAGACGTGAATTCAGTCGAATGAGGCAGTGCATTCCCGACCCTAGCTTTGTAAATAAGGAAAAGAAATTGATTTCATGGTCCTAGAGTTTTATTTTTTTATTTGCCAGTCGATTTTTATGAATGCTGTATCAAATCAAAGATACAGCTGTAAGCTTTCAGAAAACGTGAAACTATTTAATATATCGTACCTGGTTTTGACTGCTGTGAAAAAATACTCGCACATATATTTGTGTTCTAATTGCATGGCTCTAGGGTTTTATTTTGTATTCTTCAATATATTCTTATTATTTCGGCACCATATTAAAGTTAATATATATATATATATATCGGGTTTAAAAAATGTAAACATTATGAAATTGATTCATGGTAAATATAGTTTTGGATGGCTGAAACTTAGATTTTTTCGTACATATTTTTGGGGTTGTACAGTCAATTGATAAGTATAATGAAAAAATTCAACGTGAGGCAATAACAAAATCAATGAACAATGATGCAGAATGGAACAAAACTATGCGCAGAACATGAAATTATTATCTTATATAATATCTGTCTAAATTATTACATTATATATTATTTTCAAAAGAAAAAAGTTTTGCATGTCATAAAACATTTAATCATTTATTTATTAATCAAAGTTATTCAAAATTTATAATCACACCATCCGTGCAAAGTCAAGCAATTTTTTAAAAATATTTAAGATCCTTGTCGGACACTCGTAATTTTATGTTTTGAAACATTGAAATAAGAAGGCACTGAATAGAATTGCTGTAAGTGTGTGTCATTGTAACAAGGTGTGAATATCACTCGACAGCTTATTGTTGGCAGTTTTAAATAATAGTAGGTATTTAATAGTATGTATTTAACAGATTCAGTTTTATAATTACACACATTTTACTAACTTTCGTGTGTATTTTACCAGATTTTTTTTAGATATTTCGACCATATTCGCAGACTCAAAATACCAGTAGTACGACTTACCCAGTGTTACCGAGTTACTCCTTCTTCTTTCAGTACTGACTATATATATATATCTCTCTCTCTCTCTCTCTGGAGCATTCCCGTACAGGATAACAATTTTAAGTTGGCTGTGTGGCGGAACCGAATGCAACGTTAAAAGTTTAAAGAAAGGTAAAAAACAATGTCTCTTGTCTAGGGCGCAATGACGAGAACACACTTAAAAGCCTCCATGCTGTCTACTATGGCTATGTGCTATGGTAGCTAGTTCCACAGTCTGATTGCCGAGGGAAAGAAAGCGTGTTTCATAGTATTAGTTCTGCGGTATGGTAGATGGAATCTGTGGCCAAACCGCGACCACCATAAGTCGGGGGCCGAAGAACTGATTTGATGTAATGCCAATCAAGTCGTGCGTTATGCGAAATACCATCACCAACTTGGCAATTTGTCGGCGTTGCTGCAGAGTTTGCCAGCCAAGTTCATTTATTATGTGGTTGGTGCTGCTTGTCGTCCTGTAGTCACCAACAACAAATCCTGCTGCATGATGTTGGACAGCCTCAAGTTGGGTGATATTTGTTCCAGTATGCGGGTCACACTGTGCTGGCGTACTCAAGGACTGGCTGTGGTTTGGTAGCACTTGGACTTGATGTCACTGGGGCAGCTTGTCAGGTTTATCAAAAGAAAAGCAAGAGAATAGTTGGCTTTTTAGCTGTAAGATGATTGTTCCACGACAGAATTTCTGATATTGTGACACCTAGATACATTTGTATTTACCACTTTTAGCACGGCGGAGATCTTGACCATGAGTGGAGTAAATGAAATGGATATCCACGGCGTGTTATATGTATGACCTCACACTTGCTAGGGATGAACGCCGTTATCCATTTCTTCTCCCAGTCCTGAAGACGGTCGAGATCTTCTTGGGATGTATGATGTGTCTTCTGATAAAAAGACTTCGATGAACTGTTTGTTAAGACTTTTATATTGTTGCTTTTGGTGTCCGGGTCATTGTAAACCAATCCATCTGCCTTCAGTGGAGAAATATCACTTTCATCAGACCTTTTACCCTTGAGATATGAGTACTGTACGTGGTTCGGTTTTTCCAATTGAGGTGTTGGGATTTTACTGATCGTACCTATGCCTAGTTTATTGTCCACTGACTAAACACGCTCGGAGTGCATGGGAACGGAATCGAAGATTTAACACTAATAACAACCGACATAGTTTTGATAGAACTCAATGGAAATGGTTAGCGTCGACTGCCGACTACCGACTGCGCTGGGTGGCGAGCGCACCTCTTTTATATCATCCCCAATGTAGGTACACACCATTTTCATCATTTTTAGTGTTCTGAGCACAGGTGCGTGCAGACTCCAGACAGTATTACCAAAAAGGTCTAAAGATCAAGAACTAATATCATGAGTCAGGCATTTTTGCCCGTTTTTGAATTTTTGTATTTGTTGTCAGAACTTGTTATATCCTCACCTGACCCGGATAGATGTATTTAGTTTCTACACTGGTACAGTACAGCTTCTTGGGACTTTCTGAGACTAGGCCTCTAACGTATTGCTGGTTGGCCTTGCAATTTTCACATTGTTTATGTTTTTTTAGCTTGTTGTGTCTTCGTATGTCGCAATGATTTTGCAGAACAGGCTGCTTTGAAGACTCGTTTCTTCCGTTTTGATAATCTCTTGATTTTCCTGTTTATCCAGGGCTGACTATGACCTGTTGTTGACATCTTTGATGGAATCATAATTTCTAAGATGTTGGATGTGCCCTCAACAAATGCTGACCGTTCGGAACTGGCTTGAATTTCTTATTTATAAACACTTCTGACCGTTTCTATTCACAAAAAAATATCGAAATGATTTATTAAAAGGATTAGAAACAATTCACACAATCGGAAGGGACTAATTAGAATTTGTGAGAGAGAAATAAGAAAACAACGGTGAATATGGATCCATATCCGCGGATATAATCGAATATAACTTTTCTATGTTAAAAACATTTGGTTGTTTCTTGGCGGTACCTAGAAATGTTCTACACAATCCAGTATTTCACAGATTTGTGTGGTTATAAGTAGAAATGTTCTACACAATCCAGTATTTCACAGATTTGTGTGGTTATAAGTAGAAATGTTCTACACAATCCAGTATTTTACAGATTTGTGTGGTTATAAGTAGAAATGTTCTACACAATCCAGTATTTCACAGATTTGTGTGGTTATAAGTAGAAATGTTCTACACAATCCAGTATTTCACAGATTTGTGTGGTTATTTAAGAAGAAATGGAGAAAATTAGTCAAATACATAGCAAGAGGGACATGGTCGCGCCTTTTTGCTCACCTTAATAAAGAATGCAACGTCTTGCATGGTTACCTAGTTTTTAACCCGAGTTGACCCATGTTCAAACCTGTTCATACTTAGTATCATTAAATAAGAACATTCTGGCAAAGTTTGGGGAAGACCCAATGAAAACTGTGACTTCTAGAGTTTTGACAATGTTTTCAAGAGGTTTGACCTGGTGACCTAGTTTGTGACCCCAGATGACCCATGTTCAAACTTGTCAAAGATATCATTATAACAAACATTCAGGCTAGGTTTGGTGCAGATCCGACCAAAACTGTGACCTCTAGAGGGTTAACAAAGTTTTTAAATAGACAGTATGAATTAACCTCTTCAATAAAGATGCGTATTATTTCTGATGGAAGTGTTTGTGTTTATAACAAGTAATATATTATTATTGCTATATAAACAGTAATAGACTTGAAGAATTAAAGTTTATAACCCCGAAAGATATTTTGCAGCCCAATTAAATGTATAATATATAATTGATGACATACATGTATACATTATATACGGTAATTTAATCACCGCGACGAGCTACATGTTAGACGAAATAGTTTGTTATTGTGAGATGTTTATTTAAAATTCATTTATCCAAAAAAATCTAAAACAACACTATGTTAACAGTTAACTCACTGCGACTCGATGGATGATTACAAGCGATTAAAAAAGCTATTTTGGCGTGTTTTTGTGCTAGAGTAAAGATTGTTTTTATTACCCATCGGAATTTCTTAGTGTTAACACTTGTGCTGAAAGGCAGGAAAACATCTAGCAGTTCAATAGAGGCTACCGATAGGGTCAGTTTATAATAATTTATATCGTCTCGATTGTCACAAAATCAATTTTGCTTTTATTAACCACGCTCGAATCCGCTTCCTGGACATTACACCGAATAAAAACGGTGTGCTCAGGACCTTCACATCAGAGGTAGGACGCTCTACCTCTAGACCATGATGCCTCCCAAATGGGGTTAAGGCACTACATCGACATGTTCACATGAACAATCAATTAGATATTTTTTACTGTAATTTTTGAAACGACAAAGTGCATACGGTAAAGACCACAGGGGGCTAGCACGTTGAAGGGATGGAATATAATGGTGTATTAGGCCTAAAATGGCCACACGGACCAAAAACACGTATATCATATATATACATATATATACAAGGGTTACAACTTCCGAAATGACAGTTTCTGTACCAAGTTTGTTTAAAACTACGTAACTTCTTAAGGTAATTCTGATCAATTTGGTGTTCGACTGAACGAAATTGACGATTTTTCGGAGGAAAAAGATAAAATATCTGCTTCATTGTTTTGAATTGGACAAAGTGCTCACTGGTTATGTGTAGTATAATGTATTATCTATCTGTAGACACCAGTTATTACAAATTTGAGCGATTTCTTGAAATTTACGTAGTGTTAAACAAACTTGGTACAGAAGCTGCCATTTTGGAAGTTGTAACCCTTGTATATGTATGTATGTTATATAGGTGTTTTTGGTCCGTACATGTATACCCCAGTATGTCTAAGGCTTGGGAGCATTTTTCTGCTCTGTTAGGATTGAAAGTATTCTCAAGGATAAAGGCCCAGCCTGAGTTTACAATGGCAGCCTTTAGCCCAAGTCTAGGAGTGAAGTGAACCCTACAGTGTAGCAGATGGTGACTGGCTCTATTCATTACATTGGTCTCAAATAGGGTCCAGTTCCAGGATGTTGTCCCTGGGCGCCAGACAACAGATTTGCCCCCAGTCTGAGACGGGTGATACATCTGTCTAAATACCCTACTACCCGTACTATACCGGACCGGACAAATGTTAGTAATGATTATGAATATGATGAGATGATATACAAATAAAGAGGCCATAATCAAAATGGAGTTGATTCCCCTCTGATGTTTTCATTAATCAGCAGGACTAAAAAAACAGTAATTCTTACTCTGATATTGTTTGGTTACAAAATAAAAACGTGCATGAGTGTGCATAAAAAATTTGGTACCATTATAAACTATTATTCTCAAAAGATGACAATCAAAATAATACATGTTCATTTTATGCAAACGCCATTTTGTTCTTCTTTTGAATAGCTTAGTTTCATCATCAAATAGATGTTAACAAAGATTATTCAGTCACTGAAATGATCGCCATATAATGACTATGTATTATATGTTGAATCACTGATTTATGGTTATTCTTGTAATGTTCCATTTGCTGTATCAAATAATAGTTTGACTATGTCACTATATGTGTAGTCCTTCATTTAAATCACCAACATAACGTCTTGTAACTTTTTATTACATTATATTCTGGTAGTAACATGATTTTAACTGATGGATGATCATTCTTTTACAGAACAAATATATAGCTATGTGTTGATTATGCCATTATATGATGGCATACTTGCTGCTGTTGATGGTGGTGGAGGAACTTTATGAGACACTAAGTCACCAGTGTATGGTATGTAACTTGTATGCCAGAAACAGAGTGGTCCGGAATATAGTGAAAGCACTGTAATTCAAACATGAGTTTGTGTCAAAGGTTTTGTATAAAAGGTTTTCTCTATGCATTTGACCACTGTCCACCAACAAGAGAGGTTTTTGGACTACAGGGGTTTAGTTTGGAGAGATGTCAGTGTATAGTAATTCAAAGTCACAGTTAGCAATTATTTAGTTTATTATTCAAGTCATACATAATTATGGACATCAAAAGTAACACCAATATTTAGATGTTTATATTAAATCTATTTAAGATATTTCAAACACCATTACAAGAACTTTTAACAATTATTCAGGATTCTTTTTCATATTCTGTATGTACAAATAACATTCACAACCACAATAAAATGACCTAAATAACTTCAAGTTTGAAAACATAATATTATGCATGTATGATGATAAAAAGAACACATGTATACGTAAATATATTAACAAAGCACAATTTTGAAATACATCTAGTATTCAATTTATATGAAGTAAAAGGGTAATATTAGCATACAGCAGTAAATTAACCATACAGCATGATTCTCAGAGCATATACAAAAACTGTGTAAAATTAAGTACAAATGTAGATCTTTTGTTTCTAACAAATGTGGGTACCACATATTCCCCAACAAGAATTAAAAATCTTTATTGAGTTTTTATCTCTGATATATCACGTGCTAATCTATTTTACTCAAAATCATATTCATACATATTGTTGATGATAAAGACATATATATATATATATATATATGAGAAATTGGAAATTATTATTTAAAACTCTAATATTTGGCAATATTTCACCTAGATTTATAGTCAGAAAGTAAAAATGAATGAATGAGTGTAAAAAGTATAGTAAGTGTAGTTACATGACTTTTTCCTTAAAATTTTCAATGCAAAGTCATATAAGTGACACTAAATGTTGAATCATTATGTACATGCAATGTGATATTTTTAATTCTATAAATCTTATTAAACATTTTGGGGATAAAATTGACTAAAAATCAAAAATCACTTTTGTCTCTCCTGAAAAATTATGAAAAAGTAAGTTACATGACTTTTTGTGCCAAATAGACGAATTGATCATCTAGTAAGAAAAAAATGCAAAAATTATGATTTTTAGCTATGTAACCTCAAAACTCTGGGACACAAAACCAATGTGACACACCTTCAATAAGAAAAATATTTATGGTCCAAGTTTGAAATCTAACCATAACAAGGACAAAACAATTGCTCCTTGGGAGAAGGAATAGGATGAGAAATAAAACAAAAAATATCTTTCTTTGTTAAATGAAGTCATTTTTACAGAAAAATATTGCTATATAATATAATATAATATAATGATTCTATGAACAGTACAAATAGCATATAATATCTATGCAATTATTATTCTACTCACAAAACATATTGCCTGTTTGGGAACATTAGGTATCTAATATCACAAGATGCAATCAAATTTAACAATTATAAACAGTAAAACCATGATAATGAGACCACCATCGGGACCTGAAAAATCAGTCAAAATAATGAGGTAGTCTTATTATCAAGTTGAATTATAGGGGAGTTATTGGAAGCCAGTCCAAAAATAAAAGGTTGTTATAACAAAGTGGTAATAATATTGAGGTGGTCGCTAAGCCTGTATTTGAGGTTTTACTGTAACAAAAGACATAGCATACTAGTTAAGACACAACACACCAGATTAAAGGAAAATACATACATTATAATGATAAGTCCCTGACCATTAGTAAGACACAGTATACCAATTATAAGCAAGTAAATGCATATCAAAACATACAAAATTAAATAAGCAAACAAGAAATTTTTCACAGCAATCATAATAGCTCGACTTTTACTTCAAAACAGACAAGCTAAAAATTATTTCATTGGTAACAATGAGTTTTCTAAATAAATAGACAACAAATTTTGCTTACAGTAATACCAAGAAATAGAGAGACAAAAGTTCCACAGCTTAAAGCTTTACAGTAACATTCATAGAACAAAACAGATGTAATTTATTTTTAAATATGATAAATAATAAATAAAAACAACCTTTAATAAAATATTTTATCTATTTACAACAAAACCATGTACTTTACAATACAATGCAACAAATCATTAAAGAAAATCCAAGTTTCAACATTATGAAGATATTGTATTTTCTTCAGAGAAACATCATACATCACAGACTAAAATTGAGCCTAAAGTCGAAATCACAATAAGCTTATTTCAGTTACACTAAGATTACAAACACATATCCTTAACAGACACAAATCTAGAGTTAATCAAAATGATTCACTCTGTATCTCTCCGTGATTCAGACCTTCTTGAACCTCCAAATGCAATAGCCAACACTGCTGCAGCAAACGCTCCGATTAATGACCAAGTAACCACTTTTTCAGCCTGAAAATACATCATTTAATATACAGGTTATCATACAAAACTTATACAAACATGATGTAGATAAAATAGACACACAAGTCGGAAATGCAACTTTGCCAGTGGTTTTACATCAGCATGAAACTTATCAATCACTACATGAAATACAATGTATAAAATACACTTAGAAAAAGAAAACAGTAAATATGACTTCAACAATAACTAACTCCATATTCTACAAACAATCTATTCCAGAGTTTATTTCAGTCATATTAACAAAATTGTAACAAAACAATATGACAGAAGGGTCTTCTCTTTTTTTTCAAATTCAGGAGTTTGACAGGAATTTGATATAATTAGATAAATGAAGATCTTAAAATGAATAAAGTACACAACCCTCAGAATGAAACAACTGGCTGGATTTAGAGATCCAAGAAAAAATGGATTCATATATTTATCAGAAGAGGCTGGTAAGTAATTTTAACAAATACAATGTATAAATACATGTATTTGGTTGGTTTGCAATAAAACTTTAGATATATTGCCATTAACGATTGTGCAAAAATCTACAGATAACTATATCTCTGACACCAGTTAGCATAAAATAAAGTCTAAATTAGTACATATTGATTTCACAGTCTCATCTCAATACATGTTACAGGTCATTATGAAAATAATTAGGAATTGGAAAATTCTACGAATAATACGTCAGAACAAACCTACCTGGTCACTTTTTGATATTCCATACCTACAGAAAGATGCAAAGTGCTCACAATTCTGCCATAGGACATTATAACCTACTTCCCCGAGCATTGATAGAGCTCGGTGCAATATTTCATCAACATCACATGGCCTAAAAGAAGATAACTAATAAATTCAGTTTGGTTTATAAAATGTCAAATTAGATGGGAGAAAAGCAAACAGCATTAATGTTAATGTTAACATAAATGCTAAGTGGAAGCATGACAAAACAGTGACCTTGATTGAAAGTACAGACCCAACTAATATACAAGGCACATTTAGCAAAATCACTACATAACCAATTAGAACTTGAAATTAAAACAAGTACATAGAACAAACAACATGTCACTGATACAGAGATGAACAGACACTACAGTAATTATATTGTCTCCCTGCTGTTTAATTCAATTTATTCTAAAATAATACAGGTTCTGCACTAATTGGTTCAGCCTATCCAGAGTCTCATCAGCTCCCCAGATATTGATGGAGAATTGAGACCAGACCCTGGGTTGGGATGCCTGGGTTATCGCAAAATGCACTTTTCAGTTACACATGCTTCTTTCCTATTTGTTACAGGGTTACACCAAGCTAAAATCTTATAGACTAATCAAAATATTTTTCAGCTCCCATACATCACAAATTAAGTTTGGTATTTTTCCTAAAACAAGCACATGTATGATAGCAACAAAAAAGTGAGCATGTTTGTCTTTGTTTTTTCAAGAGATTTGAAGTTTTTTCCATTTTTACTATGAAGCAAGCAGTGTTCTTTGTTTCAGAATGTAACAATGAATATTGAGACACAAATTGTTAATAATCATAAACCAAGAATTTCTTGACAAATAGTGAAGAAACCCTGGCACAACTACCAAGTTTTATGTACCTGCATCTTACCTATCACAGTCACAATAAAAACATACCTGAATTTCTTATCTTTACTATTGTTCTTGTATGCTTTTGAGTCACATGCAACATCCCAGAAATCATCAATTTTCACCATGGCTTTTTTAAAACGTTTACCACATATTGTAAACACACTTCCAGAGTTAACATTAGCATTTATACCGTCATTGTCAGCTCCAGCCATATGCACAACTCTGCTGTCACCTACAGACACATACAACAAGTAGTGATGAACACATAATCAGTATAAAAGTAAATTTATAAAAAAATGTACATATAATATTAAGTCAGGTCGAAATGAAATACAATACTAAAATAACCCCTGAAAACCGGACCCCCTCCAGACTGATCGAAAGACTGGTTTTCTGAGAATTATTGATTATAGAAGAGAAAAAAGTGGGACATGAAAAACTGTCTAATTTTCAGAGAATTCCCAGTTTTCAGGGAGTCCAATTTTCAGGGGTTTACTGTATAAACACATGACATTGTATACCAGTATATCATAAGAATGTATGTTCTTGTAAATATCACTTCAATTTGGCCACTGGTGACATGCCCTGACAATTACAAATGTACAACAGAGCTCTAATCTATATGAATGTTGAGAGGCCAGAGCCTGGTGTGTCCTCAATTTGATCAAAGAATTGAGTTTGCCCATCTCAGTAAACTGTTCAGACCAGCCTGAATCACAAGTTAGTATTAACAAGAAATGTCAGGATCTGTCACAAAACCAGGTTTTCCTTCTCCAGGTGCTTACCCATTTCCTACCTTCTGTCACAAGGTGGAAACATTTTGCCCATGAAATTCACAAGTTTGAGTTTAATAACTGATACAAGCAAAATAAACAAAGGGCCATAATTCTCCCAAAAATGATCAAATTGTAATACCCCAACAGTATGCACTGGGTCACATGACAATAGTTCTAAGAAAGTTTGATAAAAATTCCATGAGAAATAAAGGAGCTGTGCACAGATGAGTATTTCTCTATATATTGCATAAGTGTAAAATAAATAAAGGGCCATAAATCTGCTAAAAATAATCAATCACAAAACCCTGACAGCGTGAGTCGGGTCACTTGATGACAATATTACTGTGAAAGTTTGGATGAAATTCCTTGAGAAATGCAGGAGAAGTTATGCACAGAATTTGAATCTCACTTTTGTGTAACAGAAACCTTGACCTTTAACATAGAACCATCAAATACCACCCAAAGCAGGTCTTCATGTAAGCATGTTATACAAAAATTTTTGGTGAGCATCTGTCAATTAAAACAAAAAATATCAAGCAGGAAACAATTGTTGATGCCCACCACCCACCTAAAGACATGCAGCAATCTAATAACCAGTAAACTAAAACAGAATCTGGTTTAATATTGATTTTGATCTGTATCTGTAACAATATACATACCAACATAGACAGCCCAATGTGAATAAACTCCTCGCTTGAATTCCACCGTGTCTCCAGGCTCTAAATTTTGCAAGACTGTACTATTATGGTTTTGAATAGACTTCATTGATGACATCTTTCAATATATTGACCAACCACCTGTTAGTACATAATAAATATGGTAAGTAATCATAATTACATCAATCAATTTAATTATGTAAATATAAACTGGACCTAGGCTAATGACTTGTAAATATTGAAAAAAATAAATATTATAATTAATAAACTATAGTTTTATACACTTATGACCCAGATACTGCCACCTCAGCATCACGGTCTAAATAGTTGGACTGTAGGCTTGGGGTAATTGAAATCATTAATTAAATTCATTATCAATTAATTACCAAAAGTCAAATAATTGAAAGTAATCAGTAATTGAGACACTTTATAAATATGTTACCAACTTTTTCTACAACGTTAGGCTGATCAGTTGAATGTGAACATCTGAGTTATTGATCAATAGTGAAAATTAAAGCATTTAATTGAAGGAATACAAATTTGAATATCCATACCAAATTTGATACGATTAACTATTAAAATTGTCCAAGTTCTTTTTATGTTGCTATTTCTGTAAAGGGTAATTAGTAATTTAATTCATTTCTTTGAGAAAAAGAGTACTTTGATTGTTAATCTAATTGATGATTTTTCCAAATAATGGTAATTTAATTAATTACTTTTCTGAGTAATTGGTCACCCAACCCTGTTGGACAAATATTATACATTGGTCTTTGATGTTAGTCAAATTTAATTTATTTCATGGGATCAATGTACACCGCTGAGAAGTGCGTATCTTGGTCCCAGTGTTTACAGATACATGAATGTAGCGACAGTATCCAAAATATTTTCATATCCAAATACTATTGCATAATAAATAAATAGCCATATTTTTTAACTAAACGTTCTGTACATTAAAAAATTTTCAAAAACGTACCTACTTATCTTCAAATCTTCAACTCTCTCTCTTCGAGCTATCAGGGTGTGAAGTATTTAAGGAAAATACATTCAAAAATACAGTAAAATTTCCTTCGGGGTTTCCCATTAGAAAGGCTAGATCTATTTTTGTCGATGACGGCAATTTTGGGATTCCCGTTTTCGAGGAACGTAGTAACCTAGTTCAAAACCTCAAATTTGCTACTGACAGACACTCAGGTAGGCATATTTGGCTTTCAATTTGATTCAAATGTTTTTTTTTTCCGATTTCTAATAAAATGAATTAAGAATAAAACATTCATGATCTTTTCTGTCAGATAGGACGAAATTCCGATTTTCGCATGGATATTGAAATCGAAAGTGGATTTTTTGGTGGTACCCGTTGTCTATCGTTTTCAGACTGATGTGGCTTTGTTCTCATTTTCAAAACGTACTGTAACATCCATGATTATTGTAGAGTCTTTTCTGGATGTTTTCTCTTAGGATTTAATTCTTCTAAATTGCTAGATCTACTTGTTTATTTAATTGTTCTGGGTAAGTTAACATTGCTATTAATTATTTATTGTTTTTTTGACTGTTTATTGTTTATTTCTTTATTTAAATTAAATATTATACATTGAACTGTACAAAGTGCAAACTGCAGCTTACATTACAGTTCACGCTATAATTATATTCATAATCAGCAAAGTGCACTAGGCTACTGACTAGGACTTGAATGCAGGACCTACTTGCAAGTCAGCTGCTCTACCAACTGAGCTAATCAGGCTGACGCTCATACAAATTACTATATACACATTTAATATACAACCCAGTTACTTTAACAATGCAGGGTTGTAGAAATGTTTTCATATAGCTGGTAAGCCACTAAAAGTAGAAGGGAGGTCTGTGGGTTCCCCCAGTAGGACTAGGGGTCAAAATGGCAACCCCTCTTGTGTGGAAAAAGTAGCCGGCGAGAATGTTCAAAAAGCTAGTTGATTTTTCCAGCTTCCTGCTCATTTTTACTCTCCAGACAATGTATATTTTAACTATTCAAAGTTTGAAAACAAGTAAAAAATACAAAGTTATATAATTACATGTATATTTATTTTGTTAATCCCAGCAAACATGCATATATCAGACCGATATCGGCTGTATGATGGAATATCGGAGTCGGCTTTTAGACATTGGACTGATATCGGACCAATATTAGCTATTCCCTTAAATCTGGATGTTAGCTAATTGATTTAGGTCTGAAATTGGTCCGATATTTATTTTGTACATGCTGTTTTATATTAATTTATTTTATTAATATGCTGAGATAAGTAACTGCATAAAGTGATAGATATGAAACATGTGGGCATTATTGAAACATTTAAAAAAATATATGCATAATTCAAAATGTCAACATATACAAAGAAATGGGATTTAAAATTTTCTGCAACAGGCAAAGTCAATGCCTACTGCCTAACAATGTAACAGTTGTCCATGCCGGATTAATTGAGAGATGTAAATAACTAGTACATGACACCGTTTCGAAGTAGTTGATCCCCAATGTAGTCGGTATGTGATGTATTCATCTGTGAAAAATTAGTGACCCTTTGAACTGCTTATCTCTGTACCAGCTAACAATGTAATATTTATGCATGTGGGTTTAATTGTCATAAACAGTAGTAAAGATGACAAGTACATGACAGAGTTTTGAAGTAGTTGATTCCCCTATGTAGTTACGTGTGTCATATTAGTGATCCTTGTCACTACTTATCTCTAAAATCTATTTGTCTAGTCTAATGCCTGATCTACCAAACAACGTTGCATTTATTCATGTGGAATTAATTAACCTGATGCAGTGGGATCTCCAATTTAGTGGACATGTTATTTTAGTACCATATTCTTTATTTTAAAATCAGCACGGTCATCTTATAGCTAAGGTGTGGATACGGGTTTTTGTCTCACCTTAAAAAGTACATTTTGTAAAATTAATGGCTAAATTCTCAGTTGAAAAGGGGTGATATATATAAGCTGGGTGCCACTGTATTTCTTATGTAATTTAAACCTATTAATGTATTTGTATAGATTTGGGTATGTCAGAAATGATTCCTAAAGAAGAACCTTCCTCTGAAGCTTGTGACTTTGACGAAGTAAAAGATGAAAATACTCAATTACTGTTGGATTTGGCAAATTTATGCTACAGGCAAGACAGGAAGGATGTTGAAAACATACTTCTACTTGGAATGAGTGGAGCTGGCAAGAGTGCCCTTGTAAATACGGTAATTAAGGTCATTGCTGGGAAGTACATACCCAAGGCTCATGTTGGAAAAGGCACTGCAGCGAGTAAGACACTTTGTCTGACAAGGTATGATTCATTGTTTTCATTGATTTTTACATGCACGTATAACAAATGTACCAATGTCATGTCCTCACTAAAGAAAATAAATCCTTCCTCACTAAAAAAGTCTCTAAAGTTTGACTTGATGATAAAAAATAGTACTTGAATTGATTAGTACATCATTTATCTGCATGTATTCTTACGAAATAACTTATGATTTTCCAAAATCTACTTAATGACTTGATTCAAAGTGATGTTTTTAACTATTACTATGCTTCATGGCAATTATTTTTGAATGACCATGAAATAATTTTGTGATGCTGTATGTGTCATTCTGGTGGCTTTTGAATGATTCTTATAGTGACTGTGAATAAGTCTATGACGACCAATATATTTAAATTGAATGACTTGGGGTGGGTAATGCAGGAAAAATGCTGTTGCAATATTTTGTGATATTTACAATGATATTGACTTTTGAAATATCAATTTATTCAATTTATTATTTGTCCTTACGTAGGTATGAAAACTGCGGTGTTTCAAGGGAAGATATCGTTGGTGGTTTGCAAACTGATGTGGTTAGAAAGATATTGCCTAAACTGCCAACAATCATTGATTTAGCTGGAAAAGGAAATGTAAACAGTCCCGAAATGAAAGAGCTCCTTGAAATATTAATTGGAGGTATTCTTTAAATTATTACATGCACCAGAAATGCGAACTCCGGTGAAATTGTCCTATTTTGATAACTGACTTCACCGTTAAGAATTGTAATTGTTCTGTCTCTTGTTGTCACTCCCTTCACGGATTGGTATCGTTCCATGCAGTCTTCATCTGTTCTTAAATTAATCAATTAGACTGTGACTCTGAATTGACTGATGTGAAAGTGCTCCATTGTTTAATTATGACATTTATATCGTTTATCAATTCCAACCAACTCCAAATTTCCTTTTGTTACTCACTACACAGCTCCATCTTTCTCATAACTCAATACATGGCTCCATTTTTTGACATGTCGCCTCTTCTGGTCAATCATGAATCAAATTATCATTTAAATGCATATTAAATAATGGTTCATCTTGCTTTTAATTGGAGGTGTAAAATCGTAGAAACAACTGGTGATATATGTTATATCAAAATGCAGATTATTGTGTGGTTAGAATCAACAAAATACATGTTAATATGTTCCCAAAGATTATAGGTAATCACTACAATACACCCTCACGATTAGATTCTTTTGCTGCCAAACTTTGTTTTATCAACTGATTTTGTATTGAAACACATACATTATTTTTTATTTGTTTTTGCTCATGATGATGTTTCATATGTTTAGGTTTTGTACAACCTGGTACAAGCATTGAATCTCTTGAAGAGTTACAAGAAAAATATGGAACTGGAGCGCTCCGTGACACTGTCTACACTGAAAGTAACCCAAAGTGGAAAGTTGACAAGGTTGTATTTGTTCAAGGAGGACATGATGCCGTGCCTGTTAATCTGATTGAATGTCTGCAGTCTGTCCTGAAAATCACAGACAAAAATACGGGAGTCCCTAAGTGTGAGCAATTATCAAACTAAGGATTTGTATTTTATAATACATTATTAAATCCAATGTTAAGGGCAAATACCTTATCCCGATCCAGCTGCTTATCACTACATCATAATTTGTTTGACTCATTGAATTTGGATCAATGTGAGTTTATCCTATATTAATAGTTGTATCACTTTAATAACTATTTGATTGATGGTACTGCATGGTTAAAGCCAAAAATGTTCTTTTGTGACAGGATGACAACCTTGATAAATTAACAGGCTTTTGTTCTCTTGTAATATAAGAATGTTTCATTCATTTTTAGACACCCAGGATGTCTTTGTTGTGATCACTAAGTACGATCTCGTGTCTGACGTACCACAGTTTGGGTGTGGAGAGGGCACTATGACAATGGAGGCATTCAAAAGTAAGGAGGATGAACTTGCTGAACAGTTCAACATCACAGGAGCCTTGACATATAATCGAATCAGATGGGTGAGCTACACTGATGATATTGGTCATGATAACCCTTACGTGGATAACATTGCTCTGAAATTCTTAACACTTATGGTCACACCTAGGGTTAGACAACCAGAAGTAAAGAAACCTGTAATTTTGTTTTGGAAGAAATTGATGCTTGATAGCAAAAAGTTTTGGAAGGAGAACCAAGGCTCTTGGCACTATGTATTTATGTTCATCTTTATTGCAGTGGTTGCTTTGATGTTAGGGATGATGCTTGCTAAGCCAGTGTAATGATATTGTGTCAGTCATTAACTTTGGTGCTTTGATCCATTTTACTGCATCATAGTAAAGGTTCTGTCTTGATGACAGTTGTCTGTAACACAACATAATTATGATAAATTTTTAATTGCTGTTTAAAACTTGGGAAT
This sequence comes from Lutraria rhynchaena, assembly GCA_008271625.1. Taxonomy (NCBI): domain Eukaryota; kingdom Metazoa; phylum Mollusca; class Bivalvia; order Venerida; family Mactridae; genus Lutraria; species Lutraria rhynchaena. Next base: position 569,718 of record VIBL01000126.1, on the reverse strand, counting down.
CAGTTTGTAAGATGTAAATAATATCTCTTATAGCAATATGCATGTTAAAATCATACATTAGCCAATAAAATTAAGGAATGAACGTCTAGAAGGAAACAGCCTAGTGTCATGCATGTACTTGTAAGATAAGTTAGATAACTGATATGGATGTAAATGGTTGATAATGTAGTTGTTGTTTTTTCTATTTGTGTATTTGATTTGTTTAAAATGACTCACTTTTCTAAAGTAGAATTTTCAATTAATCTTCGCCTCAAAGTGATATAATCAAAATGCCTAGCGCAGTCATATATTGTTCTATGTTTATTTTGCTTTATTAACTTTTGAATTGTTTATTTATTAAATAAGCAAGTAAAAATCTCTTTCCTGATTTTTAGCTCGTGTCTTGCCATGAAAAAGTCGAGCTATTATGATTGCTGTGGCATGGTTGTCGTCGTCGTTGTCGTACCTTAATGTAGCCCATTACTCAAACATTTTTAAAGACATCAATACGACACTTGGAATACTTGATTATCATGACTGGTTGCAAGACAAGGGGCATTGTTGTAGAAGCTAAATGTTTGGAATTATGCCACTTTTAAACTTAGAATTTTGAACAATAATTTTTTTAGTCATTGTCAGGGGAGCATTATTACCACATGCATGCTCTAGTTATTAATAGTAATATACTTTATCGGACCAGTTTTTATTCATACTTGTATATCTCATAATTATCTAATTGAAAGTTAAGATAAGAGTAATAAAATGTATTGCACATTGTATTCAAATAAATGAAATTTGAACTGTATTATCATTCTGATAACTGTCTAAAGTACACTAGTACGATGATCATAAGTTTATATTTATACTTGTTGGTGAATATTTGACATACTTTTCTCATATTAGTTTTCTTGCACCCTTATAACACCAAATGTTAACTTAAGGCTTACAGGACTTGTAAGATCATCAATGCTAGTAAAAACTAAAAGTCTTTTGAATTGTTAAATTCTCTTTTACACTGTATGGATAAAGAGGGTTCAACAGATATGTTTACAGCATGGAAGTGTTACAGTTTCGATAGCCGGGTTAAATGTCTTCAGGCTCATTTTATCAAGTTCATATTTTGCTTGTATTGAGTGCTTCGACATAGGTCTATCTTTATAGCTTGGAATGTAACCATAGATTTAGGGCCTCTGTGGTCAAGTGGTTATGGTCTCGAACTTGTAATCACTTGCCTCTCAACACTGTGAGGCTAAATCCCACTGGAGACCAGATTTCACATGTGAGGGAGCTGTCCGGCTAGCTTATAGAAGATTGGTGATTCTACAAGTGTATTCCTCCAGTGTTAAATCTGGAAAGTCAACAAATGACCCTGGCTGTTGGTGTGACGTTAATCGCTAATATTCAAAAGAGAGAATTTGTGCCATGACCTGACTTTTTTGTTTGCTTTTATTTAGTATGAGAGATGTCCATAAATAATCAGTATAAATATCCACGTTGAGAATTATAATACTTTGTTCATTGCACAGACGAACCTGCGCACTAAGTCAAACCAAGATGGGGGAAAGATTGCGCTTATTCAGAGGTTTATTTGGTCTAATTTATCTATAAATAGGCAATTAAGAACGACCATTGTCCTCATGTTTGCCTTTATTTACAGGTGGTTGTTAACTAACGTTTGACTACACACTTTGTGTACATGAATGATTCATAAAATGATCATGTTAATTCACTGATTTAATACTATTTTAATTGATTTTGAAATAGAAACTGTGCATGTGTAGTGTATTTATGTGATTTAACATTTTCTGTTTAATTATGAAATTTAAATGAAGAGAATAATATTTATTTTCTTGCAGTCTGCAGTGCTACTTTAGATAATTTCAACTGTCATATGAATGTCTACACATTATATATTCATGTATTTTATGTTTATTAGTCAATCTGTGTGCTAGTTAATATAATCTGAGAAACCTGTGATCAAGTAACTGTTCAGTTTATTTTCATCCACTGTTTCAACCTTGAAACTGGATATTTTGTTTCATGTTTTGTTACTCAACATTTTTGTGACTGAATAATATATTGTACCACAGAAGACAAATGGAGTACTTTTATTTATATATTTTCAATTTGCTTGTCATTTATGGAAAATAAAATTGCCCTGATTACATTACATGTCCTAGTCATTCGTTTATATAGTAGTGTTACCTTGTTGCCAGGACCAATATGCACGTGTCCAAGCTTGTTGTAAGATGCTCTGAAGTTTGCAATCACGAAAGGACTTACATTATAAGCAGATGTTATTGTTTTATCTCAAAACATTATGGCGTTCCACTGGTACATATCTATTATTATATCAGTCATTTCAACGTTTCTTCACAGACAACTCTTCTATATCCATATTTGAGAAGATCTTCAGCATTTACACTTCAGATATCATATTGAGTCCGGTAATTGCGGAACTGCGTCTCAACGCACTAGAAGCTAGATAAATGTTCCCAGTCTTTATTCATAAACACAAAAAGTTTAAGATTTAAAAAAAATCACTGGTGAAAGAATTACTTGAAATGTTGGATGATTTGATCCATACGGAGAGGTTTTTTCATTTGCATGTTGCAGTGCACCAAAGGTACACCAGATTCAACGGGTACCAGTTTAGCCTTTTCAGAAACATGATTTATCTGCCCTTGATAGCTCTTCATTAGTAATCTGGTACCCGTTGACTCTTGTGTACCTTTGGTGCACTGCAACATGGAACTTGCGACCAGTTAAGTCACTTGGGGATAAAAAACGCGCACCTGCTACTTCCGGGTAGTACTGCGCTTCACAGATGTATGATTTTTAACACTGCATAATTATCGTATCCTAATTAAATGTTTGTCAAACTGGCTGTTAATGTCTAAATTACTGTATATGTATTTATGTAGTAGTTATCAACACTTGATATGGCAGAATAGAAAAAAAACTAAGACAGATTTAAAAAGCTATAATAACAAAGAAAATGTTATTATATAGCTATTTAAAACAGAAATACTCAAAAGGTCGTGTATTAGTTATCTAATATACAACGAGTAAAAACAACATAGACACACATACAAACTGTCACTAAGATAGCTTATTACTGCGGTGAACAGCCAATTTTTTGCGTAATAAGTTATACTGCCAAAAATCGACTAAGTGAATTTCGCTATATGGGAATATTGTTGGGTGTGAAAGAACTTGATAGTGAAGAAGGCGTCGATGCTTCGATTTAACTGATTTATGCGTAAGGATGACTCAGATTCAGCATTGTAAGAATAACCATTCCAACTTCGTGTTTTGAAACAGTGACCTAACCATGTTGTGTTGAGAACATTTTGTCTGACAGTTTGGACCCAAAAAGGAAAAACTCTGTCCCCCAGGCTGTTTGTTCCCTTGATCAGATGTGAGTGAAAATCAACAAACTCACGGTAAATTGTTTGGATTTTTTACATGTACGTTCAACTGTTTAGACATTATCTGATAAAGATGCATATATAGATACGTATTTGTTATTTACTAATACTAACTACTGATAAAACGTGATTTTTGCACAGTCATTTTTGATTGTGTCTTTGGATGCACCAAACATTTAAGAATCAAAATATTTAATGAAACGTAAAGTAATTAAAGTTTTCTCGTAAATAGCAATCAGGTAAACCGATGTTGTCTTTCATAGAACTATTTTTTTCTTTGAAATGTGACTGTGAAAATAATCCACAATGATATAAAATTGCATACATTGTTGATCTGCGCATTGCAATAGAAAATTTACATTTACATTCATGAGATAAAAAGACACACATCCGGCTAAGTGTTAAGTTTCATTTTATTTGTGTGCAAGAGAGTGTGCGTGTAGAAAAAACATTGATTTACTGTTTAGTGTAATAAACAAGAATGTTTATCTTTGTGATTTATCGTAATGGCTGTTGTCACAAATTTGCAAATTCATATCTGTTTTAGTGTCACAAATATATAATGTGTATAGTAAAAGAGTATTATCATTTATAACTATTAAATCAATTCTAAATGGTGGTCCAACATGAATGCATTCAATGGATATCATGAAGTACTTCTAGGACCTTAACGGAAATTTTAACAAAACTGTTTTACACATCTCTGATATGATGATTGACCTTTCGTAATTGTCACATGTTCTTCAGAAACACATTGAACATTGACTTCAACCAACTATCATTATCAGTATTTAACATCTTTTTAAACAGTTGATTAATGTGTTTATCAATTATTTTCAATTAATGCCCTCCTTGGTATCTCAACACATTGTATATCGACATCGGTTTTGTAAGCCATTATCAAAAATACTATCCAGTTTCCGAAGGATTTTTTCAAGGGCGATAACCTTCTTTCTGAAAAGGCCTATAAGTGCGTGGACTAGTAATGTTTAGTCACTCTGTCCGTGAAACATCCGAGTGCCATAAACTTAAGTTCAAAGACATACTAATTTCTAGGACTCATCGGTAAATTGTAGAGCTTAATACTCTTGATTGCGGCGTACGGACCATGACGGATGTCTCTGTTCTCTAATACCCGTACCGAACCGTAGTTATCTCTTGTTATATATATCTATAAAGTAATCATACGGAAATTTTTTTATAGATTTGAACATTGTACTTGTTAAAGTGTTTAGATAATTGTACAATCGTTTGTATTGTTAAATTACTGCATATTAAAGGTATATATAGCGATTTTTTGAATTTTAAATTTGAAATTTTACGTCCTCATACTCAGTCGGCACTATCTTATATTAGCAATGTCGTTAATTAACTTGATCTAGCCACCTTCATAGGCAGATCCAGGACTTCTAGTTGGGGAGGGGGGGGCGGAAACTGAACAAGTAGACTGGGGGTCCAAAAATGAGGAGGATTGTTTGCGAATTGTATGTTATGTCAGTGTGTTTCTGTACTCGTAATTTAGCAAATCTTTTTGACATTTATATATATATTCATGTGAATATCATTTTTCATGATAGAAAAAAACGTACGCCGGGTCCGCCCCCTGGATCCGCCTATGACCGTTATGTACATCTATATTAATCGATTTCTATGCTTACTTTTGGTTTTCCAATACGACACCAGTACTGTTAAGTCAGATTGAGAGCTGCTTTCTGAATTTAATTAATGTATATATTTTGTCTTGCTTTTAAATAACCATATAAAACACAAGCAAACACAATGACATATAATTTATCATTAGTCTATCTTTTGGGTCACAAACTCTACTTCATTCCCGTAGGGCTTCGTTGACCTCTGGGACTCGCCTCCCCAAATTTCCCAGGAGGTGGGCAAAATAGTCAGTCCTAATTTATTAGTGAAATCGGCCAACCGAAAAGCCGAATTAGTAAGGCTAACAAACTAACATATCAACAATTGAACAAAAAAAAGCAGTTTTTAGTTACTATACAGAACATTTAAAATGTTCCAATCTCGCCTTGAGAGGCTGTTTCGAATTCAGTTTTAAACAGTTTACTAAGTATTGCGGCATGGTGATTTTTAATTAGAATGTTTCATGCAGATATACACATGGAAATGATATTTACTGACAATTTGTCATTTAATTTTGATGTTATTGAAGAATTATACTATAAGTTATATATGTTGATATTATGTACATGCACTTACAAATTCAATACATTAATATATTGAGTGGGTATCAATACGTGTCATGCACTGAATACCTGCGCGATTGATAAAATACTTGGTGAAATATCAACTTTCCTAATTGTATGCATTCATTTGGTTGAATGTAGCGTCTTGTTATCTTATCATCCCCGGATATGCGGGTATGACTTGACTTTCCCACTTAAAAAGAAGAGATTATTATCGTTTTTCTTCATTAGCCAGGAATGATTTAATTAAAATGTTTACATCATGTTAGTTAATCTGGTTATTCGAGTAATTCCAAACATCCCTTTCCTTCTGTTATATTAATATGCGTAATAATACTCTGGATCCAGCCCTACTATACTTGAATTTTTCCGATTACCAGCATTTAAGAGAAAATTGCTCGATGCAAAAAGTCATTATGAAGAGAAAGCTAAGTCGGGTCTGCGTAAGTCATGAGTCGCATCATTCTCTTACATTCTGAAACCGAATGAATACAGTTCTAGATCCGCGCATTGGTGTAAAATCCTGATGCTGCTCTTATGATAGAAGATGTACTGATCAGTAATGTATCAATTTGTCCCATCATATTTTACACTGTTCTAAATTACTTACTTCATAATTAGCATCTGCAAGCGAATGTAATTTATTTTGGAATCAATCACATCGTCATTTTGTACAGTAGATAACATCTTCATTACTCCAGAAAATGGGTACGAATTTACAGTTAACTCGAACTTACATTTTCAAAATAATGCTGTTTCATATTTTTTCCTCTAAATCGCTTTAGTAATGTTTTGACTCGATAATATATTTATTGTTAATTTCTCAAATGTTCGTAATTATACGTGTAAATCTAGAAACTACAACCACTACTACTATTAGGGAATAACTCGTACTCTGAGTATTTACATGGTAAATATCTTACAAATCTGTTAAATACATATGAAATTAAGTAAAATGTATCTAATTTTAAAACTAAATCTGCTAAATGCAATACTTGTGAATAGAAATGGCCTATCGTATTCAAAATAAAAGTTATATCCGCGACATATTCCATGTCCGCTGTTTAGTCATACCCTTGAATTGGTTTATTTATATAGCATGTTGGAAGTCCAGAAATTTTACAAAGAACGGAGCCTAATTCGGACCTCCTGGATGTAATTAAGGGAAATCATAATCGATTGTTTATGCATGTATTTTGCATTTTCACTGCATACTCATTTCTTAAGAAATCTATCAACGAAGCTGTTTTAATTTGAAACCGAAAGTTGACTTTTGTTCTTTTAGTTGGTTGTCAAGGGCGTGTCGGACGTTGTTGATTAAAACTACATTTAGTGTTGACTAGACGTGTCACATCTTTCAGAGTGAATTGAGGTAAAGCAGAATTCTTGTTATTTTTTACTGCAATTTGTTGTCTTATTCAGAACTTTTAACTTCAGAATTAATATTGATTGTGATCTGTAACGATATACATACCAATATAGACAGCCCAATGTGAATAAAGTCCTCGCTTGAATTCCACCGTGTCTCCGCGCTCTAAATTTTGCAAGACTGTACTATTATGGTCTTGAATAGACCTCATTAATGCCATCTTTCAATATATTGACCAACTACCTGTTATTACATAATAAATATGGTAAGTAATCGCAATTACATCAATCAATTTAATTATGTAAATATAAACTGGATCTAGGCTGATGACTTGTAAATGTTGAAAAAAATAAATATTATAATTAATAAACTGTAGTTTTATACACTTATTACCCAGATACGGCCACCTCAGCATCACGGTCTAAATAGTTGGACTGTTGGGTTGAGGTAATTGAAATCATTAATTTAATTAATTATTAATTAATTACCAAACTCAAGTAACTGAAAGTAACTAGGAATTGAGACACTTTTTAAATATGTTACCAACTTTTTCTACAATGTTATTAACCTGATCAGTTGAATGTGAACATCTGAGTTATTGATCAATAGTGAAAATTAAAGCATTTAATTGAAGGAATACAAATTTGAATATCCATACCAAATTTGATATGATTAACTATTAAAATTGTACTTAAAAAGTTCTTTTATGTTGCTATTTCTGTAAAGGGTAATTAGTCATTTAATTCATTACTTTGAGAAAAAGAGTATTTTAATTGTTAATTTAATTGATGATTTTTCCAAGTAATTGTAATTTAATTAATTACTTTTCTGAGTAATTGGTCACCCCACCCTGTTGGACAAATATTATACATTGGTCTTTGATGTTAGTCATATTAAATTTATTTCATAGGATCAATGTACACCGCTGGGAAGTGCGTATCTTGGTCCCAGTGTTTACAGATACATGAATGTAACGACAGTATCCAAAATATTTTCATATCCAAATACTATTGCACTGTAAATAAAAAAGCCATATTTTTTAATTAAACGTTCTGTACATTAAAAAAATTTCAAAAACGTACCTACTATCTTCAAACCTTCAACTCTCTCTCTCTCTTCGAGCAAGCAGGGTGTGAAGTATTTAAGGAAAATATATTAAAAAATACAGTAAAATTTCCATTAGAGAGTCTAGATCTATTTTGTCGATGATCGGTAAATTTGGGATTCCCGTTTTCGAGGAACGTAGTAACTTAGTTCAAAACCTCAAATTTGCTACTGACAGACACTCAGGTAGGCATATTTGGCTTTCAATTTGATTCAAATGTTTTTTTCCCGATTTCTAATAAAATGAATTAAGAATAAAACATTCATGATCTTTTCTGTCAGATAGGACGAAATTCCGATTTTCGCATGGATATTGAAATCGAAAATGGATTTTTTAGTGGTACCCCTTGTCTATCGTTTTCAGACTGACGTGGCTTTGTTCTCATTTTCAAAACGTACTGTAACATCCATGATTATTGTAGAGTCTTTTCTGGATGTTTCTCTTAGGATTTAATTCTTCTAAATTGCTAGATCTACTTGTTTATTTAATTGTTCTGGGTAAGTTAACATTGCTATTAATTTTTTATTGTTTTTTGACTGTTTATTGTTTATTTCTTTATTTAAATTAAATATTATACATTGAACTGAACAAATTGCAAACTGCAGCTTACATTACAGTTCACGCTATAATTATATTCATAATCAGCATAGTGCACTAGGCTACTGACTAGGACTTGAATGCAGGACCTACTTGCAAGTCAGCTGCTCTACCAACTGAGCTAATCAGGCTGACGCTCATACAAATTACTATATACACATTTAATATACAAACCAGTTACTTTAACAATGCAGGGTTGTAGAAATGTTTTCATATAGCTGGTAAGCCACTAAAAGTAGAAGGGAGGTCTGTGGGTTCCCCCAGTAGGACTAGGGGTCAAAATGGCAACCCCTCTTGTGTTGAAAAAGTAGCCGGCGAGAATGTTCAAAAAGCTAGTTGATTTTTCCAGCTTCCTGCTCATTTTTACTCTCCTGACAATGTATATTTTAACTATTCAAAGTTTGAAAATAAGTAAAAAATACAAAGTTATATAATTACATGTATGTTTATTTTGTTAATCCCAGCAAACATGCATATATCAGACCGATATCGGCTGTATGATGGAATATCGGAGTCGGCTTTTAGACATTGGACTGATATCGGAACAATATTAGCTATTCCCTTAAATCTGGATGTTAGCTAATTGATTTAGGTCTGAAATTGGTCCGATATTTATTTTGTACATGCTGTTTTATATCAATTTATTTTATTAATATGCTGAGATAAGTAACTGCATAAAGTGATAGATATGAAACATGTGGGCATTATTGAAACATTTAAAAAAATATATGCATAATTCAAAATGTCAACATAGACAAAGAAATGGGATTTAAAATTTTCTGCAACAGGCAAGGTCAATGCCTACTGCCCAACAATGTAACAGTTGCCCATGCCGGATTAATTGAGAGATGTAAATAACTAGTACATGACACCGTTTTGAAGAAGTTGATTCCCCAATGTAGTCGGTATGTGATGTATTCATCTGTGTAAAATTAGTGACCCTTCGAACTGCTTATCTCTGTACCAGCTAACAATGTAATATTTATGCATGTGGGTTTAATTGTCATAAACAGACGTAAAGATGACAAGTACATGACAGAGTTTTAAAGTAGTTGATTCCCCTATGTAGTTACGTGTGTCATATTAGTGATCCTTGTCACTACTTTTCTCTAAAATCTATTTGTCTAGCCTAATGCCTGATCTACCAAACAACGTTGCATTTATGCATATGGAATTGATTATCCTGATGCAGTGGGATCTCCAATTTAATGGACATGTTATTTTAGTACCATATTCTTTATTTTAAAATCAGTACGATCATCTTATAGCTAAGGTGTGGATACAGGTTTTTGTCTCACCTTAAAAAGTACATTTTGTAAAATTAATGGCTAAATTCTCAGTTGAAAAGGGGTGATATATGGGTTTTAGTCACACTTTAAAAAACATATTTTGTAAACTAAATGGCCTAATTAGTTGAAAATTGATGATATTCGGAAAAGATGTGTAAACATTGTACCCATTATCATGTTGGTGACTTTAAAAGTTCGCTTATCAAAATGCACTCAAATGTGTAAAAACAATACCATCATCTAATAGTTTAGATGTGTACACGTTTTGTTTTTGTCAATGTTTTATTGAATCAAGTTTGTCATTGATGTTAAAGCCTTCATTTTAATACATCTGATTTTTATTTATTGTTTAAACCTCAAGAATAGATTGAACAATGCATGTTACAGTATATAAATGTAAAGGCATTCACACAACAACATATACACAAATATCAGCTGGGTGGTCAACCCCTTAAATAGGACCACCACAGTAAAGTACCAATGGTTGTCCTGTTAGCTGGGTGCCACTGTATTTCTTATGTAATTAAACCAATTAATGTATTCGTATAGATTTTGGTATGTCAGAAATGATTCCTAAAGAAGAACCTTCCTCTGAAGCTTGTGACTTTGACAAAGTAAAAAATGAAAGTACTCAATTACTGTTGGATTTGGCAAATTTATGCAACAGGCAAGACAGGAAGGATGTTGAAAACATACTTCTACTTGGAATGAGTGGAGCTGGCAAGAGTGCCCTTGTAAATACGGTAATTAAGGTCATTGCTGGGAAGTACATACCCAAGGCTCATGTTGGAAAAGGCACTGCAGCGAGTAAGACACTTTGTCTGACAAGGTATGATTCATTGTTTTCATTGATTTTTACATGCACGTATAACAAATGTACCAATGTCATGTCCTCACTAAAGAAAATAAATCCTTCCTCACTAAAAAAGTCTCTAAAGTTTGACTTGATGATAAAAAATAGTACTTGAATTGATTAGTACATCATTTATCTGCATGTATTCTTACGAAATAACTTATGATTTTCCAAAATCTACTTAATGACTTGATTCAAAGTGATGTTTTTAACTATTACTATGCTTCATGGCAATTATTTTTGAATGACCATGAAATAATTTTGTGATGCTGTATGTGTCATTCTGGTGGCTTTTGAATGATTCTTATAGTGACTGTGAATAAGTCTATGACGACCAATATATTTAAATTGAATGACTTGGGGTGGGTAATGCAGGAAACATGCTGTTGCAATATTTTGTGATATTTACAATGATATTGACTTTTGAAATATCAATTTATTCAATTTATTATTTGTCCTTACGTAGGTATGAAAACTGCGGTGTTTCAAGGGAAGATATCGTTGGTGGTTTGCAAACTGATGTGGTTAGAAAGATATTGCCTAAACTGCCAACAATCATTGATTTAGCTGGAAAAGGAAATATAAACAGTCCCGAAATGAAAGAGCTCCTTGAAATATTAATTGGAGGTATCTTTTAAATTATTACATGCACCAGAAATGCGAACTCCGGTGAAATTGTCCTATTTTGATAACTGACTTCACCGTTAAGAATTGTAATTGGTCTGTCTCTTGTTGTCACTCCCTTCACGGATTGGTATCGATCCATGCAGTCTTCATCTGTTCTTAAATTAATCAATTAGACTGTGACTCTGAATTGACTGATGTGAAAGTGCTCCATTGTTTAATTATGACATTTATATCGTTTATCAATTCCAACCAACTCCAAATTTCCTTTTGTTACTCACTACACAGCTCCATCTTTCTCATAACTCAATACATGGCTCCATTTTTTGACATGTCGCCTCTTCTGGGCAATCATGAATCAAATTATCATTTAAATGCATATTAAATAATGGTTCATCTTGCTTTTAATTGGAGGTGTAAAATCGTAGAAACAACTGGTGATATATGTTATATCAAAATGCAGATTATTGTGTGGTTAGAATCAACAAAATGCATGTTAATATGTTCCCAAAGATTATAGGTAATCACTACAATACACCCTCACGATTAGATTCTTTTGCTGCCAAACTTTGTTTTATCAACTGATTTTGTATTGAAACACATACATTATTTTTTATTTGTTTTTGCTCATGATGATGTTTCATATGTTTAGGTTTTGTACAACCTGGTACAAGCATTGAATCTCTTGAAGAATTACAAGAAAAATATGGAACTGGAGCGCTCCTTGACACTGTCTACACTGAAAGTAACCCAAAGTGGAAAGTTGACAAGGTTGTATTTGTTCAAGGAGGACATGATGCCGTGCCTGTTAATCTGATTGAATGTCTGCAGTCTGTCCTGAAAATCACAGACAAAAATACGGGATTCCCTAAGTGTGAGCAATTATCAAACTAAGGATTTGTATTTTATAATACATTATTGAATCCAATGTTAAGGGCAAATACCTTATCCCGATCCAGCTGCTTATCACTACATCATAATTTGTTTGACTCATTGAATTTGGATCAATGTGAGTTTATCCTATATTAATAGTTGTATCACTTTAATAACTATTTGATTGATGGTACTGCATGGTTAAAGCCAAAAATGTTCTTTTGTGACAGGATGACAACCTTGATAAATTAACAGGCTTTTGTTCTCTTGTAATATAAGAATGTTTCATTCATTTTTAGACACCCAGGATGTCTTTGTTGTGATCACTAAGTACGATCTCGTGTCTGACGTACCACAGTTTGGGTGTGGAGAGGGCACTATGACAATGGAGGCGTTCAAAAGTAAGGAGGATGAACTTGCTGAACAGTTCAACATCACAGGAGCCTTGACATATAATCGAATCAGATGGGTCAGCTACACTGATAATATTGGTCATGATAACCCTTACGTGGATAACATTGCTATAAAATTCTTAACACTTATGGTCACACCTAGGGTTAGACAACCTGAAGTAAAGAAACCTGTAATTTCATTTTGGAAGAAATCGATGCTTGTTGTCAAACAGTTTTGGAAGGAGAACCAAGGTTCTTGGTACTATGTAGTTATGTTCATCTGTATTGCATTGGTTGCTTTGATGTTAGGGATGATGCTTGCAAAGCCAGTCTAATGATATTGTTCCTGTCATGAACTTTGGTGCATGGATCTGTTTTACTAGATCATAATAAAGGTTCTGTCTTGATGACAGTTGTCTGTAACACAACATAGTTATGATAAGTTTTTAATTGCTGTTTAAAACTTGGAAATCAGTTTGTAAGATGTAAATAATATCTCTTATAGCAATATGCATGTTAAAATCATACATTAGGATGTAAATGATGGATAATGTAGTTGTTGTTTTTTCTATTTGTGTATTTAATTTGTTTAAAATGACTCACTTTTCTAAAGTAGAATTTTCAGTCAATCTTCGCCACGAAGTGATATAATCAAAATTCCTGGTGCAGTCATATATTGTTCTATGTTTTATTTTGCTTTATTAACTTTTGAATTGTTTATTTATTAAATAAGCAAGTAAAAATCTATTTCCTGATTTTTAGCTCGTGTGTTGCCATGAAAAAGTCGAGCTATTATGATTGCTGCGGCATGGTTGTCGTCGTCGTTGTCGTACCTTAATGTAGCCCATTATTCAAACATTTTCAAAGATATTAATTCGACACTTGGAATACTTGATTATAATGACTAGGTGCAGTTGCAAGACAAGGGGCATTGTTCTAGATGTTAAATGTTTGGAGTTATGCCCTTTTTTAACTTAGAATGTTTGAACAATAATTTTTTTAGTCATTGTCAGGGGAGCATTATTACCACATGCATGCTCTAGTTATTAATAGTAATATACTTTATCGGACCAGTTTTTATACATACTTGTATATCTCATAATTATCTAATTGAAAGTTAAGATAAGAGTAATGTAATTTATTACACATTGTATTCAAATAAATGAAATTTGAACTGTATTATCATTCTGATAACTGTCTAAAGTACACTAGTACGATGATCATAAGTTTATATTTATACTTGTTGGTGAATATTTGACCTACTTTTCTCAGATTAGTTTTCTTGCACCCTTATAACACCAAATGTTAACTTAAGGCTTACAGGACTTGTAAGATCATCAATGCTAGTAAAAACTAAAAGTCTTTTGAATTGTTAAATTCTCTTTTACACTGTATGGATAAAGAGGGTTCAACAGATATGTTTACAGCATGGAAGTGTTACAGTTTCGATAGCCGGGTTAAATGTCTTCAGGCTCATTTTATCAAGTTCATATTTTGCTTGTATTGAGTGCTTCGACATAGGTCTATCTTTATAGCTTGGAATGTAACCATAGATTTAGGGCCTCTGTGGTCAAGTGGTTATGGTCTCGAACTTGTAATCACTTGCCTCTCAACACTGTGAGTTTAAATCCCACTGGAGACCAGATTTCACATGTGAGGGAGCTGTCCGGCTAGCTTATAGAAGATTGGTGATTCTACAAGTGTATTCCTCCAGTGTTAAATCTGGAAAGTCAACAAATGACCCTGGCTGTTGGTGTGACGTTAATCGCTAATATTCAAAAGAGAGAATTTGTGCCATGACCTGACTTTTTTGTTTGCTTTTATTTAGTATGAGAGATGTCCATAAATAATCAGTATAAATATCCACGTTGAGAATTATAATACTTTGTTCATTGCACAGACGAACCTGCGCACTAAGTCAAACCAAGATGGGGGAAAGATTGCGCTTATTCAGAGGTTTATTTGGTCTAATTTATCTATAAATAGGCAATTAAGAACGACCATTGTCCTCATGTTTGCCTTTATTTACAGGTGGTTGTTAACTAACGTTTGACTACACACTTTGTGTACATGAATGATTCATAAAATGATCATGTTAATTCACTGATTTAATACTATTTTAATTGATTTTGAAATAGAAACTGTGCATGTGTAGTGTATTTATGTGATTTAACATTTTCTGTTTAATTATGAAATTTAAATGAAGAGAATAATATTTATTTTCTTGCAGTCTGCAGTGCTACTTTAGATAATTTCAACTGTCATATGACTGTCTACACATTATATATTCATGTATTTTATGTTTATTAGTCAATCTGTGTGCTAGTTAATATAATCTGAGAAACCTGTGATCAAGTAACTGTTCAGTTTATTTTCATCCACTGTTTCAACCTTGAAACTGGATATTTTGTTTCATGTTTTGTTACTCAACATTTTTGTGACTGAATAATATATTGTACCACAGAAGACAAATGGAGTACTTTTATTTATATATTTTCAATTTGCTTGTCATTTATGGAAAATAAAATTGCCCTGATTACATTACATGTCCTAGTCATTCGTTTATATAATAGTGTTACCTTGTTGCCAGGACCAATATGCACGTGTCCAAGCTTGTTGTAAGATGCTCTGAAGTTTGCAATCACGAAAGGACTTACATTATAAGCAGATGTTATTGTTTTATCTCAAAACATTATGGCGTTCCACTGGCACATATCTATTATTATATCAGTCATTTCAACGTTTCTTCACAGACAACTCTTCTATAACCATATTTGAGAAGATCTTCAGCATTTACACTTCAGATATTATATTGAGTCCGGTAATTGCGGAACTGCGTCTCAACGCACTAGAAGCTAGATAAATGTTCCCAGTCTTTATTCATAAACACAAAAAGTTTAAGATTAAAAAAAATCACTGGTGAAAGAATTACTTGAAATGTTGGATGATTTGATCCATACGGAGAGGTTTTTTCATTTGCATGTTGCAGTGCACCAAAGGTACACCAGATTCAACGGGTACCAGTTTAGCCTTTTCAGAAACATGATTTATCTGCCCTTGATAGCTCTTCATTAGTAATCTGGTACCCGTTGACTCTGGTGTACCTTTGGTGCACTGCAACATGGAACTTGCGACCAGTTAAGTCACTTGGGGATAAAAAACGCGCACCTGCTACTTCCGGGTAGTACTGCGCTTCACAGATGTATGATTTTTAACACTGCATAATTATCGTATCCTAATTAAATGTTTGTCAAACTGGCTGCTAATGTCTAAATCACTGTATATGTATTTATGTAGTAGTTATCAACACTTGATATGTCAGAATAGAAAAAAAAACTAAGACAGATTTAAAAAGCTATAATAACGAAGAAAATGTTATTATATAGCTATTTAAAACAGAAATGCTCAAAAGGTCGTGAATTAGTTATCTAATATACAACGAGTAAAAACAACATAGACACACATACAAACTGTCACTAAGATAGCTTATTACTGCGGTGAACAGCCAATTTTTTGCGTAATAAGTTATACTGCCAAAAATCGACTAAGTGAATTTCGCTATATGGGAATATCCCCGAGGGAACAATATTCAAAGGGATAGAACATTCTGATTTAATAACAAAAATAGCTTTTGCTATTTCGGTATTGTTGGGTGTGAAAGAACTTGATAGTGAAGAAGGCGTCGATGCTTCGATTTAACTGATTTATGCGTAAGGATGACTCAGATTCAGCATTGTAGGAATAACCATTCCAACTTCGTGTTTTGAAACAGTGACCTAACCATGTTGTGTTGAGAACATTTTGTCTGACAGTTTGGACCCAAAAAGGAAAAACTCTGTCCCCCAGGCTGTTTGTTCCCTTGATCAGATGTGAGTGAAAATCAACAAACTCACGGTAAATTGTTTGGATTTTTTACATGTACGTTCAACTGTTTAGACATTATCTGATAAAGATGCATATAGAGATACGTATTTGTTATTTACTAATACTTACTACTGATAAAACGTGATTTTTGCACAGTCATTTTTGATTGTGTCTTTGGATGCACCAAACATTTAAGAATCAAAATATTTAATGAAACGTAAAGTAATTAAAGTTTTCTCGTAAATAGCAATCAGGTAAACCGATGTTGTCTTTCATAGAACTACTTTTTTCTTTGAAATGTGACTGTGAAAATAATCCACAATGATATAAAATTGCATACATTGTTGATCTGCGCATTGCAATAGAAAATTTACATTTACATTCATGAGATAAAAAGACACACATCCGGCTAAGTGTTAAATTTCATTTTATTTGTGTGCAAGAGAGTGTGCGTGTAGAAAAAACATTGATTTACAGTTTAGTGTAATAAACAAGAATGTTTATCTTTGTGATTTATCGTAATGGCTGTTGTCACAAATTTGCAAATTCATATCTGTTTTAGTGTCACAAATATATAATGTGTATAGTAAAAGAGTATTATCATTTATAACTATTAAATCAATTCTAAATGGTGGTCCAACATGAATGCATTCAATGGATATCATGAAGTACTACTAGGACCTTAACGGAAATTTTAACAAAACTGTTTTACACATCTCTGATATGATGATTGACCTTTCGTAATTGTCAAATTTTCTTCAGAAACACATTGAACATTGACTTCAACCAACCATCATTATCAGTATTTAACATCTTTTTAAACAGTTGATTAATGTTTATCAATTATTTTCAATTAATGCCCTCCTTGGTATCTCAATACATTGTATATCGACATCGGTTTTGTACGCCATTATCAAAAATACTATCCAGTTTCCGAAGGAATCCGAATGACACAGATTTTTTCAAGGGCGATAACCTACTTTCTGAAAAGGCCTATAAGTGCTTGGACTAGTAATGTTTAGTCACTCTGTCTGTGAAACATCCGAGTGCCATAAACTTAAAGTTCAAAGACATACTAATTTCTAGGACTCATCGGTAAATTGTAGAGCTTAATACTCTTGATTGCGGCGTACGGACCATGACGGATGTCTCTGTTCTCTAATACCCGTACCGAACCGTAGTTATCTCTTGTTATATATATCTATAAAGTAATCATACGGAAATTTTTTTATAGATTTGAACATTGTACTTGTTAAAGTGTTTAGATAATTGTACAATCGTTTGTATTGTTAAATTACTGTATATTAAAGGTATATATAGCGATTTTTGGAATTTGAAATTTGAAATTTTACGTCCCCATACTCAGTCGGCACTATCTTATATTAGCAATGTCGTTAATTAACTTGATCTAGCCACCTTCATAGGCAGATCCAGGACTTCTAGTTGGGGAGGGGGGGCGGAAACTGAACAAGTAGACTGGGGGTCCAAAAATGAGGAGGATTGTTTGCGAATTGTATGTTATGTCAGTGTGTTTCTGTACTCGTAATTTAGCAAATCTTTTTGACATTTATATATATATTCATGTGAATATCATTTTTCATGATAGAAAAAAACGTACGCCGGGTCCGCCCCCTGGATCCGCCTATGACCGTTATGTACATCTATATTAATCGATTTCTATGCTTACTTTTGGTTTCCCAATACGACACCAGTACTGCTAAGTCAGATTGAGAGCTGCTTTCTGAATTTAATTGATGTATATATTTTGTCTTGCTTTTAAATAACCATATAAAACACAAGCAAACACAATGACATATAATTTATCATTAGTCTATCTTTTGAGTCGCAAACTCTACTTCATTCCCGTAGTAATAAAAAAATAAAACTAAAACATAAATAGTTTTTTTGTTTTATGTGACATCTTGTGACTGGGGTTTAACGCCATTTTTCAACAATTTTTCAGTTATATACGGCGACCGGTTCACCTAAACAGTTTTCCTGGACTAACTAGTACTAACTTACCCTTCCACAAGGAGCCGGCAACTTCTCCACATATGGAGGAATATCGACATTTTTGTCAAATTTTCATAGAAGGGTATGATCTGCCGCGACCGGGATTCGAACCCAGATCTACGGGTTACAGGTCTAGCGCGCTAACCACTGGACCACGGCCGCGGCTAAATAGTTTGTTGATATACCCTCTTTAAACAATGACAAGCGTCGATGTGACCCAGAATTCCAAACCGAAACATAAAATGTGATGACATTATGGTTGTTTCTGCACTGATTTGTCACACAGTGTTCTCATATGTACGCAGCACGAAGAATGTGCATTTATCGACGAAATGATACCAAGATTTAGTCTATTCACTCGATATCTTCGACGTTTAGTCAAGAAGAAATCTCTGTAGCTCAGTTTCAGCTGGAGGGTTGAGGTAGATTTTTTCCACTGTGATAATTGGCAAAGCCTGTTCCGGCCCATTTATCAACAAACAGAAATGAAACTTTGCTGACTTACTTCCAATAGATATACCTTATAAACAAAAATATGTAATACTCGATATGGAAAAGTTATCATTAGTTTCAGAACCATTAATCTCCAAGCGTCTCTGAACTCCCAATGATTCGGAATACTTACAGAAACTGTATTCGTGAACTTTGCACTAATTTGAAATAGAAGTGTGACAGATTATAGCTGTCACTTCCAATGAACCAAAATGTGAATTTCTAATTTGGATTTTTTACCTTTACGTCCTCGCGCTCAGTAGACACTGACTCAAATTAGCTCTAATTACGTTATCTAGCCTCCATTAATGGCCTAACACCGGTAATTTTTCAGGAAAATAATGACTCTAGAAATAGCGACCTTACGTCATGAAGACAATTAGGAATCTCAAGAACATACATGTATATTCACCATTCTTTACGGTAAAGAATGGTGAATATACTTGTACGTTCTTAACACATCGTTGTATCGTAATATGAGCGTTTTTGCCGTTAACATACCCGAATCCGTAAGGAATTCACTTCCGAAAAATACGCTTCCATTTTATTGTTGATTAGGCTGCGTGGAATTCTGCAAAGAAACCCACAATACGCAAGGCGCGGTCTTTCATCTGACTGGTTCAATGATTCTTTCATAAAAAAATCGCCGCGTTACGACCGTACAAGACTGTAATTCAGACCACCCATTTTGGACTACTCTTCTAAACTGGTCCCCGTTCCATGTTGTATTGAACCAAAGGAACAGGTATGGATCAAATTATCTGGCGCTCTGATTGGTCAATGCATCTGAGCAATGTGATTGGCTGTCCATTCGTGAAACATCGGGATAACGTAGAGACCCTGACCCTGGCGGAGAAATGCATCGATTTGATGCATATTCCTCCACCAATCACATCCGAGGTTTGTATGGAGCGAAGCGGAGTTAGCCGAGGATTGCCGATTGCAGTTGACCAATCAGCGTGCAGGAAACTTTGGGCCATACCAGTTGTCTCTGTACACCAGAGTCAAGGGGTACCAGTTTACCACTGTTCCAGCTTATCCTTATAATTCAAAACCAGTTACTTCCCTTTTAACCAATTTCTATACTTACATTAGTTTTCCTGATGCGACACCAGGAATTCTAGTCAGTTTACTTTCTGAATTTCATGTTAATTAATGTATACATTTTGTCATGCTTTTAAATAGCCACATAAAACACAAGCAAACAAGCTTTTGAGTTGCAAAAACTACTTCATTCCCATAGGGCTTCGTTGACCCCTGGGACTCGCCTCCCCAAACTTCCCAGGAGGAGGCAACCGCCTATTCCAACCCCTATCTCACACTTAATATGCAGGTGGCTAGGAAAACAATTTAAAACAATTTTATAAAATGATTTGTTAGACGGTAGATTGAGTGTATTTCACCCGCCGCCTACTGCTATTCATATTTTGTTAGTTTTTGCGAAGTATGGTTAGCTGTTTCCCAACATCCCAATTTATAATGATGGGGTAGCCGTGAGCTTTTCCTTGTCTTTGAAGAGAGACATTTGAAGTGGGCGTCTTTATTTGTTACGTCTCTCGTTGCTAGGAAACGAAACCCTGCAAAATGTGTGGTTTCTGCTGAATCACAGAAATTGACTAGAAGAATATCCGCAGTTTTGAAGAACATTTGAAAATTGAAATCCGAGTAATAAGAATAATGCGGGATAATTCAATATGACTATAGTATGCACGAAAACCCGTGTAGACGTATTTATCCATGCGCAGCTTTGTATCGATTCGTATCACTGCAAACTTTGATACAAGTAATTATTTATCATTTTAATTTAACGCAGCCTTTTGTTTTATCACAATCCTGAGTAGAATGAGATACGATTATGTTTTAAATCAAGCAACATTTGTTGCAAAGTGAAGTCGGTGATCATTAAATATTGTGAAGGTCGACCAGGCAATAACTCGAATATCAGTCCTCACTAGGTATTGTCACATATACAGTTAATGACTTGTTATATAGCTGTGGACTGATAACTATGTATATTATTATTATCTATATACGGATAGGAAAAATAGCTGGAAATGATGACATCATATCATAGGGAAAGAGTAACGAAAGAAAACACCCAATTACTGCTAGAGATATCAAATATATGCCACCGTGAAGATAGGAGTGATGTTAACAACATTCTTTTACTTGGAAGTAGCGGAGCTGGCAAGAGTGCTCTTCTTAATACAATAATTAAGGTCATTGCTGGACAGTACATACACAGGGTTCCTGTTGGCAAAGGAACTTCATTCAGCAAGACGCTCTGTCTGCATCGTTATGATCTATTTGCTTAATAAGTATAACATGTTTTTAATATTCAATTCCGTCGTTTAACGTTCATTAAATTATTGGTCCAGATTGGGCGATTAATTCATTGCCACGTTCGCTCTACACAAGTAGTTGAAAAAATAAAACAACTATACTTGTCTAACATGTATAAGGAATGTATAGAGGAAAATCAACTGCAGTACTTTCTTACATTGTAAATTTAAGATAATAACTAGATCCACAACGACTTCATAACTCGATTCAACGCTTCTTTCGGGGCAGTATTATGGGAAAGGCGGGGTGTGTAGTATGTGTTTTCTAGGAGCCCTTTTCTTATCTATATTTTTGTAATTTCGGACACATCGCTTGGGAATGCGTCCTATGAAAAGTGGCTATCGTGCAGCAAGTTTCTTCATTCATTGTAATAGTACGTTACAGTCATTGGTTGGGTTAAAACTAAAAAAGAACGTGACACTTATGACCGATCTTTATATATTATCACTCAAGACAGAACAGAAACATCGAATCCTAATACAAATATAAATTCTTTTTTTCCTTATTTATGATTATTGCGGAGTTTCGAGGGGCGATATTGTTGAAGAGCGTAAAAGTGCGGTGATAAAGTTTCTATATAGACTGCCGACAATAATAGATATGGCCGGGTTGGGAAACGTATGCGATCCAAGCATGGAAGAAATCCTTGAAGTTTTGATCGGAGGTGAATTTGAAGTCATGTTAGATATCATGGAAAAACATTTTCTAAAATGTATAACTCGGTCATTGATTTACCCATGTAACCATTTGGTATAACGGGCGATTCTAATGTTCATCAACTTATGTTGTCAATTTTTCTGCAAAAGGTCTTTTAATGTTGTTCTACACATGTCAGCACGATTCATGTCTGATTGTTATTTGGTGTAACACGTACGTTGAAGTTACACTGTATTTGTTGAATAATTATGCTATGGTTCGTTTGTTGACTTTAAAAAACATTTTTAAAGCTGACTCTTAGATAATTGCAGTTGCACCTCTCCTGTAATTGAAGCTAAATAAGGAAAATTTACCTTCGTTCTTACGCCCCAAGAACATCCATTCATAGTTAGGAGATATTGTTCTTTTCTGTCAAACTTAGATTCAATCAGGAGTCCAATGATAACTCATAAAGGCAGGTTTCTACTTTTCCGTAATCCTTACCTTGCCTGGCCTGCTTTATTTTGACAAGCATTTATGCAGGTCGTTGTAAGACGCCTGTTATGTAAATGATTACATTCTTACTGATGATAGTGTTTGTATTTGTTTAGGTTGCGTACAACCTGGTACAACTATTGAGTTTCTTCAGAAGAAGCAAACCGACAACTACGTTGGAGCCCTTCGTAATATTTTCTATACTAAAAGTAACCCAAAGTGGAAGGTCAATAAGATCGTATTCGTTCAAGGAGGTCACGATGCTGTACCTGATAATTTGATTAAGTGTCTACAATCTGTTCTTAACAAGGTGGACGAATCTACTGGAGTCGCAAAATGTGCGTATGTTTTCAGTTATATTTTGCTAAATTGAATGATATCTTGTTAAAACTTTGTTTTAATACCCAACCCGTCCATGCATCCATTTATCCACCCATTATTTTTCCACGAAGTTACCAAAACTTCTTCGAATGGACGAATTAAAAAAATGATCGATGGCATTTGTTTTGTGCTATATTGGTAGATTGACCATATAATCTCAAAATCAGTACGTCAAATGATGTCATAAAAACCCACAGACTAAGATTCATGGCTACATTATATTATGACGCACCAACACAGATCTTTTCAAACTTCAAACTTCTAATTGGTCGGTCGATTCCTTTTAGTGTGTTTCAGAATTTATCTAAAATAATGTCATTTTAAATGTTTAGACACACAGGATGTGTCTGTCGTCGTAACGAAGTATGACCTTGTGTCTGGATTATCACAGTTTCCGTCAAAAACCAGGAGTACAACACAGAAAGATTTTGAAGATACTGTGACGCTACTTGCGAAGAAGTTTGACATCACAGGAGCCTTGGAATACAATCTATTCAAATGGGCGAGCTACAGTGATAACATTGGTTTTGATAACCCTCATGTTGACAACACTGCTCTGAAGTTCTTGAAACGAATGGTCACACCTGGGGTAAGACAACCAGAAGCACTAGAACAGGTGATAACGACTTCTAACAAATTCCGTGCTCTACTGAACAAGATTAGTGTTAAGAAGGATCATCTTGTTTTGATGATGTTTCTTGCAGTTTTTGTTTTAATTTTGGGAATCCTTATTTCACACAAAGCTGATAATACAGCAACAAACTCAAGCGGAAAAAATTGAGGAGCAATAGAACAGTGACAATTTTAGTTAATGTTTATATCTGTACATGTATTCGAAATCAAGGGAGAGTTTTTGTTTGCACAATACGATCATGAAATTCATGCAACTCTGCAATTTCTTTGAAGTGTGAAAAATTGACATAGTAAATATAATGTTAAACTTGGACAAAAAACTCTTGCCTTGTATAAGGCTACATTGTGGAAAAGGTGGGTAGCACTTGACAATTATACTTTTTGAACAATCCTAGCGCCAAACGTTCTAATTCTAAAATCATTGAGCAACTGTGAGAATGGAATTGTGGGAATGTTTCAAAATGAGATCAAGGTCAGTGATAGACCTTAGTGACAATATAATACAGAATAGGCGTCAACTTCGTAAACAATGGTAATAACCAATTAATAAACTTGGACAAATAAAAACACATACATACATACATACATACATACATACATACATACATACATACATACATACATACATACATACTTACATACATACATACATACATACATACATACATACATACATACATACATACATACATACATACATACATACATACATACATACATACATACATACATACATACGTACAAATATACATACATACATACGTACAAATATACATACATACATACGTACATACATTCATACGTACATACATACATACATACATACATACATACATACATACATACATACATACATACATACATACATACATACATACATACATACATACATACATACATACACACACACATACATACATACATACATACATACATACATACATACATACATACACACATACACACATACACACACACACACACACACACACACATACATACATACATACATACATACATACATACATACATACATACATACATACATACATACATACATACATACATACATACATACATACATACATACATACATACATACATACATACATACATACATACATACATACATACCAGAAAGTACGCCCCTACTACGCCCCCCCACGTCAAATGCTGAACCCGCCTCTGACTCTGTTGTGTATGACTGCTACGTACCGTATGAATTTGGAAGTTGCATGGAATGTTTATTTATTTTATATAATTCTTATTTATCGCCTACCAGTAAAAATCAGTAAAAAAAATTAAACTATGCAATTGCACGTTTAATCGTTCATTTGTCGTTTTGCTTAAATAAACTGCGGTAGAGTTCTACGCATTGGCATTGAATGCAGCACGTCGGGATTGACGTCATCACATGCGCACGCACTCACTTGCAACCCCTCCATTTAGGGAAACTAAAGGGATGGTACGCAGTATGCAGTACATTTATTTGTTGATACTTGCTTAGCGTAATTAACGTTTTCGGCACTCCGGTGCGAAAATAACGTACAGTATTACTTGTACTCGCTCGACAAAATTAAGGAATGCTCAAGACTGGGATGGATGGGGTGGCACCCTATGATTTCGACGACAATTTAGCATAAAAATACGAATTGTATTAAACAGTGCTTTATGAAAACTTACGCTCCAGTGGTACTAATTCCCTTATTCATAAAGTCGATCTCTGACCTTCATATTTACTGTTTTAGTTATCGTTAAAAACTGACCACAGGATTCATCAAAATTTAATACTTGTCAATAATTAACAACTTTTTGATCAAAATTTACGTTTTTCTATCGGTCAATATTAGCATTGAAATGTATAACAATACAGGGGCGAATACAGGATTATCTAGATAATGTAGAATATGGACACAAGCAGCATATAACTGACGTTTTTTTTTTACTTATGTTTGCCAGATTTTGCGGGGGGGGGCGGTGTCCCCCCCACTGCAATATCGATTTTAGAAAGAGCAATACTGCACAGCAAATCAAAAACAAACATCTCAGTGCTTTAATACTAGCAACCTGATCGCGTAAGGGCGGTGTTTTAGTCAACAAATGCTACAAGATCGGGTTCACGACATGCTCAATACATGGCGAGGTCGATTAAGAAATGGTAATTACTTTGCTATGAGTAAAATGTTTTCCTATGGAGAATTAATACCTATGTTCTGAATACAAGTTAGTTTTATAACCGAAAGTAGTGTGTCTATTTTTAGACACTGAACAAGAAGAAAATTCACGTGACTGATCTATATTTCTATAATTTTATTTTGAAAATGAAAATAAAACGGCTTAATAAGAATATTTTCTCAGAAGAATGAGAGGGTTTTTTTACGTACGTAGATTTTTTTTAACTTGTAAGTAAAAATTTCATTTCTAACAAAGCAGAGTACATCATATCTGAGACCATTATACAGGAACATGTGTATAATGGTCTCAGATCATACTTCAATCTAGTCTTCCACTTGGTAGAAACATGCACAGTAAATTGACTGATAAATTCAATTGTGTAATTCCAATAAAATCATCATTCACTGTTTAAAAAAACAATATTCAACATTTGCTAAGAAAAGAATGATTCTACGTTAAGAGTGTAAGGAGCGAGGTATGAAATCACCATGTAGGTTTACGTAAATTTTTCAGTGAACTTGAAGTGTTTGTCCAATGATTGTATTATAAAAGCCGATACAAACTTAACATGATGGGAGATCCGGAGTGCATGCAGGTTTTCAGCCAAAACAAAAAAACTGATCTTCCAAAAACGAAAACATTAAAAGTACCAATAAGGCAGTTTCCTTGGTGTATTGGTGGCAGGCTGAGCTTGCCTACCTGAGTCCTCATGTACAATCATTGATCTTTTTTGGATGCCAAGCTGTGAACGTAGGCACTCGATTTCCGTGATATATATATACTCGAACGGACCTATCTTTTAAATCTAAACTCATCAAACAACGCAAATCTGCCAAGAAAAAGTCATTTCGCTACTCTGTGTATCAGAAAAAACTAAAAGGTAAGTCGCCCGCCATTTTTTACGATTGACGGATGCGACGGTATCCAGTCTGGGTTCCGGCATTCCTTCTGAAATGCGCGCACTTTTCGGGAACATCTCTGTTAAATTTGGCGCGCTACAACAGGAGTGAGGTTCCCGAATAGAGCAAGCATTTCAGAAGAAATGCCCAGACCCAGGCTGGATACCATCACTTCCGTCAATCGAAAAAACGGCGAGTGACTTACCTTTTAGTTTTTCTGATACACAAAGTAGCGAAATGACGTTTTTTTTCTTGGCAGATTTGCGTTGTTTGATGACATTAGATTAAAAGAATATAAATCACGGAAATCGAGTGCCTATGACTCAGCTGTCATGACACCTGCCAAACATGTTAGATAACTGCAGAGTTGCCCTCCCCCCTGATTTCATAAAAAACTGTCAGTTAAAATTATTTGGCCAAACGCCTTAGGGTAGGTAGGTAGGAAGTTTCCTATTTTTTTCTTAACTTACTTTTTTTCTGATAGAACTAGATACGAATTAACCCTAAAATTTTCTTACTTCGGATTTGCCATTAGAGATGTTCGGGTTTGCGCCTAAAAAAAGGGTCAGTTGGGTAACCATAAACATAACTATATTTTCTGGCTTAAAATAAAATTGATGATATTATACATGTATGCAAATTGTTACATACACAAATGTTTGATAACTATCCGATATTTTATCAGCCTACTGACACCTAGGTAAAAGGGAGTGTAACAGGGAACTTTGAAGTGGTATTGTTATGTACATTTAAGCATGTCTAATAAATGTATCATAGCTGGAAATGGACTAAAATCTCACAAAGTTATCTTATTTACATAAATAATTGCCATAATTAACAATTATCATTCGCAGAGCTGTTTCCAATGCACAGTGAAAGCAAGACTGAAACTATAGCTTAATGCAAATTATGAAGTATTCACTAGATTTTTACAGATGGAACTGGTATAAATAGTTCAAATGTTACTTATTAATGTCAGGAGATCCGGTGTACATGTAGGTTGTAAACCAATTTGACTGACATAGTGAATGTGATGACTATACAAGTAATCACTGATAGATTGTAAATAAAACAGCATATAACCTAGCATTAATGATGGGTTGTTAATGTAATTACTCTGGGGGCCAGCAGAGCTTGCTTACCAAAGTCCGCATGTACGAACATTGATCTCCAGTCTTTTCAATATTGAGTATTATTAATAATAAACAATTTATTTTATTTGAAATATGTTTTTCTTTTTATTTAGAATCCATATAATCACTACAATAAAGGTATGCTAATGATGATCAAAACGGGTTGGTCAACATAAGTATGTATTGCATCAATTGTATATCATTACATTATCTCTGAACTTATCATGTACTTTAATCCCAAATAGATTCTACTCCAATAGCATCATATAAATCATAATTATGTGAATTATCATATTGCATTTCTTGTAATAATTTAATTATTTATATATCAAAAAGCTGTATAATATGAACAATTTCAAATGCTTTCCTTTATTTACATCAATACAATAAAAAGTAATTTTTTTCCAGCATACAATTAGGAGCAGTATATTTTGTATGCAAAATTGTGGCTAATAATTGCTGTACAAAAACATACTGACATTATCCAGAAATTAAATAATAAAAAACAACGGCAATTTGTTTTTGTCTCTAAAGATTTTTATTCAGTAAGTATTATTATATATAAAATAACTAAAAATTTGACAGCTAACACAATATTCGTACCAATGATTCAATAAAAAACCAAGAATTCAATATGTCAGAATATGTGTATTTTTTTCAAACCTTTACCTCCTAAAGATTAGACAGGTAAATTAAGATAAAAATAAATAAACTAATCAAACAATAATATACAAGTATATTACATGTATAGAGAATGGACGGACATTTAAATTCAGTATCAGTCATACAACAGTATCAAATAATAAATATGAAAAACAAATGGACACAAAATTAATCACACAAGGTATCTACCTCACAAGGTATCTACCTTTCAGAATTATTTTCTCATTGCAGTTAGTTCACAGATTTTTCAAGTATGAATAAACCATTAAGACCATTTAAATGTCTATGTTTAGAGAATATTGCAAACCTGGTTCAGACAATGGTAATAAATGCACTTAATGCATACATACTGTGATGTTCCAACTTCATACAACACAATCAGTCAATTCCAGGTAAATACAGAGATTCTATTTATATAATGGGAACCAAAAAAAAAAAAATTATTGAAGTGGAAAGCTAAATGCTCTGCTTCATTTGTGTCAACTCTCATTAATCCCATTTACAATTACACACTTCATTTTCTGTAAAAAATTAACAGCTTTCCAATGAATAGAATGTACATTAGATATCATATAAAACAATAGCACTGGAATGTAATAATCCTTTGTAACACACAATACATATAGTCCTAAACACAAGTAACCATGAATGAAAATACAAAATTACCAAAATCACAACCATTAACAGTGATACACAAAATGAAAAAAAAAACATAAATAAATATTCATTATAGATATAGGAACACTTATGTAAGATGTTACACAGGAAGGCACTATGAACAGAAGATTGACAGAAAGTCAAAGATGAAAAGGCAACACGCTAGTTGCTTAAAGATGACAGGAACAGCTGTAATCTACATCATTCATAAACAGTGCACTTTCTAGTATGTTTACAGTCAATTAAGAACACGTTACTCAACACGGACTTTGTTCATATTTCACATAGTCATTTAATATAATGTCTACACCCGTAAACTTTGTCTAGCTTTGTCCAGAATTTCCTTTCTTATTTTGGGATAATTGGGATGTCCTCCGAGAACCTGAAATATGTTAATGTGTTTAATTAATAATTTACAACAATAAAATATTATTGTGAAATAATAAACACAATTCTAGAGACGTAGTCACGAATGAAAAAAGATGGTGACTTAAGAATGTAAAACAGACCAGAGAATTATTGCTTAGTTCAGTAACTTCCAAAATTGGCTGGAAAAGCCAGAGATAGAGGTCCTGATTCTTGGTGAACTTGAACTTAGAATGTTTTAGACTAAGCAGATAACAACACCACATCCATCAAGTTTGTAGCCTATAAGATTTCTCAAACAATCAAATTCCCATTAAGAATCAAGACAGATCATACAGATATAAATAATATTTAAACCGTACTTTAGCAACAAATGTATTTATATTGTTCATTCATACTTACATGATGACATATATCTATAGCATCAACATTTCTTTTAGCTTTCAAGTAGTTGAATGCTAGTTTATAACCTGGAAATAAATACAACATTCAATGATATACAATGTCTACCCATGTATGATGGTGTAACAAGTTTTTGTGGTATTAACAAAACATTGTCATATTTTATGCAAAGTTTTTGTTGTTCTAGGAAATTTTGCAATTGAATATCATAGAAATTTATTACTATAGAAATCGTATCTGTTTGTTACAACAAAATTCCCTCCGATACATTCATTTAAGCATTTTAAGTTAACTAGGTCAACAAGAAACATCAAATTGCCTTGACGCAACCCAACTTAAAAGTGGGTCTGAGGACAGCCTTATTTATGTATTTTTTGTTAACATTAGTTGCTTGTACTGGAAACATTAAGTTGAAAAAAAGAACAAATATTTTGATAAAAAATTACTAAATATTTTTTTGAATCTGTGGATATTTAAATAAGTTGGTCATATAACACAAGAACAACATTTTTTTAAGAATGGCCTGATTGTACTTATTTACCTATAACAGGATTATTCTTATTTCCATATTTCCAGGCATTCTCATAACTCATAGCAGCATCTTTGTATGATTGTTCTTTTTCCATAATAAATCCTTGGTATTCATAACCCTTACAACATGACTGTAAAACAAAACTAGAATTATAAGCAAATTTCATTAACAACAATATTGACCCACACCTGTTGTAATGTAGGTTTGAAATAGAGGCTTAGCAAAAACACTGAGAAGTTTTAGCAATTTCAATGAGCAGCCTCCATGATTCAGTGGTTATCACTAGCCCCTCACTGCTGTAAGTTCAAATCCCACCTGGAAATTGACAAAATTCACATTTGGGGGCACTGTCTAGCTAGCTAACGGAAGGTTGGTGGTTTTACTTAGGAGTATACCTGGGTCTTTTACCACCATTAAAGCTGGAAAGTTGCCAAATGATCCTTGCTGTTGGTATGACATTAAACCCCAGTGAAAATAAATCAATTTAAATGACATAAAACTGTTATATCATCAAAGTTCATGTCACAAATATTACAGTGAAATCTTGATATTAAGACCATACACCATGTTGAAATACAGAAGAAATAGAGAAATCTAGTCCCAAAAAGTTCTCTTTATAATGATGTAGTCTCAATGCAGGAGAGATTTATAACCCTTTGCCTCATAAAATCTGCATTTGCCCACATCTGAAGCAGATGACTTTTAAAAAGCATGGTAGCAAAAGAAGCCATTGCTTGAAATGAGTAGTGGCTTCTCTTGCCACAATATTTTCTTCTCTGTCAGGGAGAAATAACCCAATTTTCTTAGATAATTTGATGTTTTGTGTATTAGCTTTAAATTTGGAAGAGTCAGAAATATGCTTATGAGGCAAAGGGGTAGGTTTTACAGTATCAAAACAGGTATTTCTATTATGAAATATTGTTCAACTATCAAGTATAGAGCCACATGCTTCAGCATAGGATAATTTACTTTTCTTGAGTCATTATTATTTTTATCTACAAAAGTGAATATGCTTTCAAGTATACTGACCTTATTATGCTGCAAAACTCGTTTCAATAATTCTGTAGCCATATCATATTTAGCAGACTAAAAATAAAATGAATATTTATTTTCTATTTCAAAATACATTCAGAAGAGGACCAACTCAAATAAAGAACCTCATCAAATAAATTAATATCAATTAATAGGCTAACACCAATTCTAGTCCAGTATTCATCATAATGACAAGTATTTTACAGTCTTACTGCATTCTTATCAGTTTTATAAGCACTTATTTAAAATGACTTTTTATTACCAAATTATAGGATAAAATGATTTATGAATCATCATGCACGCAGTTATTCTATTTCCATCATACAGTTCAATTGCAATGGTTTACACGCACAACTTTTACCAAGAATTTGTACAAAAAATTGTACAAGGCCGTGATTTACCTGAATATAAATATCTGCCAACAGGAGCCATGACTTCTCCAAATCCTCAGCATCCTGTGAAATAAATACATACACAAAAAAAGACTAAAATACTGAGGAGGAAAATGATTGTCATGACTAAATATACTATCTCCTTACATGAACTAAACAGATTCTATCAGGATGGGATTAGAATGAAGTAAAAAGCAATCAAGACAGTCTGAGATCAATTTTGTAGAAGATAAGGCAATAAAAACATATTCTGAAAAACATTTGATAACAGCTTCAGCACATATTTAATAATTAAAGTTTTATGCCTGTCTTCAGCAGTATCTAAGTCATAAATTGACAGGCAGCTTACCTAAATTCCTCAGTTCCTGGATTCTGTATCAGTACTAAGTTTATTAACTGCCAGTAATTATCCTTTCACATGAATCATTTAAATCAGTGGGGGAGGACAAATTACCATAAACATTATGTCTTCAGCCAATGGGTTCTAACTTATGAACCTGGAACCTGCACAATGCTGCAGTTTCTTTTCATTCTTGTCAATCATTTATAAATCAAAGTCAAACCTGCATAGTCCAATTACTCTTAGCAACCCTTTTAAGTTGGTTTCTGGCTCTTGGTGTCTGCTTTAAGACCATGTAGGCAGCTGCCATACCATATAATGCACTTACATTCTCTCGAGCCTGGAACCAGAAAATAACCAATCAAATTACGGGACTCAGAAACATTGTCCAATAGAATCCAACATCAGAAATGAAGAAATGAAACAAAGTAAATTCCAAGACTTCTTAGAAATTCAATGAAGTCAGGTAGGGGGGAATAGAATTTACACAACAAAACAATATAAGAAGTAAGAACAAAGGATACAGATGTAATAAGGCAAAATATAAGGGACATAAATACTGAAAGTGAACAAAATAGCACAAAATTGAAAAGGTTATCATTGGATGCAATCTTAGAGCCAGACAGTAGAAATACAATATTCTTTTAACATTTTTTAGTGTTTTAGAAATCATTATTCATAACAAAACAACACAGATACATTACATTGTTTAGAATAAAACTACAACTATTTAATCTCATATTAACAACATTAAGATCAAAACAGCGAACACTATTCATAACATAAAATATTAATTATATACAATATTTAAAAATGCAATAAATCAGGAACGGTTCCTGCAATTCCTAACTGTAGAATCCATACTGTATGTATTATCTTTAAAAAAAAAACAGCATATTACACTTATCAAGTCGTCTTCATGGCTATATCATATTCAATATTGCAAACTAAGCAATCTTTGACAAGACTTATGTTTACTTTTTTGTGATTTTTCTTCGCACATGTTTAATTGAACATTCAGATTGGGGACAGAAAATTGTACTGAAACTCATGTAAAGGTGATTCATCATTCACAGGTTAATTTTCTCAATATGTCATGAATAAGATCAGGAAGTAAATGAATTTAAACTTAATTATAGCACATTTATACAATTAAGTTATAAGGCTGCAGATTTTTCTCTTCGTACCAAATGACTAAAACAGGCATTCTTTTCTAACCACCATCAATAGAGCACCATCAATATCATTGATAAATATCTTCATGTTACTTTTTAACTATGATTAATATCAAATTAAAGGATTGTCTGCATTTTGATACAGAAATACAAACATGAAGTCACATTCCTTTAACGCATACAATTACATACAAACTGGAGATGATTATATTTTTAGAGTGTCAGATATTTTACACAAATAAATATGACAGCAGCATCTGTTGTAGAACATTAAACTATGGTAAAAAATCAGGGCTGGGGAAATAAAACATGCACATACTAGTATACCATAATACAAGGATATAAGGCAATAACTGGAAGCTATACACATATATTGTTACTAAGCAATAGCCTTTCCATGCATGACTCAATTAGCACATATATGTGTACATGATTTGATTTTCGACAAAACAGGAGAAAAACGGACATTAAAACAACCTAACTGCTTCATCCAGGACAAGTAAAACATAGTGAGGCTATCAACAATTTAATTAACACAACAAATGTGAACATTTTTCAGTACTGTTGATACATTAAGAACTTTTCATTTCCAATTTATTTCCCTTCCCTATCTGATAAATGATTTTACCAATGTATGGATATGCAGTCTTTAAATAATTATCTCAATATCGATTTCTACAATTACCTGTGTTACTTGACACAACAACAAGTTTTTAAACAGATCTGAGCTTTCTGAATGTAAGAAACAGTCAACATAAATGGTTAGCACAGACAGATTTATTGTAACATTTGTGTTATTTTGAGCAAATAAGGATCAATATTAACATTCAAAATCAGTTCTGATAATTATGTTCAACAGGGCTTGCTCAACAGACTTTTGTAAAGCTAACTAGATTCATGAGATTACAAGTTAACAAATACATCGCTACACAAAGAACATTAAATACAGAAATGTAACAAGAATAATGCATGCAACATCATGCAAGATGCATGAAGCTCGACTACCTTGCTTTTTTTGTCTTTCTGAAATCATCAATCAAAATCAATGGGAATAATTCGAGTTTATGACAAAAAAATAAAACATGTCAAACAAACAGGACAATATATAAAATAAATAACAAAACAAACCCATTAAAAACAAGGAAAAACTTATCATGAGCAAGAAAATACTGATTGAATTCCTTAACTTACTTATCAGTATTTCCCATGTTTGTTGCACCATAGGATAACAAAGGGCGAGGACTCTTATATACTATGGTAACATGTACAAGAACTTGATCAAACTTGATCAGAATTGAAGTAATTAAAGGATGCTTGTATACTACATGGACAGGTATTTGATCTTAATATATTTCAAGAATGAAATTTAAAAATAACTCAGCATACTACAAGTAATATGACAATGAATTAAGCATAAATCAATTATACGTTCCTGAATTAATTATTATTATTGATGTAATTAACCAATGTTGAGCTTTTATAAATATGTAACGCAATACATACCTCATCAGAAGCCATTTCCATAAAATTATTAAGAGCTTTCTCAACATTCTGTTTTTGTTTAGTAGCAATTAAAGCCATGTTTTCCAAATACTTTGGTCTTTGATCACCTGGCTTTGGCTTCAATTCCTAAAAACAATACAAACTAATATTTGTAGACATTGTTATTATATTGGTTGCTATTGCTACTTGCACAGCCAAAATGTGAAGTTTTCTGTAAACCAGAATAATTTTTTTCCCTGCTGGTTAGATTCAATTAATGTGTGTAATGTGCTTAATAACCTTAGCCAGTTTACGATTTTTATACAATCTGTGGCAAAAATAAAACATCACATACAGATATTAAGTTTCTCTTTACAGGGGTTATACATGTTACATGTCTCTTATTCTGCACTCATTATTCTGTATTCATCATAAGTTTATATATTACACTGGCAGAGTAGAATATACAATAAATACATTAATACACCATAAGATTTTCAGTTCACGTATAAAGTTAGTTATTTACTTGTTTACAGTACAGAACAGTACCTTGAGTAGTTTTTCAGCAGTTCTTACTGCCATCTGTTCACTGTCTGCCTTTTCTCTGCTATCACTAGCACTGAAAATACAGATAAAGTTGAAGTATTTAATAGATAAAATGTATACGTTACTTAATTAAAGTATTTAACAGATAAAACATATACATTAATTACTATTTAACAGATGAAATATAGACATCAGTAAATTCAAGTATGTAACAAAATTAATTACCACAATTACTGTATACATATATAAAAATGTATAATTATCTGTCGTTCTACTGACTGTCAATCAAATAAAATGATAACAGATGAACCTATTAACTCAGTCAATATTTGAGAAACAGCCAAACTGCAGCAAGATGAATACACAAAATGTATGATTTTCTGTCAAAACACATCATTAAATTCAACAAAAAATCAGCCATTTAATTCCTGAAACTTTCACTCCTATTTCCCCATACTTACAAATACAAGTTTAAATGTATTGTAATACACAAAAATATAATAATGACGCTAACTTTGATTCACCATCCACACTTTCAAACACTTCTCCACCAATAGTATCACTGTCAGGATTTAAACAGATCTCCACCATACAGTAAGTGGCTTGTGTACCCCAATCAGAATCCTTTCTTGCCATGTTGAAAAGTTTTAAAGCTGAAGTAGGGTTACCTGTGTACCTGGAAACATGCAGTAAAGTGTACACTTCTAACATAAACCTTACTGACATTGAGATTGCCTTTGGAAATGGAGATTATCATAATATACAATTACATAACTATTCAATGAAATTTAGATGCCTGATATCTAGCTTAAATAACTGAACCAAAATATGCTGAAAATACACAAAGACATAATAATCAACTCTGGCTGAAAATACAGAAATAGAATAAATCAAACAGTTATACAAAATGACTGACAGAAACAGTGTACCTAACTAGTGCCTAATCTATCTCTTACTCATATAAGGAGACACAATTCTAGAGTAAATTATTTAATTATTTGGATTTTACATTTTAGACAATCATAACATTCTCACCATTCATGTAAACCTTTACAGAAGTTGTAGCCAGCTTCAACTTTAGATCTTGGTGAAGCATTTTCAGCCATCTCCAGGAACTTAGGAACTTCTTCAAGTTTACCAGCTCTTCTCATTAAATCAACCAATCGTGCTAATGCCTCATAATTATCTGCAATTGTATCAAACATGAAAAGTAGACAGAAAAAAAGAAAAAAAACTACAGAATTATTAACGATAATGTAAACATTTTAAAACAGATGACAAGATCAAAGTTGTGATAATACACCACTATAACCAATTTACACACAATATACAGGTATATATACAGGTAAATAACTTTCACTTTACATGATATGAAGCACACCTACCTGCTTTATATTGAAGAAGTTGTTGAAAGTGGAACATTGCAGAATCATATTCATTCTTTCTGAACATCAAATCTGCCAACATCTATGTGAAGAAAAACACATAATATCTAAAATATACTTAAAAACTGAACTATACAAAAATACTAACATGTCTAAAATTATTGCAGCTGTGCAAGGTAAAGAAACCAATGAAGTCTGAAATATTGCACATAAATTCACTGTATCAAAGACTTATCAATATATTCAATCCTTAGACTTATTTCAAATGAATTCAATCTCTGAATTACAGATTGATAACTGATAGAAAACCAAGAACACAAAGCATGCTGATATGGTCTCATACATACACAGCCATTTCAGTCGGATTTATATCCTCTGAAAATGAAAAGAAAACATGGAAATGCAAGACCAGACATACATCATAGGGAACACCAATTGATCATTTACCTTTTAAACAAATAGCAAAGTCGAAAAATTTAAACTTACAATGGTAGCTGAATCATTTTCTTTGTCATTTTTCAATAATGTCATAAGTTGATGTTGACAAGCATCTAAATCTCCAGTAGCTAAATATAAACCAGCTACATCCAACATGATCTGTGAAAAAAAAACATTCATTCTTTCATATACCACATGAAATATACACTGCTCCTTAAAGGGAACATAAACTGTATCAGACAAACCCTTAAATCAGTCATACTAATTTGTGATACATAATTGGTTCCATGAAGTAGAAACATACTAAACAATTATAGTGGCCAAAAAAACAGACATGGAATTTATTTATATCACAGTTCGCACTCCGTTGTTCTACCCAGAGTTCCTTGGTTATCTATCAGTTAGAATAGAACCAGGCAAAACAGTTTGTCAACAAGGTAAATGTAAAATAACTGCTGTAATATTTCCTACTATAACTGAGTTCAATGTTTCTGATACAATATTTCTATACTAAGAAAAACAGTATCTTTTTACTTTGCCATCATTTTCATTATAAACAAGAGCTTCCTTGTAGAATGTGATCGCCTTGTCATAATCTCTCTGATTGTTGGAATGTTCTGCCATCTGACAACATATACTGCAAAAAATAAGAAATAAGCTCTATATGCATATTCAGATACAGCTGTAATCAATAACAAAGAACCAACCTCAAATTAATACATATTGTAAAACTTCTTCAAACAGCAACTTTTAATTAGTCTTAATAAAGCACACAATACTTTTATATGAGTTTCATTTTGCTGCTCATACTCACCCATAGTCGTTATTATTAAATTTGTTACCTGTGAAGTTAACAAAATTCATGTACGAGATAAGCTGAACAGTCAATGATTTAACAATGCCATTTATCACTTCATTATAAGTAAGGGAACACTTTGAAGATGACTAAATGTATATAGAAGATTGTATCACATACTCAGCAGCCAGTTGTTTCTGTGCAGTAACAGCATCAGGTTGTTCCAGTTGAACTCTTTTCAATACTCTAAAGTAAAAATGACAACACGTGTTTAACCATAAAATTTACCTAAAATCTCATTACGTAATGCTATATAACATAGAATAGGAACACACAAAATACCAGTAAAAATAATAACTTCCATTATCAAGTTAGAATCCAAGGTAGTGCCTCTTTCCTACTAATTCAGTCAAGGCTAATAAATAAATTAAAGACACTAAGATGAGCCCAGAGTACAAGTTGACCTTTATTCAAAGATTGATTAAGCCTACAATGTATAAAAGCTACAGCTAAAGAGTGGTCATTGTTCACAGGAGACTTCTTATAAAAGGCAGACATTGATTACAGGTAACCAAGGTTTGACGGTAACTATTTCACAGAGGGTATAAAGTTTTTTTATAAAATACAAACCTTGCTTGCATTTCTCTGGCCTTTGTTAAAGACAATATGGCATCTTCAGTGCGCGATTGTTTCTCGTACACTTTGGATAATAATACCATGTATCTTGTATGATCCATCATTATGTCTAACTCGCCATCTACAAGTTTTATCATTATAAACAAATATAAAATATGTGTGTTTTACTATGAGAAATTTGTGTTAAGTGCTTTATAAATACAGTAAAATATCTATATTAAGACCATCCTGAAGATCAAAAATATTGGTCTTAATATTAAGGTGTTTTTAATATCAAGATGAAGCACTCAGGTAATATTAAAAACATATTAAGAAACAGCACAACTGGCTTGTATTGGACATAAATGGGCTGATTCCAGTCATAATATGTACTTAAACATTCAATACTACTTAATACAATGATTTTGTATTTCTACGAATAAATCTAACAAACAATAAATGAAGGCAGTGAAACAATTAATAATTAATTAAGTTACATACTCTGTTCCTCCTCTAGAGCCACTTTCAATGCTTTCTCAGCCTTTTCATATGATCTTAGCTTTAACAATAACTCAGCCAGATCATATCTGTGACACAAACAAATATAATGTATAAAACACAAAATTCAGAACCTCTTAAAAACTCACTAAAATTTGACATCAACACTTAAAATAATTTTGTAAATCACTATGAAGTTAATAAAACCACGAGACAAACATTATACCAGAGAAAACACTTCAGGTCCCGATTCCACAAAAATACTTAAGTCCGTTATCTTACTTAACTTCACTTATTCTCTTGATAAGCTACTTAGCTTAAGTCATTAGTTAAGTAAATAAGCAAAGTTGAGTAAGATAACAGACTTAAGTATTTTCATGGAATAGGGGCATGAAACAAGAAATCACAGATAACACTTTCATAAAGTTAAAAGTTCATTTTCTATCTTTAACTATATAAATAATATTAACCTGAGAAAGCTTTGTCCTCCAGATCTTAAAGCTGCCTCATAATAATTGATAGCCTGAAAATTGTATCATATAAGTATGTTATAATAAACCTGATTTAACAACAAGCAACAGACAGTTAGCACCTGTTATAACGACATTGGCAGGATCTGAAAATATGCTGTTATATCTCAATCTTGCTTTAAACTGAATGCAAATTTTGCACCTAACTAAAATCAATTTCTTTTGTTATCTACAGAGGAGGCAGAATTCAATTATAAATACAAAATGTCCACATCAGTTTGCCTTAATTGCCCAATTATTCTCTTCTTTGTGTAACATATGCAGAGTGACACAAATACATGACAATAGGTCACTTGGGCCATTAATCATCAATTAGCATCTCAAGGCAGTTGATGTATTGTCGATTTGCACGTGGATAAAATAGAGTGAATAGTGACTTATTGACTAAACAATGTTGTTGTATAAAAATGTTATGATAATGATACAAAGTATCATTAACCTGTACAATAGCCAAAAGTCGACTTTTCATTATAATTATAAAAATCAAAGTCATAGCATGTCAGTTGAATACTTACATAACAACACAAATGTAAAAACAGGGAAGTTTTGCTAATCAGTAAAGCATTATTATCAGCAGATAATGTCTTAGTAAATAGAAAATATAAAAACAGCATGAATGCAATTGTGCTTACTGTAAAAGTTCCAATAAGTAAAAAAAAAAAGTTATCTACCTTGGCATAATTGTGTGTTTTAACAAGAGCTTGTCCTATTTTACTTGCTAACGTTCCATCCTTTGGATTCTTCTTCAAAGCTGCCTCATAAACCTCAATGGCTTTCTCTGGCTGTATAAGATAATACCAAACATGTTAATATATGTACTTCGCACTTAGAAGATGGTGATGTTATGTCATTTGAGACATATCTAAATTGTTGTGAACATTTATATAACTAACATAAATTCATTTTGACAAAGCTGTGACAGTTGACAGTAATAACAATCATCTTGGTTACTGGCTGTAAGGAGACAAAATAAATAAGGTTACAATCAGTGTTCGTCACAACTAACAAGATAATCTTCAGAACTGCAAGTTCATTTTCATTGGTTGGTTGGTAGTTGCATCATTCAGACAAAAGAAGTTTAAATCATTAAATTCTTTAATATCATCTTACCTCCTGTATAGACATGTAAGCATCACCAAGCAGTAAACATGTATGAGGACTTGGATGTTTATCAACAAGTTCTCTGAAAAAAAAAAAGAACAAAAGTGCATTCATACACAACCTACCTAACAGTGAGATTTTTGGGTAAAATTCTTGATTGTATAAATGGTACTATTCTCCGATGTGAATGAACAAACAAGTCTTTATATCTATATGATTGTTTATAGAGAGATAAAATAAGAGAGATGATATCAAAATAATTCTCCTCTCATACATGATTAACATCTATTAATATCTAACATCCCTAGCAGAAATACTTGTCACACAGAGATCATAATACAAAGCTTTCAAGGTAAGATTTGCTTCAGAGCCCAACCATAGCAGAGCCAACCCCAAAAATAACACAAACCCGTAAATACTTGGGACTGATATTATTATGTATAATTTTACTCGTAACAAAGACTTGGGACTGATATCAATTATCATACCTGTAACAACTTGCATACAGTTTCTTGTCTTTTCTATGATGAAGGTATA
This sequence comes from Lutraria rhynchaena, assembly GCA_008271625.1. Classification (NCBI taxonomy): domain Eukaryota; kingdom Metazoa; phylum Mollusca; class Bivalvia; order Venerida; family Mactridae; genus Lutraria; species Lutraria rhynchaena. The sequence goes on along the minus strand of VIBL01000126.1, from coordinate 528,442 downwards.
TGTCAGCCATTTTTTCACGAGCTTGTACAAAATATGGCTGGTTGGGTCCAATGTTACGTAACATAGTTATTGCACCTTCTATATCTCCTCTTGCTATTGACAGATCAGCATTAGCAATGGTGATACGAACTTCCTCAGCAGTACCATGGAAATCATTGATGGCATCTTGCATGACTTTAGCAGCTTCATGCTGAAATGGAACAAAAGTTAGAACCATACTGTACAGGATATTATATGATGGGAAAATTGAAACGTGTAGTGAGACAAATATTTGATTCATACTACATTGTAGTTAATTTGCACATGTAAGTTTCAAATAAATGCAGACATACAGCAGCAAATATGAATAAAACTCTAGACTGAATATTTCAATGTATCGTGTAGACATTTATATCAAATGAGGATGCTACTAAGTCCAAACAAGTTTTAACATATCGTAGAAATAGATTATTTCCAGCTGAAATGTAAGTTATCACTACAAAAAGCAATGTTCCCCATACCATTCATTGTTAAAATTGTTAATACAAAATATTCCTGAAAATGCCAGGTACATACAGGTCATTCTAATAAATTAAATACAACTGACTCATGCATACCTGGTAAATTAAGATAATAACTATACTGAATATAATTTAAATAGTTCACCTGGTTACCAAGTATCCTATGAGCCTCTGCTAACTCCAGGTACACAGAAACTCTGTCATTTACACTAATATTAGATTTCACTGGTTTTCTTGAAGCTCCTGGTCCAGACTTTGATCCTACATTGTAATATAAAAAGCATCTTACAACCATGTATGAGACAAATATGAGAACATATTGTATTTCATTGGTTGACATCATACTTGGCACAAAGGCTGATTTATTTGTACATTTTTTTCAAACAGAAATTTCAATTTCTGCTACAAATAAGCAAGTTAAAATACCAATCACTCATTTGAACATTCAATATGTATTACATCATTAATAAAATCATGTGAAATGAAGACGTCTACCTTTGACACCAGGTAAAGCCATTGCCATTTGTAGAGTTTGTACAGCTTCTTGGTTGTCTCCCTGCTTCTTCTGTATTCTGGCTTTAATCAGGTGATACAATGGATGGTCTCTTACCTTAATAGTAAATAAATGTAAACTAAAGACAGATTTTAAATACAATATGACATCCACAAAGATTCTGATAATCATACTTAAAGATTGACCTTACCGTGTGAATACTGGATTGTGCATTACTCCAGTTATTATTTTAATAATAAAATCAGTTAATTAATAACTTGCCAACAAATTCTTGCACACTTCAAGTATAAAAAAATGTGTATCAAATGCTTCAGAAAATATTATCAGTCCTATAACGCTAAGTACAAACATCTGAAAATTTATTCTAACAACAAATAAAATTGATTGAGCAATACTATATGTATGAGACATAATAAATGTGTTTGAACAAACATCTCACAAGAGTACCTCAAAGTTGTGACTAAGACCAACTTCCAGAGACTGGTTGGCCAGCTTAAAATTATTTTGATGAAGATGAATCTGCGCCATAAGTATATGAGCATCAGAGAATGTTGGTTCTACATCAATACAATGTTGTAATGTGGACTGGGCAGCATCTATATCACCTAAAAATATATAGAATATCATTACAGATGGTTGTTATTCTATCTAAAACATGGCTCATAAAAACCTGTGTCAAATGTGACTAGTGGTTCCATCATCTTACAATGCTCAGAAAAACTAAAATTTCTGGAATACATTTTTTTCTCATTATTGTCAACATTTGTTCTAAAACAATAAAATCCTCCAAGCAATATAAAAAGGAAGCGAACTAAATTCTGTGACCATATAAGTATACCACAGCTAACTATGTAACTACTGCCTGTTCAAGATAGTTGAACCATAAAATTGTAAATAAAGGAAAAATATGCCTACAAAAGTTGACAACCAGTAATTAACAAGTAACTTTTATTTTTTAACTTTTTAAAGGAATTTGCACATCCATTAAACGATGATACATTTTCATTGGAGGTCAGAGAGAATATAATTGTTTTACATCCATAGTTATTGCTAATATGGATCATTGAGAAAATAGGAGAGATTTCTTACTATACCTGACAGAAATTTAACTTTTCCCATATGATATAAGGCATCAAGTAAGCCAGGAACCGCTCTAGTCAAAGGGTCCAATATCTGACCACACCTCTTTAGGACAGGATTCACAGCCTGACCTGGTCCAACAGGCTGAAAATAGGAATAAACTATAAAGACAAATTCTGAATCATCTTACAGTGATAATAGTGAATATGTTTAGTAATAAAATCTAGACATAATGTTTAATGTCTCAGTTAATGAAAGAAATACTGGAATTGTTTAAAATACAGACATACTGCAGTTGATTGATGTTCATTGAATAAAGATGGAACAGTCAAAATACTACAAATCATTTCGACACCCGTAAAAAATAAGACCATTTAGAGCATCACACTCATAAGTAAATTTTATTGTGATTAGAAGGTACATGCAGATGACAGACCTGTCTTCAATGCCTTGCAGACATTTATAGATTAATTGGATAAAATCCCAGATCACACACCCTACACCAAAGTTTAGAACATAAGTTCCCCTGGCACCAGACTCTAGTAAAAACTACAAAAATCATGAATTATTTGAGAAAACCAGCAATAACAACATCCTTGTTTTTGTAAACCTTGATTGTTCAGATTGCATTAATTACAAATAAAATAATATACATGTGGTTGAGTAGTTATGGTGTATGGCTAGTAATCACTAGTTCCTCAATACAGTCAATTTAAATTTCATCCATGACCAGAAAATTTTCACAAGCAAGGATGGTGTGGAGCAACTTTACAAAAGGTTGGTGGTTCTATCCAGGTGTACACCTGGGCCATCCTACACCGTTAAAGCCGGAAGTCACTAAATGATCCTAGATGTCGCTGAGACTTTAAACCACAGAGAAAAAGCAGATAAGGTCATTGTTTTTAGAGAAACCTAATCCTATCCAATCCAAACAATTATAGAAGAAAAAAACAGTTCCCTTGTGCTTAATTATTTCTTCTTTCAGAAGATAAGGCAATAATTGACAAAATTAATTCATAATTACTAAACATGTGAAACAATCAATAATTCAGACACTCAATATCCCAATTCAATGCACTATAAGATAAACAATCAACTACCCTTTGTGCATGAAACACTCTGCATGTATATCCAGGAAAAACACAGTAAAACATAAGTGCTGCATACTTATACCTGTCTACCACTTCTTGTGGGCTAATCAATTTAAATAGAAATATTATCATAACTTAATTAATTTATAAATTGGGATGAAAATATCCAAAAACAAAAAAGAAATAACAAAAGCAATCAACACATTATCAGATCCTCCTCAGTCTGATATGGAATAATATCAAAACAAAGACACAAACTAAGAAACGAGAAAATAGCATCAAATTAATGTGTATCTGGATAGATGACCCCATACCCCACCCATACTGCTACAGAATGAAAAAAAAACACATAGAAATCTTAACTCAAAACTACTGAGGGATTTACACAAAACTACATACACTCAGAAAGCAGTTCAAATGTTAAAGGTCTAAATTCATGTATCAGTTAACAGGTCAATGGTTAATATAACACCATGCAATAAAACCCCAGCCACCAACTGAGATCTAGTTACTTCATGGATTTAGTTATAATAACAAGAACAACAAGAACAACAATAATAACAACAACAAATAAAACCTGTCATGACAGTGTAACAACAGACTAAGGGATACCATATAAGGCAATAGTCTAAAGAACATCAATGATTTCATTAAGTAAGTTCATATGTCTGGAGTATAGTTTAACCTCAGTCATTCAACAAACTGATCAACAGTCCTTATATCATTCTGAAACATTTCTTTTATAAAACATAGACTACTATAATGTATTATTTGAATACCTGGTTTTATTCAGAGAGATTAAGTGGTAATAAAGAACACTCATTCATACCTATTTTTGAACTCAACAACAAACCACATCTTGTTCCGATATTTGCTTTACTCTGAATTATTCCAAACCTTAGATTGATTCATATAAAATTTTCACCCAGAGCATTCAAATAAATGAAGTTCAACTGTACCAGTATATTGTTACAAACCAGGTCAAATATGAAAAATGGAACATCAAAAAAATGTAAAAATGAATTTTATCCAGTAACTGATACTAGGATAATCATGACAGGTTTTTTTTTGCAATAGTGGCTTAGTACAATGGCTAAATGTTATACTATAAGCTTAATACTGCAACAAAATTATAGCATTCGTATGCCTAATTTAAGTATAACAGAAAATCAGTAAAAAAAACAAGTGAATGTTGCCAAAATGTAAAACAAAGAAACTTCAAATCATCCCTCACTTTTTTTCTCCTGCTACTTATTAAGAAATATATTAAAAAAAACACCCATTCACTTGCTTTCTAAATCATAATAAAAATAATCAAAACAAAATGACAATATATCAACATTACAAACTTACTTGTGAAGGCTCAGCCTAAAACAATGCAGTATGTTTTACAAGATAAGACAATATTATTATAACTATAATACAGTTCACTAGCACAGTGTTCAAGGCAATACTGTACTTTCAGAGTAATCATGCTTAATCCTGGTCCTGGAGTTAACCCTATATGTAAGCAACACAGTTCAACTTGTGAATTAAGGCCACCTGAAGAACTAAAAAAGCCTTCATGACAAGATGGCTTTCATTCAGAGGTTAATCAGGTATATTATATCAATAAGCATGAACTACAGAGTGACTGTAGTTCACAGGTATTTGTAGTTCAGAAGTAGCTATAAACTCAGACTTGATCATATATGAAAGCATTATTCTTAAAAGTTGTTGGGGAAAAAACAGACAGTAATACAAAAGACGTAACTGTACATATTTTTGGAATTTCTGATAAAGATATCACAGGCATAGTAGCAGATCAGATGTCTGCCACTCAATCTGAAGGTTTTAAGCTGAATCTTAATTAGCCCATAACAAGCTTGAAAGAAATTTCATCAGCCCTGCCATTTCCAGGAAGCTGGTTCCATGATGACAAAAATTATTTGAATACAGTTAAGTATTGCTTTTTTCATATACACTCCCTTCTTTATTTCAATGGGATAAAGTGAAATATGAATATTATGAAGTCATAATTAGGGTCCCAAGGAATTCACCATACCCATGTTCCTCTGTATTCTAAATCCAGGAATCACAATTGAGCTTTAATAAATTGATGCATAGACAATAATATCTAACATATATGTCACTAAGAACTTTTAAAGCATACATATATATGAGTAATCCTATGCTTGGTTTGTACAATTATTATACTTACTGTCTGTGGGGCAAACTGAAGATAGTCCTTGATCACTTGAAGCAAAAAGTCAGGATTTAGAATGAGGTAATACTGCAGACCAAGAGGGTAGCCCTGTAAAGTAGACAAAAAGAGTAATCTTAAATAATGAGTAACTTAATGCATGTATCTAAAATTTGATTCATTTTTCAAATATCAACATGTATACCAATTTAGGGATACAAATAGATACAACATTCTTGTTCAGTTATTTTTTCCTTATTTTCATATTTTTTTGTCAACAGATTCTAAGGTATAACATGTTGGAAACATCATTTAAATTATCAAAGAAAATATCATATAAAATTTAACATTAAATCACCCATTGCAGCAATTAATTAATCTCATTGAACAAACACCATAGCAATTAAGACAATACCAATGTGATATTGATCAACATGTGTAAAAAATGCTAACAATGAAAAGGGAATACAAATATTAAAAACTTTTTAAATAATGATAATCATAATTTTATAACAAAGCCAAAATGCTAACATTTGTAACAGAAAAAAAACTCAACATTTAAATAAGTGTATGCCTTCAAAAACCAACCAAATTAAAAACTTTTTTCTTTACAGTATTTCCATGTATGTTTTTGTACTTTTCTACCTGATACATGTCATCTCTGAAGTCATCATCTAACTAAAATACTATGTTACATCAGTAAACTACAGACTGTGAACCATCAAAACATATTACAAAAAAAGATAAAATTTTTAATATTTCATTAAGACACAAAGCTGGCATCAATTGTTTTTGTTCTGATAATTGACCAATGAAAAGGCTTGGTAGATGATGGTCAAACTTAGTGCCTTACTGCAATACAATTAAGATCATAGTCACAAACCTCAAACTTAAATGACATAAGTAAACATGATATTTTCATTTCAACATTCTGGTATCAATTATATGATAAAATATAAATGGATCTCAGATAAAAATACTCAAGAATAAATAATATATATTAGATGAACATGTATTTGCTACATGATGGAACAGAAAGCAAAATAAGTACAAGAAAATAATAGTATTTACAATATAATGATACATAAGTATTACCTTTAAACTTTTAAAATGTGTGTCAATAGAAGTGTTGAGTAAATCAATACATTTCTCTTGACCTTGATTTCTTTTAATACCTAGTACAGCACTCATATACAACAGATCCTAAAAAAACAAGAGAACATTACGGTCAAAATATCAGTAAGACATTCACAGAATAAATTCTTCAGTTCCTTTGAAAAACAAAAAATAATGTGTTAAAATTGAGTCTTTAACTTAAGGTTCGTCATGTCTCATCTTTATTAAGCCATGAAAAAATAATTGTTCATAGTTACTTAATCAAAAATATAATGTAGGCAGGTCATAAAACCATTCTTCCCAATTTTACTTTCTAAACATACCTTTTCATATTTTGGATGAATGATTCATCCCCAAATATTTTTGTAAATTTTGATTTTGAGTTTAACTTCGTCTCCAAAAATTTGGGTCGCTTTGGTAACTGTAAGCAAGACTTTTTTTGGGCCTTATTTGTTTTTTTTTATCAAGAGACAGACATTAACACTGATTTGAATCGAGACAGCATAAACACACCAATAATAAAAAACAAAAGAATGATAAATGGTAAGGTTACATACAGCAGAAGTTCCTATGCTCTGCTGTAATTCACCAAGGAATTCCAGCTGCTGACCAGCATCATCTAATTGATTCTCCATCAACTGACATCTTATAATTCCTGAAATATATTTGGAAAATATATGAAAGCTCTTGTTTTGGGTTTTTAATACCATCTACTAAAAACATTTCAGTTTTTTACTTGCCATAGTTAGTTTAAGTTACAATTAACATAATCTGGCCCCAGCATATTTTGAATAAAGTGTATGAGATTTAAAGGGACAAGACATTAGATAAATGGTTTAATTTTTAAATTCTAGAAACATTTTTCATTTGATAGTGATGATAATAATCAGTAAAATCAAGATGTATTAATACCAGTGATCAAAGTAGCTGGAATTTCTCTTCAAAACAAACAAGCTAAAAATGATTTTGAATATGTTTCATGTTAGCAGTACTACATTCTCATTTTCATAAAATATCAACAAAATTAACATGAATGAACAGCAGCATTGACCCCTGAAAGTAACTTTCAGCCAATATTCATGCTCATAATCCTCTAGTGTCAATCAGGAATTATGTCCCTATACAATAATGATTAATTACCTGTTAAAGCCGACACACTGGTCTCATCAATTTTCATTGCATTCTTATAACATCTCATGGCATCTTTTACTTTCCCTTGTAATAGAAGCTGGAAGCCTAATTCTGTAATATAGTCAGCATTGTTGCTACTCAAACTGACAGCTCTCTCCATTAATGTATAAGTCTGTTGTAATACTTGACTATTTCTGCCACACTAAAATACAAACAAATCAAAGCATTGCTAATACTGACTGCTCGAAAACCACAAGAGAAAAAGGCAAAGAAAACAATTATTATCCAACACCATTCAAAACACCTTTAATGTTTTTTTTAATACATAAACAGGCTATAAAATGAAATGACTTTACTTAAATTTCATAAATGCATTTTCTATCAAGAACACACTGTCAGGATTGAAAAAAAACACTTTTAAGAATTCATCCTGAGTCTTTTTACCTTCTGACACACAAGACCTCAGCTGTATACACAGAAATATATTGAGAAATGTTGACAGGACTTACCACTCTACAAAATACTTGGGCCATGCTGTAATACATGTATGCATTCTTTGATTCAAATCGGTCAAGTGTTCTAATTATGTCACCAATTCTACTAGCTCCCTAAAATAAACAAGTAAAGAAATGTTCGTAATAAAAATACATCATACACAGATTCATATATTAAAATCAGTATGTTCAAAGAATTCAAGATCTAGGTTTCATACATTTAGAACAAAAGTGCTGCTCTGAAAACTATATTTAGCAAACCTAGAGGTGTAAAGAAGTTTGAAACTGGCAAGTGTTCCACTATGAGACATTACACAGAATAGTTATTTTTCACACAAAACAGGTACTTACATCAGGATAATTTCCCTCCCTGACTATTGCATGCAATGCTTGATATCTCATGGCTTCTAAGCAATGCAAGTCCAAACCTAGAGCTCTGAAAAGTGAAAAAAATAATAAATGAAAGCGATTTGCCAATATTTAATCATACATTTATTTAACACATCTTATACAAGTGTTAAGTACATCTATAAGCAGCTGAAACTCAATGATTACCCTCATTACACAAACTTCAGTCAAATAAAGGAAAACAACACAATTTATCCACAAATCAAACTCATAACCAAAAGAATGGTATGAAATAACAAGCATTACATTTCAGCATGATCTTCATGTAAGAATAAAAGAATGAATAGATTACCTCTGAGATGTCTCCATGGTAGCTTCCCAGTCCTGCAGACAGAGTTGAAGTCTCATCTTTTCTACAAGAGCTGGTATAAAGTTTGGATAATGTACAATAACCTGGTTTATACATTCAAGGGCACCACTGTAGTTGTGTTTAGCCTCTAAGTATTTAGACTTTCCAAACAGACCATCAATATTTTTGCCTCCTCCATCCTTACTGGAAGACAAAAAAGTTAGAACATAGCAGTACAATCTACATGGTATGATCAATAACACAGACTGGAGAAATCACTTTGTCTTAGTGAGTATTAAATACTTTTTGTTACCTCTATATCCACAATACATAATAGAAAATTCCTCTCTAGCAAGTTTGCATAATAAGACATGAAAAATATATAATCAAATTCTTCAAATATTGTTTTCATTCAGAAATTACTAGGTAAATTTGTTATTTGGCAAATGAGAGTATATTGTTTACAGTATGTTAATAATATTTGCTGATGTCCTAGTCTTTACTTTTATACATGCTTTAAAATATCTACAAAGGTGCTCAACAAAATGCAGTTAACATGCATAAATTAGTCAAGCTTTGCAATAGTAATTTTTTAAGTGATATCATAAATTTAAAGATAATGCAGCTACACAAAGATAAATAATCAGAAAATTATAATACCTGAAAGCGTCTTCAAAGAATTTTGCAGCTTTTTTAGTTTCTCGTCCACTCAACATTTCTATCCACCCTTTTAAAACAAGACCCTGGAAAGTAAATTCATGTAACAAAATACAGTTCATTGTTGTTAATTCTCCCATCATAATGAGTTAAATGGTTACAATACAGTTTAATAAAAGTTAATCATAGATCTAAAATGAACAGTTAAAATACATGAATGAATTAAGATAAAATAATTAAGTAGTTAAGTCTCAGATCTGACCAATATTCATATAATATCTACTATGCTGCAAGCATTTAAAATTAAATGTATTTACCACTACACTATCTCCATTCTTTTTTAACATTCTGTCAATATATTCTCTTGCTTTATCATATTTTCCTGTCAGAAACAGGAACAATCCAGCATAATATAAACCCTGAAAAATAACAAATCCATGTTCATTCAATAAAATAATGGTTCACAGTGTATGATTTAATTTCAAACTATAATATACTAACAGTCCCACATCAAATCATTAACACATGCCCAAAAGTAGTATTTACTCATTTCTGAATCTAATTTTGCCCTTCTGTATTTTTAAAAATAAATTTTACGAATGTAAACCAGAAAATCAATTGTTCTTTTACTCGGAAATTATCAAGAAAAAAATATACTGGTAATGATAAAGGTGATAATCAATAAAAAAACAATTCCAGTATTACACTATTTAAATGGAAATACAGGCAGCAAAAAATCCACTTTCAAAGAGTTCTTCCATCGAGATAAATTGGTAAATACGTAAAAAAAGCATATGAGTAACCCAACTGTGTATTTAAGGAGAACAAGACCTGATTCATGGTAAATAGTTTGCCAATAGATGAGTTAAACAGGAGATAGATACCCTGATCAAATGACTTTTCACTTAAAACTTAAGACAGCCATATAATCAACTTACGGTCTCCTCAGCTAGTTTTCTTTCTTCTTTGAGTTTCGCATCCAGTTCAGTGACAGCTTCTCTGTCTATTTAAATAAAAATAAGTTCAAAACACTTTCTTGAATGAAAGTTATATGGTCATATGCTTAACCTTAACCCATGAGTTAGAAATACATATAATTAGCACATCATGAAAAACATGATTTATTGTACGAAAAGTTTACAAACATTAACAAAGAAATAGTTGCAATTCAAAAATTCAAATGCTACTCTAAACAGACTTTATATGCACATACGCCAAAGAGGTAGCAACAATTGCAGCACTGAATTGAAAATTGTACAAATACATACAAAATAATTATAAGATTATCTGAGTGAATAAAAGGATACATCAATGCATACCAACTAAGTTGCCTTTCTTGTGTGCCAACATTAGAGCCATAGTAGAACACAGATTAACATCTCTTTTATCCTTCAGAACATCTAACTCTCTCATACCTTCCTGTATACGATCTGAAAATGATATATTAATCCATTATAGATAAACTGGTAAATAAACCTTCAAATGACCATATAAAATACTTCATTTTTATTTAAACAACAGTTTAAGAACATTTGTCAGTTTAACAATTGTATATGATTAAAAAAAAGTTTAGCAGAATTATCATTTTAAAACTGTTAACAGTCTATAATGTCATGATTTTTTTTAAACAGTCATGCTTCAAAACAGCATTTATTCTCTTGAAATATACCAAAATTGAGCTACTGATTTTCTGTATTGTAAATCTATATAACTGGCTTGTCAGTCATAAATCAAATAATCTGATACCTTGTAGTATCATGGCATAGCCTCTGAAGAATTTGAGAACACCATCATTAGAATACTTTTTTAAGCCATCATCGGCAGCTGATTCCATATGACAGAAGTATTGCTCTCGGCAATAGTAATGGATTTTCGCCTGAAATTTTACAGAATGTGAGGACATAATTTGAAGAAACATAATACATGTACATATACAGTGATTATTTTGCAATTTTGGGAAAGGATACAGGTTCAGTCATATTCAGAAAAAATACACAGAGTGATGCCAATTGGGAATTTTTAGGTCAGGCATGGGGTAAAAATGTCTTTGATTTAAATTGGGAAGGTGAACCAAATATGCCATGTGACTGTCACATAATTTTGACTCATTGAATTCAGTACCACATTCAACAAACATTAAAATTTCCTGTCAGATCTAATTAGATTATCTAAATGCATATGACTAGCTGTTTCTTTAGAGTTTGTCGTAATTCACTATGTCATATATTTCTTTACTACAAATATTAGTTTATTTAGTTATGAACCCAAATCATCTCAAGCCAATCAAAGAAACGCAGCAAAACAAGACACTTGACGGAATGAGTGTTTGTTTACAAATGAACTAAATATGAAAATAAAAATAATAAAGTAACACACAATTTAGCATGTCCCACGATTTTGGTCTTAGAGTCAGACTCTAGCCTAAGGCCATAATAAATTCATTCTATAGATTTTTTATAAACATGCCAGGAAGTTCAAAATACCGAATTCTTTATGACACAAATTCAAAGAAAAAGGCAGAAGCACAAAATCTTTCATGATTCCAAATTCTGAGGTTAGCAGTGCATCTTGCAAGTGTGGTGGGGTAAGTTTTTATAATCTTTCCAACTGTTCAGACACACAACACGTTCGTGAACCGTGAATGATGATAAGGAGCCTAAAATACATCAGTAGCTTTAAATGATTTACCAATATCTCTCCGTCGACATCTGTCATTTTGAATAAATCGAACCAAATATGACCGGTAGAAAATAGTAAGATGTCAACAAACGAATCTAGGAATTCACGATATGCGCATGTCTAACCGGAAGTATAATAATAGCCTGTGCATATAGAATGGATTGTATCTTTCACTAAATCCGAGTATTGAAAGTCGTAATATTGAGTCAATTGTCTTGAAGTTGAGCTCTCAAAGTCTGTTTTCAGTTTTTTATCACTATTCGAGAAGCATAGGACCTGATATTATATTTTATTTCGCATTTTACAATTGTCGAAAATGAGTATGTATTGCCTGTCGGTTTGTCATAAAACCGGAAGTTACTCCATGACGATTATTTCAACAAACCCATGTCGTGGGAAAAGTCAATGTGAAACTTGACTGTCCCAGCGTTTGGGTTCGTTGTTTAATCACCCAAATCAACACCAGCATGGCATTTCAAAACAGTCCTGGGGTTGCCGCTGTTTTGAATCATAATGGTAGGTAAATAAAGGCATTTATTCAAAAGATCCCCAAACTGAAAGTAGATTGCAAACTGAAAGTAGACATACGTCAGCAAAAGAGCGTCTGTATTTGTATGGAATTTTACAGAACTGTTGTATTCTTCCTTCATTTTTCGTTTTTAACGTGCAAAGTTGCAGATTTGGTAGTTAAGAAAACATTTCCATGAATTTCTGTGTCTCTGTCACATATATGACTAAAATGAAGGAATTCATGTAGGTATACACTGCCTCTGATCTTCCCATTGACTATTTCTCCTGCATCTGAATGTCCTTGAATATTTCTTTCTATTAAAACTGTATGCATATTTTTATATAATGAAATATACTTTCATTTGTTGGAAAAACACACTCTGCTGATACTTAAATATAGCCAGCACTGTTATAAAATTATGTCAATTCCTATGTTGCATATTATTAATTAAATTTTATACTTGCATTTTTTCATCAACTTTAGTTAGACTCAGACTCAAATCATTTTTTTTTCATATCTCATTTGAATTTAATTCTTTGACTTGTAAATGATTTGATCAATATTTACTGATGTGAAGATATATACATACTTCATCTATAGGATTAATTTTCAATAGGTTAATAATCATCATTGCAAGATTAAATGATCATGCAAATGAAATATTTCATTATTGAATGAATTTTATGAGCTTATTGACCTCATATTAGATAAGTTCTATTGACTGCTAACATGAATAGATAATCAATCTTTTGACATGTAAACTAACAGTATTCAATTTAAAGATTAAAGGGAGAATAATCATAGTAACATTAATTTCAAATGTGTGATTTGTACCCCTTTAATTTAGTGATTCCTTTAATTTTAATTCTGATACTTTACCACAAAATTTGGTGTCATAGATTTTTTTATGCTTTAAACAATTGTGAAGGGGTTAAGTTTTGTGTGGTTAAATATATAAATATAGACCAAATGTTCTTTAAGTTTTTAATTGAAAACCATTTTCTGTACTAACATGTATGTTTATTTACAGCAAAATGTTCGAAATTATGATGTCATCTGATGTATAAATTCAAAAGTTATTAATAGATAAAACTTGAATTATGTCTTTGTAGAATACATTGTACATAATAACAGTTTTTTCAAGTGGCACTTAAATAAAACATATCTTAGGATTTGTAAAGTAGTCTGAATTTAGTGTATACCTCTCTTACAGCACATGATTTTAATGTAATGTCCTCCTTGAAATTCAAAATTGGTTTAAATTACCATGCTAGGTCAACAAAATTGAGGTAAAGACATTTGGATTTTAGTTCACAGTGTCATTATTTTCAAGTTGTGGTCTTAGATACAGTAAATATTTCACTTGAGACAAGTGCAAATAAAACTAAAGAAAGATGTAACATTATTTGTTCAGCCATACAGTAGTGCTGGTTTAAATCTTGATTAATATAGTTATATGAACGAAAATGCCCATGCACTTTAAGGAAAAAAATACTTTGACCCTGTTCTCAAATCTTGAAGTAACAAATATCTTCAGATTGATCATCTATACATTTTGTGCATTATTAAGTACCTTAACCTGTCTTTTCTATAACCCATATGCAAATAATAGCAGTATATATTTATTAATCTGTCATCCCAGTTACTACTTTTTTATTGAAAATCTTTAAGTATATTCAAATTAATACATTTAAATGTTTGATTGAAATAAACATTATAATTATGATCTCTAGTGTCCCCAACTACTATCAAGAGTTTGATTGTTGTTGCCAAATGCTTTAAAAATCATTTATACTGATCTAGGACTTTTTAATTTCACTTTTTTATGAATTATTATAAAAAGATTGGCCACACACATTTCTTTTACCATTCAGACACTTGTTTATACCTCCTGCGATCAAGCATAATAAAGATGGTTTAGATACATTTCTAAATTTTCTAGCAATAATGATTATAGAAATGTGCTGTTTATAAAAAAGTCTGTTTATAAAAGGTTTAAGTTTCCACCTAGCATAATATTTGATCAATATAATAATGCTACATAAATCATGGAGACAATATTTTTTGATAAGTAGAGATTTTCAAAAGTTGAATTTTTTATAACTGAAATTTTAATCTTCGGATTTTGTTAATGAGAAGTTACTTGTGTTTAATGTGAAGATGTTTTTGGAGACACCTTATCATGATATACGGGAAGTTAAGATTATGACTGGACCTTGAATTGTACCATTGTACTTGAGAATGAAATATCATAATTCTATTTCATTATGAAAACTGAAAATTCGATCAATAGGCATATTACCCCTCCCCCCCTCTCTCCATTTATGAAGCTTGTAGTAAAGGTATGTAGATTATTTGGTGTAAGTTACTAGATACATATTGATAACCATTGTTGCGTTATTTGCCGTTATTGAATATGTTTATTGAAAGGCTTTTAACTGTTTAAAATTTATTTCTTGTGAACTTAACACCCTGTACATAGTAACATTACAATACACATAATTATACCATACTCAAAATTGCCATAGAAGTATACAGTGAAACCTCACTTATCACATTAACACCGCCACAATCTAAGATCATAACTACCTAAGCTAATATAGAGGTGATCTCATCATCAAGTTGAAATATTGACCATTAATTTTGGTCCCAAAGATGGTCTTAATACTGAGGTTTTACTGTGCATCCTGTTAAATCTGTATTTCATGATCATCTGAAACAAACTTAGAAATATTGTATTTTCTTAATGTATGCAGTATTACTGAAGTATTCTTTGTGCATTTTACTTAATCTCAGGGCATCAACCTGTTGATTTTCGTGGATATTTTCTGATCTCTATGAATGATTAGATGCCGGTGTTTTAATAGCAAAGTATCCAACATTTGACTTATTTCTAGAGTTGAAAATCATGTTTTATGTAAATTGTATGTATTGTTAAATAGTATATTGGTTTGAAAAACAAATAGGCCTATGTAAATTCAAAGTGGTTTTGAGGATTTACACAAATATGCAATTTCAATATATGCCATAAAAAGCAGTTGTATGGTTTTTTATATTTAAGTTCTATATTTATTCACCTAATCTATGCCTAATTATCATTTAAAGTTTTTTCGTCAAAGAGTGAAATCCCTTGACCAAATAACAACTGTCAATACACATAAATAATCCCCCCTAACCTCACTACCAGTCAGTACACTCCTTGTACAGCTGTTTTAATATGCAAAGTGTTTATTGGTATAATATTTAGCGGTAAATTTTACGCTTACGATTCTTTGGTGTACACCGGATATCTAAGTTTAACACTTACCAACGTTAAACTAGCGTCCCTTGGATACGAAGTCTTTACTGTTCTAACTAATCAAATATCAGTATAATATTGTAATCTGTGAGGGATTTTGTTGGATATTAATCTGGAAAACTTAATTATAATTTTGGATACTATTTATTTCAACGATGGCTGGAGCTAGTGCTGCCTTGAATTGGGATGGTAGGTTTTAATTATAAATCTTATGTATATTTTAAATGACATTTCTTGTATTATTTATACATAAACAACTGTAGAACTGTAGTTACTTTATCATAGTTTTTTTTATAGGATTATGTATAATTTTTGTTGAAATGTAATATATATATATATCAATTAATTTCATAGTGAAAAATTAGGAAAATCTGGTTAAGCATGGCTGCTAATTGATCATTGATTGAAAATAAAAGTGAACAATACCTGCATTTAAACAAACACGGATAGTAAACCACTCACTACATGGTTTTATATTTCATGTAAAGTGAAAAACTTGAATTATGTATGAAAAAATACAACATCGTCTGTATTGATGTACAATCCAATTTATAATAAATAAATCTTCAACTTTGATATAAGGGTTTCACATGGATGATACTTAACATTAGAACATTTTTAGACATGTTTTACATTAAAGAGAGATGTGCGCTTTTACATAGATCATGGCTTTTGAAGTGATTTAGTTAATCCATGAAAATCCCATCTCATCGTACGTTAAGCCAATATTGGCCAAAATCAACAATTGTCAGATCTCGGGACCGATACACTTTTGCTATAATGAGATATTTGGGGCTGTAATATTGCAAACGCGGCAAAGAACAAACATAATATCTATTGATTTATATATTATAGTTAAACATAAGTAATAATGTGTGAAAACAATCAATTGTTGTTTCCTACTAATAATCTGTTAAATATGTATAAGCCTGGAAACAGATCTCTTGTTCAAAATAATTGAATTATCTCAAAATGAAAACAGTGGTTGGAAATAATAAATGTTGTTACCATAAAAAATAATACTGTGTGGATATATAAAAGTCAAAGACAGCTTGAATAAAATACTATAACCTGTTATATATTAGATTGCTCACTTAAACTGGATCTATTTCTATTGTACTGATTGTAATACTCAATTCAAGATAAATAATCAGGTAATCATTAATTTATTCTTAATAAAAATACCTATATTATGTAGTCCAAAAATGGTACAAACTCATTTACAGGCATTTTATTGTGCTTAATGTTGTATGGACACTCATAGAGCTGCCTTTAATGTCTGATTTTACAGGCAATAAGCTGGCATTACTCAAACTTTCATTGCACATTTATTTCAAAGTTTTATTGAAAAAATTATCAAAACTTTGGACTCATATTAAAGTTATAATATTTGCATAGTCAGACATTGTGATTTATAAGTCGATGTATTAAGTTATGTGCAGAAGGGTCACAAATATTATTTAATACAAGCATTATTACAAGCATTTGGACTATAATGCTAATTTTTCTTTTTTATCCTAAACTTCATTCATAAACTATGTGATACATTTATATGCTTTTTATGGCCATGTCTACAAGGTAATGATAATTTAAATTATGTTAATTAGTTATTTAATTATACCTGATAAGTACATGAATATGATTTTATCAATAATAATGCTGTTTTATGAGTGTGATTGGCCAGTATCTAAACTGTAGTCAGTGTCAAGTCTTTATAACACATATTAAATGTATGCTGTCACATATTTATATATACTATCACATATTGAATGTATACAGTCACATATTAATCTTATAGGTTTCTGGTTAAAGGTCAATTACCGCTAACCTTGCAACTACCTCAATATTAAGACCTACTCATTATAATGACCACTTCTTTTCAGACTAGTTTTCTATATTTCCTCAATATTTTGACTTAATAATCAGACCCTATCAATATTAAGACCCAAAAGTGGTCTTTAAGACAAGGTTTCGTTGTAATACTTTTTAAGAATGATTTTCTGTAAATCTATTGATGTTACCCTGAATTCTAGTTTTGATAATTTTTCATTTTCAGTTTGTTTGGCATAAATCTACAGCTATAAAATACATAGATTTTAAATGTTATAGATATTGAATAACTGTCATTTTATGTACATGTTATGTAATAGTCTTGATTGAAATATTTGACAAGACAAGGAAACTGTGTTTACCATGGTTTGAATTTTCACCCAGTATGAACAAATTGTTCAAATCTATTCATTAGCTTTTCATTTTTCCATCAATATTTTCTGTGAACTTTGAATTGATTTCATTTATTTGTATTGATTATGTATATACTCTATTTGATTTTTATTTGCTGAAGTTGTAAAGAACTGCATTGAAATTCTTCATCAATGTTGAATAGACTGAGTTTTGAAAATCGTGTTTATTTGCCAGAATGAAAGCAACAAACTGATTGACTTGTGTCAATTTCAATGATAAATACACCATCGTTTGAAATTGTGACCGTTTGACAAATGTTAGAATAATGTAAATGTTGACAGTATGGTATTCATCAATGTAACTCAAAAAAAAGTTTGAAAAATTATACAGAATTAAGATGTTCATAGACAACATAGATCATGGCATTCAAAATTAGTTTCAAGTCCTACAGGCTTAAACAAGATTCACTGTGAAGTGAATTTAAGGTCATAAAACCAACCATTGACTCAGGACGTAGTCTCCATGGTGATGTCAAACAAGACTCAGTCTCCATGGTGATGTCAAACAGGACTCAATCTCCATGGTGATGTCAACATATCAGCATCATAAATGAATTCTTTTATCTCTTGAGATGATTGTAAAACTGTTTATACCCCACATATATCACCAGAGATTATTTCGATCCACCCTCTATTTAGAAACACTGCCCTCACACTATGTATTGTTTATCTTGTTTTAATGATGTAAATTGTACTCAAAACTGGCATTGATGTATTGTCCATATTTGTAATGTTTACTTTGGTTAAAAACATTTTGTGATCTTCTGTGGTAATGATATAATCATCTGTCAGTATGAACAAAAATATATGACATGAAACATCATAAATGTACATGAACATTCAAACCTCAGTTAACAGCCACCTCTGAATAAAGGTCATCATGTGACTTAAAGTTGTCCTTCTTCAGTACATTTTTATTGATGAAGTAGACAAAATACACTTCTAAATAAAGACCGTCTGTACATACAGGCCGAATCTCCAACTGGCTTTTGTTCTCAGGTTTGACTTGATTTCTATTGTATGCCTTTGAGATCTCACAAAATAAACTCTGTTACAAGAAGTTTATAAAACATGTTTAGCTCCAACATAACAGAAATCTTCTAGACCTACCTGTCCACATGTGATTCGTGTTACTTTATTAAGGAGGTCCCCAACTGTCAGAATAGTGAGAAAAACAATTTATTTCATACATCTGTTAGGTTACTGTATCAAATACAGCGTGAGGTTGTGATCACATGGTTTAGATCATACAGATCTTGAAGGATACAGTTTGGGATGATGACTTAACCTATTAAAATCTATCAATAAAATCAAAAGAGAAATCAATATGTATGGTTTATCGTGGTATTTTCTACCCATGTGGTACATTTTATGTTGAATTAATCAAGATTTCATTTATTATCATGGATGTCATGTTTTCGATTAGCCTGAATGCTTAGTTACCATGCAGTACTTTGAATATTTTTTATGTACAAACTACTGCTGGTGATTGCCAGTCATTAGGTTCATTTCAATTCTTTAGTGAGCAGTGCTCATTGTTGTACTTTTTTTTAGTTTGTCACAGGTAATTTTGTAACAACGAATCTTATCAGAAGGTATCACATGTATGTACATATATGTATTATCATACTGCTGCGTTATCTCAGCATAAGAAAGTGAAGAAAACAGAAAATGTGTAACAGTTATAAATTTGTTTGAGTCTGTATTTCCTCGTAAACTTATTTGTTAGACTGAACTATTCTATAAAAAAGTTTGTTGGTCAGTTTGTTTATTTCTGGATAACTTGATAATAAGCAAGTCCTGTACATGAAAACTTGATAATAAGCAAGTCCAGTATATGAAAACTTGATCATTCTAGAGAATGAATGTCTAAAATGGTCGATGTTTTCACTCTGGCTGTTTTGGTGTGTACAGTCATATGTGCTCTACCTTATTACATTTCTGCACTCGCTCATTCATTTTGGTTCAGTTACCCAGAATTCCTTATTGCCCGTTTATTTGCTTAAGTTTCGGTTTTTATTTTTTCAAGACCTAATTGCTTCTTACAATGTTTATGTAAGTGTTTCATAGTTACATGAAGACTGTAGATGGATATTAAGTCGTTTACATACTTAAAACCATTCAATTATAAGTCGATAATGTTATCGCACTATCTACAATGTCAATACTTCAATAAATGGCACCCCTTCAGTTACCAGTCAGTACAAATATATCATCGTAGTATTGAAAATTTTTACTACAAACCCTATATCTACCATACACTGGTTATTACAATGTTATGGAGAATTAATACAAAATT
Organism: Lutraria rhynchaena; assembly: GCA_008271625.1. Taxonomy (NCBI): domain Eukaryota; kingdom Metazoa; phylum Mollusca; class Bivalvia; order Venerida; family Mactridae; genus Lutraria; species Lutraria rhynchaena. The sequence goes on along the minus strand of VIBL01000126.1, from coordinate 507,950 downwards.
TTGATTAAATAAGATTGGAATTATGACAAAATTAATCCTTTCATAGCCAATATTTGGTTTTTCACTATTCAAAATTCAAATGACTCTGGCATTGTGACATAAAAACTTTAATCTCTTAATTCCATGTATATTTCTACTTTAAGCAATATTTAGAAAATACATTCCTGGATTATCTTGTTATTGTATTTTGGTATAACAGTTTCTAAGAGATTGCTGTAATGTTTCTATAAAAGGATTAATGCGTGTCGGCGTATTTGATTATTTCATTGTATTTCAGTCTGTTTTACATAACATGATGAAACTTTTATATCATGTTGTAAAAATTGTTTCTTTTTTAAATAGTTTGTACAAAGTTGATTCATAAATAATCAGTTAAACCTTGTATTAAATTGAGTAATTAGGAATGATTTTCTTTTCCCATATCTATTATGTATGTGTTGATGGACTTGACTAGCTTTTAAAAATTACGTAGAGTTATTTCCCCCTCATTACAGATTGACACCCATGTTTACCCAACTGTAACTTTTTCGCATTTAAAGATTTTAATATCTTCATAAATGTATTTCAAAGTGTCGTACATTGATAGTGATATGAAGAGTTACTACCCCTTTTTAGTGTATTCAATTCAGTTAAATCAATGTATTGTTTCAGTAATTGTATTATATATAGAGTATTACACATTCCTTTAATGCTGATTCAAAGTCACCACCATATCACATACCTCAATTATAGCTGTAGTTACTTGTTTATGTTTAAAATTGCAACAAAATCTCTTAAGCTTATAATCACTTACAAATCTAGTTTTAAATAGTACAAATGTGTTTGTTATTGTCGATGTATCGATTTACTTTCTTTATGAGATATTGAGAAACTTAATACATTCAAATGTCAATTTAAGCCAAGAGTGACTCTCAAATTACCATAAACAATTCAATACATACAATATAATATTATTGTTTCATTGATTTGTATAATTACTTTGTGATTTAAGTGTCTATTTGTTATTTAAATTCTTTGAACACATTTTGTTTTGTTCTTCTATGCTAATATTTGTATTAAGCCAGGGGTTGGTAACTTTTCATCATTTTTTGTGACATGAGCCAAAGTAGCTAAACATTTCACATTAAGTACAGAATACAGAAAAAAAATGATAATTATACAATTTTGGTGAATTGAATTTTTGTTTCAATTGATTTAGTTGAACAGTGCTAATTGTAACGTGATATTTGAATGACATAGCTCCTTGAATTCATTTTGCCATTATTGTTGAGACCCTATTCATCTGTTTGTTACGTAGCATTTTCTTTACTTCTGAGCACTCAAAATTTGACCTAAAACTTACATTTGTCCATAATTGCTGACAGCTATAAACCTTAGAACACTGTTGCATGGAACGATAACCAATATTGAGTCTCATAGAAAGGTAATTATATAATGTAGCTAAAAATGCTTTCAGAATAAGAGGTAGTTAAATATTTTATAACTTTAACCAATTGGGATTCATAGAAATGGACCCCACCATGTTATCTAACAGTGACTGTTATTAACATTTCATGAATTTGTTGATCATTGTACTGATTTATTTGTGGGAAACTTCATTTACCTTTTAAAACCAGTAGAGATGCTGTGTTTAATTCATTGTCAAAATCAATTTTGTTCTTTGTTGTGCAAGCTATTGGAATTTATCAGTAAATTAATTAGGAAGAGAAAACATGTTGGAATAATGGATACCATTATATGTACTGGAGTAAGGAGACTGTTCACAACTTGTTTTGCATCAATTAAACAATGATTAACATGTTGGTCTGTTTTTCATATAAATGACAATTCTTTGTGAATTTGAAAAATGGCTGCCATTTTCTTACACAGACCAATTTGTTTGTTATGGAAAAGTGATGTTGAATTGGATTCCTCATACCAGTATCATCAGGAGGAAATCAGTTTATGCTTACCATGTTCAATTTTATTGAACATACATGTATTTGGTTTCAGTTAATTAGTACACCTAATATGTATCTCTGAAATTATGTAAATTTCAAGATTGCTGCAGTGTTTCTTAGACATTTTCTAGACATCTATAAATAACCCAGAATGAATATCATACTTCCCAGTTAAAAAAAAACTTCAAAGTACTTTGATGTACTGAAAAATTGTCAAATTTTTAAAATGGAAGCGAAGAAATATATTGACATTCGCATGGAACTAGTTCCAGAGAAGCTAAGTTGTTGTTATGTTTACTACCTTGGAGGAAATCTAGGACCTGATTGGATACATTGGCTGAAACAAAGAGGTTTGTCCTGATTATTGTGGCTGAATGGTAAATTTTGAGCAATTATGTAATGATCAGACATTAATTGACAATCAATGAATTATTTTCTGTAGGTGCAAAAGCAGACATTTATTTTTTTCAATTTTTATTATTTAGTCAAGCCCTTCCTTCAACAGATGATGATTTTTTCAACAAATTTCTCTCTCAAATACAGTTTGAATTGTTCAGAGGTTAACTTACAAAGCAAATCTTTCTTCATGACTGTCTTGTTTATAGAATTGTTCAACCTCAATTAACTCTAGACTTCATGTTTAGGTTAAGATTGGGGTATAATAGGTTTATGAGAAGTTTGTTATGGACAATCTTACAATAATTACAATGGTTTCATTGACATATTGGGTCAAAAGTTGGAAATTGTTATTTTATTTGATATAGAATCAGAACTACAAATGGGAGAAAATTGAATCTAAATATTGTCTTTACAGCCTAATCATGTATGGAATCAATTTGAAAACTCAATAAAGATTCAATTAACATTGTATTATCAATATCATTTAAAAGTCAATCCATTGAAAGAAATTCTATTCAGTGAAAATTCATCCATTTTAAAGTTTGTTTGTATAACTATAATATTTGAAGTTGATCATGACCACCAATAGGTTATCATTTTTCTAGGACAGTGTAATACTACGAGCCAGTATCCAAGCATAAGCACAATACATATACCAAAATGCATACACAGTGGAAACATATACAAAACAGAATGCATTAGATATATACTGGGATCTGTAGAGGACTCCTTGTCCATTTCCAGAGTTAAATATTCTAACTCACATATTTTTATGACAAAATTGCTCTTATTCATCCAAAGTCTCAGACTGCAGTGATTATTTCTATTCAAGGCTTACGCCAAAATAATTCAAACATAATAAGCAATTATATTCTGTGCAGTGTAAAGTTATGATAAAAGACATTTAAATAGATATCGGCAATACATCGTAACACAAAACTATTATTCTGTCAGCATTTAAATCTATGGTTTAGTATTTGATCTATTAATCAGGACAATAGTCATTCAAAATCCAGATTTAAACATGTCTGACTGGTAACTCAATAGTATATATATATATATTGAATAGATAATATATATTGACAAATTGATACAATATTAATATGGAAATCTGTGTAATTTATGAATGAATTTGGATGTTTGTTTTGTGATTTGCGTTTTTCTGTGATTTGTGTTGCGTTTTTATGTTTGTTTTACCCTATGTACTGTGTTAAATGTTCTGGTCATTTCAAGCATGAGGTCAAACAAGCATATTTATTCCCATAATGCATCTGGATATAACCTTTCTGGATTGGTAAATGATGCACGGGGCCCAAGTCCTCCTGAATCAATGAAGTCATCCCTTCATAGAGGATCTACATGTCTCCCTTATAGAACCAGAACCTTGTCAAGACAATATTTACAGCATGCACAAATGTTTCCTATGTCACCAAGGAAACAGAACTATTTTAGCCGGCGTGTAGAATCAAGTGTTAGCAGTAGTCCATCATTTAGAGTGCCATCTTCGATTCCAAGGAGCACAAATATTCTAATTTTGGATGATGGCCGAAGTTTTACACCTTCTGTGTCAACGTATAGTTCAAGGTCATCAGAATTTGGCGCTGAATCTTCAACTCATTCTACATCAACATCAAAAAGGCTTAACTTTGCTAGGTATAAACGAAAGAATGTTAGCAGATTTTCTAACAATTCTGCAACATTTAGAATAGTACCTAGACCATTTCAAGCTGATGTTGGAAAGTTCTTGTCTGAACCAAGCTGTTCACTTCCACTACAAAGTTCAGCATTGTCATCTTGCAGGACATGTAGCTTAGCAACATCAGATTCTAGTACAACTGAGTCAAGATCTATGGATGAGATATCATCTATTCCACTCTACTCAGGGTCAAGGTCACAGGATGATTCCTCCTCCATCTCAGTTATTACTGGATCTAGTTCATCATCGCCATCTTATAATGCCTTTGGTAATTAAATCTTTGTTTATCATTTCCTGAATTCGTCAATGCAATGGCGGCTGTGAGAATGTAAGGACAATAATGATTTGTCATCCGCTGCACTTGTTCATTACTCATATTTGAATGTCATTCTTGCATTTCGCAAGAAATGTTTTATTCTATTGGGCTGTTATCACCAGGTCTGTTATATCAAACAGCAGCAAACATAGTCTTCAAACACATGGTAATCTAAACCCATGGTGTTCCTCTCCAGTATTGTTTAAATGAAATGACCATGTAGTTACACATGTGCATGATTTCTGTATGTTCATAGAAACTTTCAGCCTGATTATTCGGGATATTAATAGGTTGCTACAGGTGAGAAGTTTCCATGTTTATCATGGTTGTCAACACATTTAGTTTGGAGTAAATGATAGTTTCTTTTCATGATGCATTTAGACTAAAGATGATAGCAATATTACTAACCAACATCATTAGCTGTACACAGAGTGGCAAGCTATTGAATTTGTAGCTAATTGTAAAGGCTAAAAAACATAGCTTGGATAGAACTTAATGCCAAAGCTAATTGAATTTGAATGTTACATGAATGAACCAAGAAAAAGACATAATTATTGTAATGGATACCCAGCTAGTTTGTAGCCACAAAGATGAAATTTCCTTTTTACCTTTATTGGTTGGACAGAAAAACTGATCGGGAAAACTTTGACTATTATTCAATCTACATTGTATCATTCCAAGGTTCAAAGTACGCAGGTATGTTACAAACCTGTGACTATCTGTGTTTTGATTGATTTTTATCAAAATGGTCGATATTGAACAGTTCATGCCATTTAATTCATTGAATCATTTATTGACACTAATAAAACCTGAGAATTATAGCCAGTTTTGTTGTTGAAGATGAGCATTTGACAAAATCTAATCTATGATGTTTGATCATGACAATATATGCCCAAATTCAAGGGTTTGATTGTAGAGGTTTCTGTTATATATATCATGCGTCTGTGCTATTGTGAATTTAAATGATGTTTTATTACCCCAAAACTGGTTTTTCATGGGAACCTCAGTCCCAATCATCACCTTGTAAGATAAAATGCATAGAGCAAATTATCAATTAAGTCTGCCTGTTCATATATATTACAGCATTGATGTACATGTATTTTGAATTAAAAAAATTCTAATACACAGTATTGCCAATTTGAATGCTGATTAAGTTGCACCGCAAAACACTCTCAATGTCATTTGAATTATTGACTGAGTCTAGCATTCTTTGTCAGTTGGCAGAGTCTGGAACAAACTGATTTAAATGTATTGATTGATGTTGGCTCATTTGTAATCCCATTGCAGGGCTCAACAATTTTATTTCGGGCTACTTGTCCCGCAAGACTAATAATATTAACTAGTTTTAGAGCAATTTCAACTTGTCACAAGTAAATTTCTACATATAATTACAAGTGGATGAGTGGATTTTTCCAGCCCTGCATTGGGTCTTTACGAGCATTTTCAAAATACACATACAAAAAAAACCTGTTGTTTGATTTATGTGATGCATATATAACGACAACCCAATTGTTCTTTGCATAAATAAAATTGATTTTATGGACATTGTTGAAATAATATATGTACTACGTAGTATTTTGCCTGCGGACTGATTGTATTTTTAATCCACTTTGGCATATTCTAAGGCTCAAAAATATATATGGTATATTGAGGCCTAAACTCACATTCTGCTGTCTGTCACAGAGACCAAGGTTTGGGACTGGTCTTAATCCATAGTGCATCAAAACTTGTGGGTCATTGTAAAATGCTTGTATTAACATCTAGAGTTTGGTTTTCTGTCATAGTAATGTCTGTTAAATGGTTCATTCTTGTGAACTAAATCATTTATTGAAAGAATTTTGTTTGAGGTGCAGTCTACCTTAGTAACTAAAGCAAACAATTTTGACTCTTACTTAACTCTTGGTCTAGAATTTGTCAGATTTATTCCAAGGTTATTATTTTTACTGATGGTATTTAAGTTAAAATCTATATAATCTAGTATTTGCTTTTGCATTTTGATGAGTGTACTTACTGGTTAGAGCAACCCAATTATGTCTTACATGTTGATATTAACCCGACAAAAGGTAAATGAAGGTCCACTTTATGTCCACATGGGGCTATTTGTTCTTTGCATAAATAAAATTGATTTTATACTTATTTTTGTTTAATAATATTCTTGACACATCAAGTAGTTAGCTTGGTTGGTTCCCTGTGGGTCAAGTGGTAGATCTGTTACCTCACTTGAAGAGTTATCAGTAGGTACCCGACATTCATATTCAATAATATTAATACTTGGTATTATCTAACTATAACTACAGGAGCATGTCAGTGCAATTTTAAGCTTGTGTTTATAACTTGTTATGTGAATTTGAAACAAATATTTTTGCATTTATAGAAGAACAATGCTGTCAATGTTATGTTGTTTGAGATTCTCATTTCTTAAAGTGGCCGTACTTGGTGATTGATTGCTTCAACTACACACCAACAGATGGACACCACAGCAATGTGGTTCATTGTAAAATTTTGAACTTAGTTTTAGAAGGGTTACAAATTTTAAACTGTTACGATTTTATTGGCAACTAGAAATTTTGATGTGATTTATCTACCAAAAAAAATGCAAATTGATTAGTTGGGACAAAATAACATGCTGCCCAGGTGTTCAGCACAAATATTTCCTATGAAATTCAGAATTAGGATAAACAAACAGTGACACTTTGTAGCATATTATGAATATTGTAGAACCTGTCTGATCCATGCCCCTGCAATCTAAACCCCTCTGATCCCAAAATCACCTTAATCTGGAAAAAAATGTTGATAATGATTTTTATTGGTATCTTTTGTAAAAACTTTCATATATTTTTGTTAAAAAAGAATAACTTTATAATACTGAGTTTTCCACTTTGGATTCTGAAGGTTCCACTGTAATGAGTTTTGATGTATGTGTGTGTACAAAAAAAGACAGTCATCAAAGATGTATGAGTTCTTGGCATCATTTCTATGTGAACTGCATGTTGCTGCTATCTTTATCAAAATAACTCTAAATTTAGTTAGTTTACAATAATTATTCGGAAATTAATCCATTTTTAGTTTCAAATTTCTAACTTCTGTGAGGATAACATGGCATTTTCATCAATCTTGCTTCATGGTTAATGAGTCATAAGCCAGGATAACTAATTGGTTGTTGATTCTGGTGTTTGCATGAAATGTTTTAAGTGCTTCTCCCTGGCATTAAAGGTCATCTGGATTACTACCTTACCATACGGATATCCAATGTTTATTAATGTTTGTCATAGCAATGGCATGGTTTGGTTGGTCCAGTACAATGGTGCATTGATTAAATGATCATAATGTAAATATATCACCTGTTCTATTTTGATCAATGGCAGGAAGATTCTTGTGGAACTGTTTCCGTTTTGTCCTGATGTAGCCATTGATTATCGGAGAGTCTGTTGTCTGTATCAAGGTGTTGTGGCTATTTGTCTCATAATACTGTATTATTGACGGCTTATTAATTATATTTTCATCAGAAAAAAATATGCTGGTTTATTAGCACACCCTACAGGGTTCTAATGATTACTATCACTTGACTTAATATTAAGTCTAAATGCTAAAATAAAGCCCATGTGATTGAGAATATCTGATTTAAACATGTGTACAAGTCTTGTCCTAATGTTGTATTAATTTATCACTTAGTTTGCCTTCAGTGAAAATTTGCCATTCATTTGGACATTCAGATATGTGATAAATTTTGTTTAGATATTAATTTTTAAGTGGTAGATCATTAATTTGTTAGTCTCCGATGATTATTGCCATGAATATAATCACATGTTTACAGTCATTAAGTCACACGCTGATAAAGTCTGTTTAGATTTATATTTACCCTGTTTGACAATCATGAGATAGTATTCAGCACTAGTAAATTATCCAAACTCCAGTCAGCAAATGATTTACTTTGAATTGACAAAGTGCCATCATCTTTGTTGTTGTTGTTGTAATTCAAATGAATTATGGGTATTTTTGAAAACACGAAACCACTCCTATACAAAAGTACTTGAACACTGTTCATTGCTTGAGAAATGTGTTCAATTATATGATTTTTGTATTTATCTATGAAAGAAAAACATCTCACTCAGCTGAAGGTCTTTGTTTGTAATATAAAATATGTATCATAAGATTAGTTTATACACAGAACCAATTATTCATGTAAATTGCTGACATGTTTGGTGTTTATTAACAAGGTGGTGAATTATTCATTGGACAATCTGGAATATTGTTTATGAACTATTTATAGTAACAACTAGTCGAATCAAAACATGGATGGAGATATTTTGAGTTCTTTCCAATGGAATCAGTAGCTTTTGTGATTTTTGCATCATCAGTTTTGTACCTGAATTTTACGAGCTTTGTTCGTTACAAATTATACTGAGATTTAAATAAAAAAGATTTGTTGGCGAAACAATTTTGACTGATACATGAATATTTAAATGGATTAGTTTTGGCTAAGTGATGTGTTTAAGTCTTTGCATGCTGTAGACTAATGTTTGTTAGTACTTTGTTAAACAAGGAAATTTTTGCCATATTTACACAATACCTACTGGACTGATTCCTGCTGGATTTAGCTGAAAGAATACCAGATACTTGTTAGAATACATTACCTTTACTAGGATCAGTTTTGCTGAAGATGTTTTCATAATTCATTTATGACCCTTTGATGTGTTTGGAGCTTGTTGTATACCAACAGAATGAAGGAACCTCTCTATGTATGTTCTCAGACATGTTTTGTATTAATTGTTTCCGAGACAAACACTCGTACCCATTGAATATAAGCATTGCTAATCATAGCTTGCAAACTTAACTAATCAAATCTATTGATCAAACTTTAATACTGTGGTCTACTGTTAGATATAAACTGTTGAAAGAATTCAAACTACAGATGAATGTTGTAAGAATTTGAGTGCACTTGAATAAAGTGGTTAAAATTTTAAATGTTTACCCCTACATATTGAAAGCTTTTCATGTTTGCTGTAACAATCTGATCACACTGTAGAACACTTTAATTAAAGAATTTGTGATTTGTTCTCCTGAATTATTTAGGTGTATGTATAATGAATGAAAAATGAAATACATATGTTTATACTATTCATTGGCGCTAATAATACTTCGCTTTCATTGTTGGCTCGTTAATCACCCATTGCTGTTAATGAGACTTCTGATCAATATACAAAATATGCACAACAGGGAGAATTTCTTGGTGTTTTGTTAACATTGTTTAGAATCTTGACTCTTGATCAATTATTTAGATTTATATTTTGTTTGTTGGTGAGCTCTGAAGTGGCTTTAAAGTGGCATGTATAAATGATATTATAAATTTATAAACATGGTTAAAAGGTTTCCGGAATTTTCCAGAACCTTCATTTTTTTCTCAGGTCCAGATCCTACTGGTTTTTATAGTTTCCTGAACACCGAAGTTAAAATTTAGGTTTTTTGAAAAATTTCAACTTTCACCCATGAGTAAAAGTTTAAGGAGTCTAAAATTATTGCTTCAGTGTACTGGTCCCGTTTTGTACTTGTATTACTTTTGATGATTTTTCTGTCTGACTACAGACTACCCGCCAATTAAAACCATTCTTCTCACTGATATGACATACAAGTGTTATTCAAAATGTTTTTATCTTGTTTACCTAATGTAGAAATGCTTTAATTCAAAAATTACATGGCCTGATTTTTAAGCTCTTTGATTTTTTAGAGTGAATGCAATAAACAAGGCATGGTTGCATGCGACTGTTTACGTTTCTTACAAGCAGATACTATTTATTCCACAGACAGATCTTGAGTACCTCTTCCTCTTACTTTTTCATACTTTGTCCTCATTTAAAGTTCTGTCTACTTTGTTTGTTTTATCAGAATATTGACCAATACGTTGTTCGAAGCTTACTGCGTTGTCGGCAACTCAACGACCGACATATGGCTGGAGTTCTTGGATTTGGCAGTGGTATATAATGATTTTGTACACAGACCTTAAAGTCATTGTTTATTTGTAGCCATACTTAGAATATTTTGCTACTTTTGTAGAACTTCCAAATTTATTTCTCTTTGACTTTTCTTTAGAAAAATAACTAGCATGCCTACTTGCTTATCAGAGAATAAAGCCATAAGTAAAATAAACTTCAATGATTAATGGATAATGATAAATTCAGGTGATCTAAAAGAAATATAATGGAGAAATAAATGTGCCAAAAGCTTATGTAATACTAGTATATTATCTACAAACTAACAGTGTATACCATAACAATGTGTATCACAGGTGCAGCTTTGTCTAAACTTAATAGTGTGTTATGATCTTAAACATTTGCATTGTTCTAATTTTTAATTGTGAAATTGTACAGAAAAGCTGTTTTAATGGTTTTCTGAGAGTATACTGCTGCACAGTGCTTATTTATTTGCTTTATTTATTTGAAAGAACTTGGTAAAGCAACATAAGCTTATTGAAAGTGGTGTTTGTTCTGGTACCTAGCACCAAATTGGCAACTGCTGACATTATTGTGATTCTGGTTCCTAGCATTATGTTTTGATTTGCTAGTTCTATGTTTCTGATTAGTCTACTATGTATTTGCCAGTTCTTGTATCATGATTGGCAAGTGGGCATGGAAAACAGTAGTGATGGTTCCCTGCTTGTGGGGAGTATATTGCACACATCCTCTACTCACATCACTGTAATTTTATGTTTTTTTAGAAATGAGTGAAGGTTTTCTATAGAAGTGTAGTCTACATTGTGGATGTTTAACCATAATTTTATATCTTAAACTGGAAAACACAATAACCCTTCATTATTCAGAATTCATGAAGAGTAAACTGATTTCATTTTTAGTGAGCACACAAAAATAAATCATTACATTTGGTAATGTTTGAAATTAAAAAGAAGCATTTACGATACACAGAAGTTTGTCTGAATGTGTCCAAATACATGTAGATTCAGCATGTAATCTTTATACTGTATCAAATTGTAACCAATTCATGAATTACTTCCCTCTTAATACATTTTTAATGTGTAGATTTAATACATTGTCCTATTATAGTCCCATGTCAACTTAAAGGAAACTGTTGTTATATTCAGTAAAGAAAAAATTAAGTACATACTGAAGTAGTCATACTGGTTCTACTAATTGGAAATACTCCCAGGCTAGGGATCTTATAAGGGTACGTTCAGAGTAAATACAATAAAAAATGGCGACCTGATTAATGCTTAAAAAAGGCAGCACTATTCTTTGATTGAGAACACAGGTTGGCTTTGATGAAAACATATTGAACAGGGTATGTGTTAGATGTATGATATTGTTGATATTACAATAACCTCAATATTACAACCACATATTTTTGGATTGGTTTTCAATATATGTTTAAGTTCAAGTACAATTTAAAATTTTGATACAAGAATGAATTATGTACACTTGAATATATTTGCTATCTGCTTTGACTCCTTATTGGAAAGCTGATATACAACTGAGAGTCAACAACTTTTGTATTCTTTACTTTAACTTCTATTGTAAATTTTGATAAACAGATTTATTCATTGACCATAAATCAAGTGCAATCTCTAATAGTAACCAACTACTTATCAATATAAATAGGGATATATTTTCAAACATTGTTTAATATTAATTTATGAAGTGTTAGTGACACATTGTACTCAATGAGTAGAGCAAAGCTATACAGAAATAACAAACATGATTATTAGCCAGATTTTTCAATGAAAAAAAAAATTGATCATAGATTGGTGAAAATTGGGTGGGTATTACAAAAAATCAGCTTTAATGTGGGTTCCACACCATCCCCTTGTTAAATACATGTAATGGTATGTTGTTCAATACCTTAGCTGTGCTTTTACATGATATGTAAATTAACAAACCATGATGGTAAGATTTACCATCTTATTTACCTGAATACCAATTAAAGAAGCTTAATTGTGTATCATGAGTTACACCAAGAATTGAAAGCAAATCAGTCTGTCAGTGAATAATGAATATAAAGCCCATTTCATAACATACACACTATTGTAGGAATTATTCCTGTCTTAGGTTATTGGCTAATATTTTCTAATATATTTTTTTCATTAAATTGTGTAGCAAATGTTGATAAGTCTTGAATCTACTACAATATAATTGAATAAATTAGTCAGCTGTGCATACCAGTTTTCCCCACCTTTTCACCACTACATAGACATATACATACATATACAGTGTATATATATATTATATTGTTTGACTCTTTATTTTCTGATTATCTGTGACTTCAAGTGTATGATAACGAAGTAAGGGAACATAGTCATATACATATATACATGTGTATTTCAATATATTTGTTCCATATTTTTTTAATTATCTCCTCTGAGAATTGAGCAAAGAAAAATATGCATTTTAAAAACCAAATGCATCACCTATAAAACACTGAAGGTCTATTGAAGTCACAGAAAGTCAGATGTAAAATCTGTTTTATTATAAGATGTGATATGTATGATAGAATGCTGCAAGTGTTTGCAAAAAGTATATATACCTCAAGAGCATTGCATGCATGTTGAAACCTTTTTTTTTCATTTGTTGAGTTATCATGAAAATGATTTTAGTTCAGTGGGCATAAATACATGCAGGTGCATTTATTAAGATATGTTCATATTTTACTGACACAGGTCATTGTCATGTTTCAAAGTTTCACATTTTATTATTTATTTCAAAGTTTTATTACAGTCCTATATTTTTTACAAAATCTTGTCTTTTTTAAGTATTCTATCTTTTGCATAAAACAGCTCATTAACCATTGTATGCATGAAATTGTCGAAATATTGGTAGTTTTATGTGTTTTCATAGAGTAATATAGAAATAGATACATACAGAATGTAACTGTATTCACTTGTCAATATCTAGTTTATGTGTGTTAAATTGATCTGAAAAGATAAAGGCATTCTTTGCTGTAGACATCCAATTGCAATGTATTATCCAAATTTGGCAATAAACATGAACATGTTTACATACACTTAAGGGTATCCTGGAAAGTCAAGACAAAATAATTCATGTTCTAATCTCACTGTAAGTCTGCGTAGACTTCATCGGTTGTTTGATTTTTTAAGTTTCTGATAGTAAAGGATATAGAGTTCAATTTAAAAAAAATATTTGCTAAATAGAATTTTATGGATTGCTAAATAGATTATTTCATCACTTCCATGAATGTTCTCACTTAAAATTTTAATTTAACTACCATTGGAAACTTATGAAAGGGTGCCATAATATCTACTTCTGTGTAAGTTTCACATTAGGCTTGAAGCTACTATAGCCTTTGATTGTTCAAATCTTGTTTGTTTTGTACACCAGGGTAAGATAAGAGGCTTATCAGTTTGAAGGCTTTGCCAGATAAATTGACAGCTTTTAATGATCATCATCATGTGTTGCTAATATAAATAATTTATGTCTGTTGCCATATTAACACAGATGTATTGTTACGTTGTTGATGTTTTGTGTTGTCAAAAAAAAATGATGATAAATGTTACCTGTTTCAGTTGATCCTTAATTTATGCATAAGATTTGAAAATCTAATTCTGTTCAAATAAATTGTCATTCTGTTGTTCTAGCTGTATTTAATCTAATGTAACATAATCTGAAATACAGTAAATGAGTCATATGAAATTGTAATTTTGATAAGATGAATTCAGATTTGTAATGATGGCAAAGTGCTGTTTCTGTGACTAACAAGATAAAAAATTATAAGTTAGAAAATGAATAGTTAATTATCACAGGGAACAAATGTGTTATTAAAAGTGTTTTAATTCAGAAATAAGCATTGCAAAAATAATTTTTAGTGAATGCTGCCTTTGCATTTTGGAATACTTGGTTTTTGAACAGTAAAAATATTGGGATGTATAGGTATCTTTGTCTGCTGAAAAATTCCAGTGGAGTATGTAATTTATATCATTAGAATTATTTACTCTAAGCAATTTAAATAACAAATTATTAAATTAATTCAAACACTGAAACTCACTGCAAGTTGATTTAAGGTGTTTTATGAGAAATTTCATTAAGAAAATGCCGCATCAATTGAATATTTTATTTACAGCATGACTGCAAAAAATTGTTTACTCTCTCTAATAAAAACGTGTATCTAAAACTTTACCATTGACTTCCTTGTTATACTAGTACATGTCTGTATTTTAGTATGTTACAGTAATTGATTGTTTGTCTCTGTTGTTGTTGTTGCATGCTTAACTACCCTGCCTCACAAAATGCATGTCTCTTTATTCACCAATTAGTTGCTGAATCTAACAACATCGATCGTTTCAACAATCCCGCTGCTCCTGTATGGAACACGTCCTATGGGTTTAAAGGCTTCCCTGACAATGATATGATGAAACCCAAAATTCCATTGACTCAACGGAGGTCTGCTGATGTTTCAACAAATGTAACTAGGTACTTTAGAAAAGGTAGGTTGATCATCCCAGCTGCTGAATGGCTCACTGTGTAGATAACATTTCTTGTGATAACGCAATACTTGTGTACAACCTCTATATTAAAGATGGATATAGCTGTATCTCCTATAAACCTTTGACGCAATTTATAAAAGTAATTACATTGTCATTGATAATAACAATATGTGTTAGTGAATGGTATTTTTGTGGGAGAAGATATCACTAGGGACAATGAAAGTTGCTATGGTAATGTAACAGTATTTTTTCAATAAAATTTTTCTTATACTTTTTTGGATAAATTTATTGAAATTTGCAGTAATTAATCTGTAATGTGCATAGGTTAGGTAGAATATACTTACATGGTGAATCATTAATATCTATATATATATAGATCTATTACTGCATAAATATGACTATATCCTCTTTAATGTGTGGCTAATTGTATTAAAATTCCTGTCACCACCATTTTGTGTTGTTCCAGTGCTTATGACCATAAAATTAATTTTTCCTTGCACATCTAGTGTGATGTTTTTATAAGCAAAAAATCACTAATTTCTGTATGCACTAAAATAACATTTAATTTCAATTTTCGTTAATGGATGGTCCATATTTCTGATGTCCTTATGGTGGTAGTAGATCAACTGGTCTTAGGTTGTACATGGAAGTTTGATGACCATCAAAAGTGTTATCTGATTGGTTGGTTCTTTGCTTTGGCTTTATATTGACCAATAGCAATATGTCAATAAGAGACTGATCTACTCTTGGTTTTATTACCCCTGATTCAGGGATAGTGTGATGATTTTATTATTTTCTTGATTTTATTTCAAGGACTCCTAATTTTGGTACTATATGGTGGGTATAGTATACTCAGACTGAAGCATTTCAGATTCTGTGCTGATAAGACTACTACCATAGTTGAGAGATAAACATTAATGTTACTAAATGACTAGTGGAACCATACAGTTAATGTTTTAATGTGTGCTTTATTTTGTAAAAAAAAGATCATCAGTTTGTAGAGTACTATGTCAATGCACCAGACAAGCCTGTTGCAGAACTTATAATCCTCCTGGTAGTTTGTCATGCGCATGCCTTTTGTTGTGACAAAGTTAAGTCTGAAAATAAAATTAATCAAATTTTATGGCATAATATTTCTGACCTAATTGTCATGACTTAGGCTGCATTTATACAACCTTACCATATTTTCACTGAGTCAAATAAAATAAATCTACCCTGAGGTGGAGGTTCAATTCTTGGACTCTAGAAAGTTGCAAGAAAAGCTCTCAAGCTACAGTTAGTCTTTTTGTTTATATGAAATTAATTTGTACTATTGACGTGTTCATTCTCAGACTCTGCCAGCGAGTGGAAGGCTCCTCCTCCTATTCAAGAATATCAAGAAACAAGAATGCCAACACCCCCGAGACAACAAGTTGATTGGTTGCAGACTAAGAGAGGTATAAAAATGAAACTATCTTACTTATGTTTAGTATGATTCTTTTTTTCCTACTGTCAAAGGGAAGGAAATTAATGGCATCAGGGAAAAATGGCCATCATGTAAACATAGGCCCCTATTGTGCACCCCTTTCTTGATGTACTGAACCAGATTAACTACCATACAAAGGTCCTGCTTCATAAAAAGCCATACTCTCCTTTTGGTATCTTTTGTTCTCAGGTTTTTCTGTACTTATATTGTGTTTGATATGTTTCTCATTCTGATTTTTAGAATCTCCACCACCACAGCCTCAGAGTACAATTTCACCACGTTACCCTGAAGCTCCACCGCGCAGGAAATCACCAGTGATCAGGGATCCTCTGAAAGAGCTCACGTAAGTTCTCTTTTTCATTAAACTAATCTGCTGAAATGCATAAAGAAATAATGATGCTTGGTATACATTTCATATTCCTGAAAACCCGGTAATCATCACATAGTGTCAGAGCTTATTTTAAGCCTACTTAATTACATGTACTTTCAGCAAATTATTTTTCCTCAGAACTGGGTGAGTGTTATGTTTGTATCTTGATTGTCACAGTACTTCATGGGAGCCTCTCATGAACAACACTCTAGTTAGGTTACTAAATCTTTTCTAAATTCTGCAAGTATCATAGAGTCATATACACAGGATGCATTATCCAGTGGGCGGAGCTTATCAGTTGTTGGTGAGTGCTATAACTCAGTAAATACATTACAGTGAGGATGAAGAAAACAGTATAGATGACTCTGTTCATAGAACACAGATGTTGGGAGATATGAACTTGTTTATTATGGATTCCGCAAGAAGTATCATGAATGCTAGATTATACTTGGCCAATAGCTTTCTGTTGTCAGTTTCCTTATATTTCCTTATACAAGCACCTGGGGCTAGCATTACAATTCAGGGGTTTTATCTTCAAAAATCTGCTTTTTTTATTTAAACAATTTCTGAGTGGTTTGTGTACACTTAATTTAAGACTTTGTCTCATTGTACTTCAAGACATTATTTTCTGTTGACAGATCTGCAGATATAAGGAGGAAGAGAGAGGAACATTATCTGGCAGAAGAAGATATCGCCATGGCTCAAAGACGCAAAGAAGAGCAGAAATTGGCCAAACTTGAAGAACAACAAAAAGTTAGTATTTTAACCCTTACACAATGTTTGAAGATTGTCTTGTTTCCTGTTACCTCTTTATTTGTTTCATGTTTGTGTCATGTCCTATTTACATTTTTTGTTGTCAGGAATTCTTCTCTATAATCTATTAACTTGTTTTTTACTTCTTGCATGGATCAACATAAGACCATAGCCACATACTTTTGTTGATGAACTAAAAATGTTCAATATCTTTTCACTTAATTGTGAATAGAACACTGTACTATTAAAAAAATAGATTTCTCATTCAGTCATTTGTGTTGTGTGTGGCTTATAGAAATGATGTTGCCAAAACAACCCCAAACACTTGTACTGAAAACTATAGAATCAATAATTCCATTATGCATACATGGTTTTCATGAATTATCCTGTAAAATCTTCATGGTTTTCATACCGTTAGTACAGACATAATTCTGATATCTATTGACTGTTTTTCTTCGTTCGGGTCGTCAGACCAAACAAATAATTCAAACGAAATTTCCAGGCCTATCTAGTCTAAAAGTATTTAGTTCTAGCTATATGATATCCTGACCAAAATATTGAACTGATTTAATGCAAAAATATGAAGTTGAAATAGGTCATGCAATACACAAAAAAACACATTTATTATGTAAGCAGACATTTAAAAGCTGCCTTTCATTAGTTTATACATTGGGAGCTTAGTGCTAAAGACCCTGTATATGTATTGCATTTTAACTAGAAATGAGTTGAGTTTTTTTTGTTTGGAATCTTAGCTGATATGAACCATTTAGATCACTAGTACGTGGGTACTGATTATGTAGATTCTATGTAACGATTTAAGTTTGCCTGAGTTTTTTATTTAAGTCTTTTGTCTAGACCAGTACTTAAAATCTGAGTTATTACTTTTGAATAGAAATGATTTATTAAGATGATCCTGATTCAGTATTTTTTTATGAATGAACAATATTCAGTTAAAAAGTACAGGATTGTAAGTCTAAATTTAGATATAGATAAGGAAAGGGTTCCTGGAAAAAATGCATACAAAACACCCAACCTTACCCAAAATATTACCTTCCCTCAAATTAGTCATTTCAGTTGGTCATTTCTCAGTGCATCCTTGATAATAGCAAATAGGATGATTAAAATCTAAAGTAGACAGACACCAGGACAGTTTTATGGCTTAAGTACCCAAACGGTGTAAACTCAAAACTGACCTTGTCCTGAGTCTATGGTCTTGTGTTGATCCTGATGATTCTTAATGTTTTGTCGGACAAATCTTTATTGTTTTTTTCTTGTTTGAGAGTAGATACAGATATTTGTTTGTTTTGTTACCTAGAATGAAAAGCAACATAGAAATAAGCCAGCTATGAGTAACAGAGTTTTATAGTTCTTATTCCAATTTCTGTGAGCTCATCAAACATAAGCCAATGAAACGGGAGTTTGGTGAACAGTCTTAGTATGAAGCCTTATCATTGGTCAGTTGGAGCACCAAGCTCAGAAACAGCCAATCAGAGACTTCATTTTAAAGACTGGTCTCCTTGCTCAATTCTTGAACTTCAAAATCAGCATACAAAACATGTTCTTCTCCTGTATCTGTTGAAAATATGCGTAATGGATCCCTTATCCTTGCTTTTGAGCCGTCAAAATGATTAATTACAGAATCCAACATTATTTTCAAAACACTTTCATACATTTTCTTAGAAAGTTGAGGGACGCACAATCTTTATGGATAGCCTAAGATGCTGATTTTGATGTAAGCTTATATATGGAATTTTGTTTGGTTTTTCATGGCCCTGCTATATATATTCTTACAGATTAGGGAATTACAGGACTCATACAAACCTTGGGGCCGTCCTGGGGGAGGGGCTCCCAACAGAGTAAGTTTTAGTTATGCATGTGAAAGACCAATCATTTAAATGTATGTTGTTGTATAACTGTAATAACACTACTTTTATTCTTTTTTTTTGTGAACTGACAATTTAATACAACACTTTGCATGTGTAGCTTTTAATGTTGTAACGCTCTTAAATGTTAGATTGGTTTGATTCAAATCAGATCCAAAAATTCCCTTTTGATTTTCTTCTGTTTTAGTAGAATTTATTGTCAAAATTTGTATTGTATTTTTGTCCAATTTTGTGCTATTGTAGCAAATGAAATTAGTGTTTTTTCTTCAAATTTAAGTGATTTTTTGCTTTGTTTTTTGCTAATTTTAATTGAAACAGCCGTGCTTTGTTTGTGTCAAGTAAATATTGGGTCTGAAGTATTTCTCTGAAGTATTTTGTGATAAGAGCTTAGTATTCAAGTTGCTGATGAGTCATAATTTTCCTGGGATCTGCATGTTGCCCATTTTATAAGCCCATCTCATAACTTTTTAGGGACAGAATTTATCTTCTATGATATAATAAATAATTTGACATTTGAAAGTATAATGTGTTGATGGATGGTGGTCATCAGCTCTTAAATTCTGGCCTGTAATTGGTAATGTTCTCAATAATATTAACTTACGGTCATCATACTACAAAGTCATATGAGCAACCATCAAATTTACTTCTTGCCTTTAGATAGTAATAATAATCATCATATATTCCAAGATTTTTTTATATAATAGTTGTTCTTTATATTTTTATGTCCTGAGTGACAAAGCTCATGTACATCCCATGAAATTATGACGAGAATATATCCAAGCAGTGAAATGTGTGTCAATGTATACAGATTAAAACACAATATACCACATTTTGTATTTAATGTAGTTTTTTTAATACATGTCTTAATACATTTTCACCATAATTATTAGAGCTCCTGGTCTGGTTAAAAAATGTATTCTAATTTAAAATTTATAAATTCCTTTTCCTAGTAACGTTCTAATATGTATTAAATAATAAACAGTCTTGTTAATTCTGCCAATGTAAGTTCATCAGACCCAGTTTTTTGATGTAATGAATGGCTGTCATATAACTTGAATAATGGTATTTGGTTAAATCTTGCTAACATCATTTAGCCAAGTTATATAATGCTTACAGTACAGATCTCAGCATAGCAGACATTTTTAACTTGGTAATATATGGTTTAAGCATTTTCATGATAATTTGAACTTCATATCATTTCCATAATTATGATATTTGGTTAAATTTTGCTGAAGTAATTTAACCATATTTGTGTGGTCAGGACTCAGCTATTGATACTTGAATTTTTGGGCTGGATGAAATCTTGTTGTATAATTTAGAGGTATTGGTTGGTCTAAGAGTATTGCAGCCATTCTCATTATCTTAAAGTCTTGTAACATACTTCGCTCTTAGTTGTCATTCTGTAGAATTTATAGTATTCTGGTACAATTTTATTGCATGCAAATTTAGTACATTCTTAGCATTTGTTATCTGCCTCACAGACTAATCCATGGGTTGCTCAGAAACAAGGTTTTAACTTACAACCACACTTAAGCATACATTTGAATAGAAATTTTCAGTTCAGTAACGAAATTTAAAAAAAATATATTTTTTGAGATAAATTTTTATTGTAGTATTTGCTGTGTGTCTTAAAATTTGATTGTAATAAATTTATCACAAAGGCATAGACAAAGTGAACATGTTCTTTTGAAATAAGTGCTTATTCTTATCATATCTAAAATTAATGATTACTCAAGCCTAATTTAACAAGACCATATTGTTAACTTTATCATTTTATATCCTGCACAGTGACTATGAATTACTTGAAGCTTACCAGTACTTTTTGCTCACAGTTTAATAATAATGTAATACAATATATAATACTTCATCCTCATAACTTATTAAGAATCAATTTTTTTTGATAATTTTCAATTTCATTTTTCTACTAATTTTGTTTGTTCAAATTTGGTTCAATTGTTGAAATCGATGTGAAATTATTAGTATTCATGTTAGAAATAAAAGTTGTTTTGAATAGGTGCTGTTATTAGACTGGTAACCTAGATAATTGAGTGCATGCTTTCCTGCAAGTCTTGATACTCATGCTCTAATGTTTACCATTCAGTTGGTACAGTAAAATCCCTGAAAACCAGAATTCTCTGAAACGCAGACATTTTTTAAGTCCCGTTTTTTTTTTGCTTCTATGATCAATAGTTGTCTGAAAACTGCAATTCTCACAAAACCAGACTTTTTGCCCAGTCTGGAAGCAGTCCAGTTTTCAGGGGTTATACTGTACTATTTTTCCCCAATATCTTGTTGGTATCAGATGTAGTACCTTTCTGTTTTATAATTGCATAAGTACTATGTATGTAAATTACATGTACATTTTTATTTGTATGATTTTTATATTGTTGTACTAATAATTAAATGGCAACTTTCACATTTCAGAATTTTAGAACATTGTCAAGATTAAAACAAAAAAGATTTGTCTATATTATTAATGAATATGTTGTATACTTCTTACAGGTGTGGTAGCTTGCTCAACATCATGGCACTTTGGAATTTGCTGCATAATTGCAGTTTTATTTACAAAAATATATGTGGGGTTTTAACCAAGTTTTAATTCAAGTTCTGTTAATGATGGTATGCTTTCTAGGTTCGGGAATTACAAGCAGATTTCAATCCTTATGGGTTGCCAGGAGGCGGAGCACCAATTGTAAGTTGCTAAGCAACAGGTGAATGGCGTCACAGTCTGTCTTCAAAGGAATTTTTAGCTACAGTTTTACTTGTCTTTATTTTAGAGAATTCTGTGTATATCTATGTACTATAAATATGTACACCAAACTTTGGTCCATATAAATTGGATGACTTTAATTCTAAACTTTTGATTCACTTTCCCTCAATCTAGATCTTGTCACATTTATTGTAACAGACCTTTGGCCACTCCCACTTTGGCCTTGACATCACATTGGGTTACTAGTGGGTTTCCTGTAGAGGTTACATTTTCGATGTTTTCAACATTTGAAGTGTATTATATAGTCAATTTGCACAAATTTGCTGCTTTAATGCTTTAGTTGTTATGGAAATTTTATCCATAAAACTTGGATTGTGTGGTTCATTTTTGTTCTGTTTCTCTCTCTCTCATAGATAGACATACAATTTAACATTATAGGTGAGAGCTATGATAGATGCTGAGGTGTACCAACCATATGGCCGTCCTGGTGGGGGTGCTCCTGGTGTAAGTCTTGGCCTTGACCTTTCACAGAATTTACCTTTGACTTTTTTCTTGAACTAAACCTCTTACCTTTTATCTTTGACCTTTCAAACAACTACATGTATATAATAATATCCCTTAAAATCATTAACCGTCAACTCACCTACAACATTCCAGTATTGTTATCATAACCTTATTTAATCAACATGTAACCATTACCTTACTTTTAACCTTTAACCATCATTACATTTTACAATATACCATGCCATCTTTCTGCAAACTGGGGCAAGTTATGAACCCTGATTTTCAGGATAGTTTTGTTTGAAAAATTTACATCATCTGAATGAAGAATTGTTTGAAGTTCTGCTGATTTTCATCAAATTTTCTCTGATAAATTTACAAATTATGAAGGGATATTAACAGACTTACAGTGTTGCAAAACCAAATATAGTTCATGTAAAGTTTGATATGATATATTGGAATAACTATTTTTAATGGTTGAAAAAAAACATATGTGTTGGAAACATTAATACCAAGTTGTTGTCAGATGTTAGATATTGTCAGGCCAATCTTTGCATAATTTATATGATAATTATTTGACATTTTAACCTGTAAGTAAATAATCATAAACTACTCTTGACTTTTTTTTTGTTTGTTCATTGTGAACCTCTCTCGTTTAGTGACAAAACATCTTTTATCAAAAATACTTGAAAATGTGGGGCAGAAATTTAATATGTATATGATAAATGGTTATTCAGAATGGATATACTAGATTCCCAGTATAATACATGTATGCATTATATCAGCATATATCCCTATACTCTCCTTTTGTATGTTCTACAATAAATATGAATGCTTAAGTATGTTCCATTCATTGATGACATGTTGTATAAATTATCTACCCTAGTTTCTACTCTCTGTGCTGGTTTAATTCACACATACATGTAAAAGTACTATCCTTTCTTTTTAATCTGGTTTTATGTGACTCATGTGAAAATATTTTCTATTCTAAAGGTTAAACAAAAAACATCATGAGGTATACATGGCTTAAATTGCTTTTTAAATGATAGTTTTAACATCTTCTATTGAGTGTCCGATACAAACAACCGTTATGAAGTGTTCAATAGTTTAGTTAAGTACAATATTTCTAAGCAAATTGTGAAAAATCATAAATAAAAGTTTTGTTCATGACCTTATCAGAGTTGATATAGTTTGACATATTAATGTATTGCATATTTTGGATTGATGTATTGAAAATTGAGCTTAACTAATCATATTATTTATTCTGAATTGTAATACATTTTTGTATCAACCATATTCTGTAGAGTTTTAAGTTTTCCCTTTTTAAAAGTTGTCTCCCTTGAAAATTTAGGTCTTCATTGAGTTTTGTGTCCATTGGGAAATTTATTGATACACAGTTGTGCCCCTTGAATTTAGAATAATCATCAGGTATTAGCCATACTTCAACCCACTCGTGAACTTCAATCGGTCAGTTATTTAGAAAGTTGGTCATAAAATGTGTGTCAAAGAAATGTTAATTGCTACATTCTTTAATGGGTAAACTAATGACTGATTTTATTTAGCCTGTAAAGTGCCCACAAAGAACCGTGTGAATGGTCAATTTTAATTACGTCTGAAAAACTGGACATAAAAATATAAAGAAAAGGTTCTGAAAGTGAATGAATCCACATGAATCAATACTTCAATGATGAGATTACTCTCATAAAATGTCAAATGGATTTGAAAATGTATATATAATATGAACTTATGTTGACTGTGTTAAGAATTGTCATACCCCAAAGTGACCAGATACTGGAGATGAAGAAATTTTTGTAGATTTCTTCTACCACAATAAATGAATTCTATCATTTTGCATGTCAGAAATCTTCATTTTTTATATTTCTAAAATCTTTCTAATTAACATGAGTTTCTCAAGACCACTATAAAAGACCGTTGTCCCTTGGTGTATTATTACTGTACCTAAAATTTGTTTATTACTTTAAAACCCAATGAATTGAAACCCTATAAATGTACAATGCAAAATAATGTTTCCTGAATTCATATACCCATATATTGAATTGATAGTAAGTCATGGTACATCTGTAACATGTCTACCTATTAAAACTGATATTTTTATTACAACAATTTTCGTCAGCCTACTGCATCATACCCTTTAGTATCCTCCTTTCTGCATAGTGTTCAGAAACTTCTTTAACAAGATTGTTATCATGGTCTTTCTATTGAAGATCTCAAGTTATATGACGTAAAATGTTTGAAAAAGTCTGAGATCTGGTGAAATTATGTGACCTTAGCATTCCTGGAGACATGTGATGAAGGCATTTCAGTCACATGATATAGGTATTCCAGTCACATGATCTAGGCATTCCAGTCATATGATCTAAGCATTTTGGTCGTATAATAAAGGCAATCCAGTCATGTGATCAAGGCATCCCAATCACATGATCTAAGCATTCTTGTCACATAATAGAGGCAATCCTGAGTCACGTGATCTAAGCTTTCTAGACTTTGGCATTATTAATGGCATGAATAAAAGTTTATTTCATGTCAACAAATTTCAAAATTAAATGATATAATTGACCTGAGAATACTTCAAGTTGAGAAGTTTACTGATCTTTATACCCTTTCATATGCTATTATAACATTAGCAGTTTTCTGTTCAAGATATTTAACTTTATGTTAAAATTTGATTCCTTTCTGACATAAATCTAAACAATATCATTTGTAGACTTGCTATTTATTTCATACTATGCATTATTAATGAAGAATAACTGAATTAAATTGCACTTTTCAGTATGTTCTGTACAGTAGTTTCAAAATTGGAGAATTTTATTCTTTACATATGGATCTTATTATTAATCAATAATGGGCAAAGTCACTTATGAATGATTTTCTTTTAACTAATTAACCAATAAAGTGAGGTCAAAGATTCAAAGTTCATGAGAATAATTATCTTAACTCATTAAAATAGTAAAATAATGATACAAGATACACTGTATTGAATATGTTTGAGAATCTTTTGCTATTTGTGTTGCAATCATTTTGTATCTTTTGTTTAGGGTGATAATCGAAAAACGAAATTTACAGAGCATCAGTTGAATAGGCCTCCATCTCCTAAGTACCAGAGCCCACGGGCGGTTAGTATTCCTGTATTCATTGTGTCTTGGGCACTTTGTTATTGTACTTATATAGTATTTACCTGGATATTCTTACGTGGAGAAGTTGTTTCAGCATTGCTTTGTTGTATTTTTTTCTCATATTATTCCAAAATATGAAGTTGGTCAGAAAATGTTCATAAAATTGTACATTTTATTGCACTAATTGATTTCTCAATATAAAATTTATGAACACTAATGTACACTGGCTACATTTTGTCCTGTAAAATTCTTCGTTTTAAGTATAAACATATTTGTCTTAGTCCAATTTATTATGCAAAAGCATATTTGAAGCAATTTCTTCATCTTTTATTCACATGCATTAATTTATCATTTATGCACTTTTCAGATGGGGATAGATTAGGGAACATCACATGATTTTCTCGCAGTTTATTTCAGTTTCTGTGTATTACCACAATATGGCTGTTGTTGCATGTTCATGCACTGTTTTTTTCATTTTGCACTTTCAGCAAAAAACTCTAAAACCTCTTATAACAATTACTTTATCACTCGGTAAAGACCTAGCCCCCAAAGCCCTTCAGATTTCACCTTGTCCCCTGGCCTGGACCTCTGGCCTGTTTGTCTGTAATTTTGAAAATCTAGGAAGTTAAGCCCGGAAGGAAATATATCAACAGAAAGTTATTATTATTATTATTTAAAATTATACTGATCTTTTTTTGGTAATTTGGAACCAGTGCAACTCTGTATATACATAGATTTGGCAACATTTCATGAATTTCGAGATTAAGTTAATGTTTTTGTGGTCTAAATTCACTTACTTTAATATTTTTGGCCAATATTTATCAAGGCAAACTTTAAGTGCAAAGGAAAGAACAAATGAAATACCCATGACATTAAATAAAAAAATATTGGATGAACTTTATGCACCAATTGGTGTATGAATATAACAGAATCCATTTATTGACTTATATTTTATCCCAATACACTTTTCTTGGGCATAAAATATCAATATTTGTATTGCTTGTAGAAGTTCAGCATTTTATTTATTTTTCCAGTTTGTCTATTTATTGATTCAAGTACTATCATACAATTACCTCCGTGTAACATGTATACAATCAATGAGCACATCTTAGGTCCTTCTTGTTCCACAATAGTCCACTCAAACACAATATAGTCTATAATATAGTTTGTGACATCATTACTCCACTATGGCATCATGTCCATTTCAGACAAATCAGAGGTTAGCCAGTTGACTAGTCCTGTCACAGTTTCCTCCCTTTAATAATCTAACTGTTGCATATTTGTTGTGTTTTAGCCTCTGCAATGGTGACCAGTGCTCCCGAGTATTTCTATACTTATATACGGTGTTGGTTTGTAAATATGTATTTCACTTTTTTCAATTTATGTATTTGTTTTTTTCGAAATTAATGCTATATTTTTGCCATTGTTTTTTTTTCAAATGCCAGGGCTGCAGACAACAGAGATTTGAATAAATAAAAGTAAAAAGAATTCATGTAGTCCATGAAATTGTAATTGTTATAGTTACCTTGTCTATATTTCCTTGTATAATTTGTTTGTTTCAGAAAATATCTTAGGAGTTTGCCGTCATTTTTTGAAAATTTGTTTTATTGGGTCAAATTAATAAGTTGACATTTTTGTAGTATTTTTTTATGAAAATGTGTCCAAAGTTATTGAAGTATTTAGTTAGTATTAGTAATTGAATAGTAATTGATTGATCTTATTGTCTATACAACTTAGCGATATGACACAGATGTTAAGGATGACAGTTCATGCTATGATCTGGATCATACGGAGGTATTCACATACAGTATAGTGAATATATTCAAGCTTCTTGGTGATATAGATCATAATAACACTACTAAATATGATTATTTCAAAATAGTTCACAGCTTTTTTTACTGTGATTATTGCTTATGCCTCTTTAGTCTTTTACTCAGTGTATTAAAATGACTTTTAATAGTCTCAAAAAGTCAAATTTGTTGCTCATTAGGTGCTAACTATAGATGCTATGTCCTTTCTGTGTCAGTATTTAGTGTGGTTCACAGTTATGCTAATATTTTTAATTAGGAATAATATTAAGATTTACACTTCCCTTTATGAAGTTATTTGGAGAAATTATCATCAAAGGTAAACCGCTAGTCAATTAACTATCAAGAAAACATCTTACTTTAGAAGCAAGTCGCATCATCGTTTCCAAGCATGATACGTGTTGTGTTTACACACTATTATGTCTATGACACAGATAGTTTTAAAACTGTAATTCATAGGTTTGAAATACTTATTTTTCCTTTGACATTTTGTCTGAAGGTGTCAGTGACAAAATAATTTGTCTCCCAGTCATTTGCTGGAGCAGAGAATAGTCCTAGATTTCCTTGTTGTAAATGACTATCTATAGTTGTATGATTTAAAGATAGCTATTTGAACACTTTGATCTATGAGGTACAGACTAATATATAATGTAAGATCGTACTCAGGTTTGCTTATTAATCATAAGATGTGCTTGTATGTTACATGTTTAAAAGTTTGATTTTACGTTCAGCAAGTTGGTTATAGAAACACTAAACACAGGAATATATATATATGTGTATACATGCAGTCAAACCTGTGAACAAAGGTCACCGTTGGGAAAGACAAAATGTGGCCTTTAATAACATATGGCCTTTATTTGGAGGTCAGTTTGTTTGAAATAATCAGTGAGGGTTTTTCAAAGAATGGCCTTTATACACAGGTTGGTCTTTATTCAGAGGTGGCTTCAAACACAAGTTTGACTGTATAATGGTTTATAGAGACATATATTATCACTCACATGTATCAAAGGAGAAGTATATTCTGATATAAAATTGAATTATGTAAAAATGCTACAATATTTGTGGAGTTTTACTTTTCTCACAGTGATTTTTATCAACATTAATTATATGAGAAGGTCATTCAGTGAGATCTGTAGTGGTATGGCTTGAACAAAATGCTTCAACTTTGCTACTTCTGTTTGACATTATTTAGTGTGTGTAGAAAATATTGTGGTTCTTTTGGCTTTGTACATAAATGTCAGCCTGTCTGTTAGCATATTTTGTTGTCTAAGATTTTTTTATGTTATTTTATGTATTGTAATCTTTTAAGTGGTTGAAAATATTAAAAAAGCTTTCAGTATGGTATTCAATCTCTGATCAGTTGGTGCTTTGATCAGTCTTAAACTAATTGAAGTTTTGTTGTAACAATGCTCATTAATGTGGTATCATTTGTTTAAAGACATACTCACCCAAATGAAGTTTCCATGAGAAAAGCACAAAAATATGTGCATTTGAATACTTAAATGCTTGATTAAAATGCATCATTTGTGTTTTCAGCCACGTATGGATGAGATTGAAAATTAGTTTGAATATGTAAATAGATATGAAGTGTTAGAATTTTGAACTTAAATTTTGTCCATGAACCTGTTGTTAGATATATTTGGTTTGTAGTGAATATATACTAACTGCATGATGTAGTTTGTAGGGAAACATTGAATTAACTGATTGTTAGGTATTGTCTGAGCTTTGCTAAATGTAGTCTTGTTTTTATTATTGTGTGTAGCTTTCAAATATTTAATAGTATATGTTAATTTTGAAATAAGATCAAATGTAATTGATTACAATATGTTCTCACAATATTAAATTTTCATTTTTAACCTGGTAGAATTATACTCTCCACATATGAGATAGGGGTAATCTGTGTGGTTGTTATGGCAACTATGTTTCCTAATAATGTTGTTAGATAGTTTTGTCTGCCAGAAATCAAACTGATCATTTTGTTTCATCATGGTCAAGGTCATCCAACCTCAGATAGAAATGAATTAGTTCCTGGTGAATATTTTTCAATATTTGAAAGTACTTTTAACTCTTACATCAGTACAATTCATGGTAACAGTGACTTACTAACCAGGTAGATCTCACTGATTGAATTCCATAGCATTTCAATGTGATAAAATTAGCCTGATTCAATTTCATGTGATATCATTATTTTACGAGGTGGTTAAAACTCTTGTTAATTCACTGACACTTTTATCTATGCTTTATTATGGTAGCTTTCAGTTTCATTTCTAACAGATTGACTGTAATTCTTACACTAAATTTCAACAATGTAGAAACTTACCATTTCTAATGTAAATGCTCATTTTTCAAATTTGTTCAGAACTGAACTGGTTAAAATTATTTAAGAATGGATTTATTCTACCATCACATTATTTCAGGATTATAGTTAATATTAACATTGTATATTTTATGTTTATCTGGAACTTTTTATTGATTCCCTCTTGTAATACCCTAATTTTCTTCTTTCAGTTAAAATATGAAGATACTAATAGAGGTATGTAAAATTCTAGTAACCTGTAAGTGCAAAGTCAAAGGGAAGTAACTTGTTGTTTAAGAATTATTAAATAAGTTGTCTCCCTTAGTAGTGCAAGTTTCATTTGCCGCTCTTACTTTTCAGTATTCAATATAGTTTAAGTCATATTGAACAAAAGATATAATACTGATTGTGTAGCATAAATCAAGAAAGATAACTGGCTGATCACAGAGTTGTAGGAGTTGTCTTTCTTCATATTGGAAAGTCTGTGATAGGAAATCTTTTCTTATGATAATTTATGAGTAAGAATATCTGTCATTAAAGATCAGCACTTTTACAACTCACTTTTATCTTCATATATGTTTTTAGCTAAGTACGGATTTCAATGAAAAGGAATTTTTGAAAGCATTTTAAACCAGAATGTTGTACTTTTTCAGGAATGGATGGAGTTAGATCAAGTATGGAGCGAGTAAGTAATTCCTTTGTGGATACAATCTTTCGTATATTTTTTTCTTTGGAGTTTAAAGTCACACCAACATCCAGGGTCATCTAGGGACTTTTACAACTTTTACTGTTTTAACAATGGAGTTAGACCCCAGGCATACACCTGGGAACCACCTACCATCCATAAGCTAGCTGGACAGCTTCTTCACATGTGCAATTGGGGAATTTGGTCTAGGGTGGGATTTGAACTCACAGTGGTGAGGAGCTGGTGACTTGTCCATAAATTAAGCATAAACAGAATATAGCACATGAACTGTAATGTAAGCATTGTAGTGATTATTAAACAAGTATTACAGACTATAAGCACTAATTGTTAATTATTGCAACATCATGATGTATATGATTCATTATTTAAATACATGAAATTCTTATTTAATTTATGCTTTTATTTCTCTATCTTTTCAGAGAAATGATATGGTTAGCAAGAGTGAAGGTAATAATACTAATAATTTGGAACTAAAGCCCCTTTTAACATGACATACCCTTTCTTCACATGATGTGATCTACCTGCACATGACCCCCTTTCTTCCCTTTACTCAAGTCTGAAAAAATCTCAGGTGTGAAGTGATTTTTTTTCAAGTTGGCCATACTCTTTTGTTTTATTTTTTATCAACAAAATACTTAATGCATCCTTATATACTTGTATGCTTTTAGACATATCACCTTCTTAGTTTATAACCTTGCACAAATATGTAAGGTAGTAATATAAAAGAATATTTTTAGTTCAACTTATGTAAAAAAAAAATGATTTTCATTATTTTTTAATATTTTGGATCGAATGTTTTATTGTACTAACAGTAAAATTAGTTTAATTAATTGATTTCAGGTGTGTTGTACTCATAATGTTTGTTTTAGTAACTTTGGGTTATTAACACATACTTAGATTCAAAATTCATTGTTTTCTCTGAGTAGACTGGTTACAGGTTTAATAGAAAACATATTAAAATGTGAAAGGATAGAACTCCTGTCACAGTTAGTTAGACATATCTATAATTAACTACTGTCTATTAATTCAAAGAGGTTATGTATCATATTGCTTGAGTGAATCACAATAAATCTTTTTTTTTCATAGAAGGGAGTACCTCAAAGCTTACACTCATATTAATGTTTAAAGAAAAACGTTTTTGTTAAAAATATTTTTAGAGCAT
Organism: Lutraria rhynchaena; assembly: GCA_008271625.1. Lineage (NCBI taxonomy): Eukaryota > Metazoa > Mollusca > Bivalvia > Venerida > Mactridae > Lutraria > Lutraria rhynchaena. Next base: position 476,367 of record VIBL01000126.1, on the reverse strand, counting down.
ATGATGCTTGAGATTGCACTCATAAATATTTAGTTTTTTCTATAGCCAGACAAGCTTAATAAAAAAAGTATCTTGGCATAAACAAGATGAATAACAATCAGTAAACAGGGATAGAGATTAAACTAATTAATTTTGTACATAAGAAATTATATTCAATTAATGGCTTGAATATGTAAAAAAACTTGTAAAGAACAAATGATTGAATGTTGAATGATATCATTATAAATTCCTGACTTCCTTCATATTGCCATTATAAAGTCATTTAAATGCTATTTGGAGAGAAGATCTGAATCCATAAATACAGTACAATTGAAAGGCTAGGGCAATCATACAGTGTGAACTTCAAAGATTAAATGAGAAAAAAATTGAATGTAATATTGATACAAAGTGATACAATCAATACTGACCTACATGTATCTAGTATAAGGGTAGGATAGATAAGGTTGTTACATTTTTAAAACACTATTGATTAACCTTTGTCAGTGAATTATTATTTCTTCCATTGTGATATAAACAATTGATTTCAAAGAATAAAGTCAGAGTTCTTTAAAGGATAAGTTTGCAACAGTTTGTGGCTTAATGTTTGTGGCTGATTTAAGGAATGCGTTTACAACAGTTAGCATAATACATAATACAAACTTCAATCCTGAGGCAGTACAAGTTCTTGTATGTTTTTATACAGTGGACAGTTTTAAAACTGGAATTTGTTGGAGACCTGATTTGTTTAAACCCTTATCTGCTTAAGAATTAGTTGTTTGATGAAAGTGTGGGGGGCGATTATTAAGCAAATAATATGTTTAAACACGTTTGGAGTTGGAATAGATTTATGTTGACAAAACATACTAGTAACTAGTAGTTCTACATGCTGTGTTCAGCATTAGTCAATAGAGAAACATTTATTCAAAACTTTAACCTGACCTTGATTGAAAGTAGTGGTTAATTAGATGTGTATTACCGATACAGTTCAAAAGGAAAACTTATGTTAACTGGATTTTGTGTGAAGAACCAACTGTTGTAAAAAATAGAAATTTAATTGGAGTTTATTCTTGAGTGAATCAATAGAATCAGGAAACAATGCAGTTTGAACAGAGCAGTGGTATGTGTCGGATTAAATTCTAAATTATTTATCTTAATTTTATTTTTATCGATCAATTTTTTTATCAACTTAAATCTAAAATGAAGTATTTGATAGTAAACAGGACTAGTTTAGTTTGATCATGTTTGAATTAAAAGCTATTCAATATTCTAGTTTCATTCAATGATTAAGATTAATAATATTATGATATTAATTAAATTTTTATGGTATGGTTTCCCTTTCACACTGACAATAATTTCATTGTTTACTTTTTATTCAATAAAAGATAAAAATCAATCAAATAAAGTTATTATTTTTAAATATTTGTGTTACCATGGATATTTGAATTATTTGACAGCTAATGAAGAACTGTTACATGAACATCATTTACGTAGAGAACAACGATCAAGGGAACAAGCGGGTACATTTCTATGTTGTCAATATGCATGTCTCTAATTCACCTCATTACATTGTTATGTCGCATTCACCATAAATTTTTTTTGAAAATAAGTTTAATGTAAAATTCGTTTTTTCTATTAAGTAAAAGTAATTTAATTGGGAGAAAGTATTGGAATTAATACAAGTTGTTGATATTTTTTTGTGTTGGTATCATTGTAATTGTTAGGAGTATAGTTATTTTTATGAAGTTAATTGGAAGATTCATTAATTAATTTTGTTTTGTTATATTTGTATGTAAGGTATGAGTAAGTCTTGTTTAGTTTGTCCTAACAATAAACATTAATCTTCTAAATACTGTTGAAAACTATACAACACTATAATTAATAAATAATATTGCTCAGTTATAGTTTATATTATTTAATTAAAATGATAAATGATTTTAACAAGTTACGCTCAGTACCTGAAAAAAGGTTATTTAATTAACATAAATCTTATACAAAACTCAGAGTGCATATCTTAATGATTTCTCTGTTAGGATAACATATTGCTTGCATAATAAATAAGGTTGGGTTTTATAAACAAAAAATATTAGTTCAGATATGACTGTATGATGTACTTCAGTCACGTAGGAATTAATTGAAGAGAGAAAAAATATAAATGATAAAAAATGTATGAAATTAAAATCAGTACATTTGTGTGTTTTAAATACCGTGTTAACTAATCATAGTCATGTTTAAATGCACAAAATATAAATTAGTTAACAATACAGGTGACTTATAGTTACCAAAATATAATCATACTATAAATGGTACTTTTGTTTTTATGATAATTTGTCATAAGTATATTGTGTCAAAGTACTTAATAAATGCCACACTTTTTGGCTTAATTCCAAATAAATAAGACCACTTACAATGGACGTTCTATTAAATTAAAGTTCTTTTGAAATGGATATACCAGTACAGTGATCAGCCAGTTTAATGTTCTTAACACAGATTATAGTAACAGTGTTTATTTACAACATTCATAATTTTGTTATGTCAAATCCAACATAGATAGTTACAATTTGAAACCATTTTCTTTCTTATTTAATTGAAATTTAATTGAAAGTGTACTACCAATGTTTAATGTTTATAGTTCAGATAAAAAAATAACTATATCCAAGGTGATTTCGTTAATCAAGCCATTTTCTGTTAAGTTGAAGTTTTACCTTATACAAAAGAAAAGTGAAAATATTTCATCCCTTGATTTTAAAACGAATAATTATAATATTAAATAATGAAAAGTGTTACATTATCTATGTTCAACATCTGTCTTACTACTGTATATACCTGGTCAGGTTAAATACTGATACACAATGTTCAGAGATTAGTTTCCCTGATTCCGCATGAAATTTTGTGTGATTGCTTCCCTTTATCAGGTCTCAAAAGTGTTATTACCTCCCTTTACCAGGTCTTAGAAAATTTACGTTATTGTCTCTTTTCTGGGGGTCTTAGAAATGTGATCTTCTCCCTTCATCAGATCGTAGAAATATGATTGTCTCACCTGTGATCTTAGTGATGTGATTGTCTCCCTTTCCATGGTCTTAGAAATGTGATTGTCTCCATTTCTGTGGCTTTACAAATGTTATTGTCTCCCTTTATGAAATGTTAGATATCTAGTCATATTCCTTTTTGATGTTTAGAAATACCAGTGGCACAAATCACTAAAGATTTTTAGTTGTTCTTTTTACGTGTTACACGACTGTAGTTATTACTTTAGTTTTAAAGTTCTCTCCTTTTGTTTAGCATGCAGGTTGCATTTATGTATACATGTTTATTTGATTTTGTTCAGTTGATAAATTCCCATAATTTTAACTCTAGTTTTAAAATGATATTGTATGGATTGTTTTATTTCAGTGATATAAACTTATTTTGTTCTAATTGTTTTCCTAGATTTTAATCGTGCAGCCACAATGCCAATCAGGCCCTATTCTGACTCAATGTACAAGAAGCATGGTATGACCATATATGGACACTGTTTTTATTTTTTATCGTCTTTGGAAGTGTTTGAAGAGTTCTGTATTTACTTTTCTGCAAACACTACACAGGTCTGGGTTAGTGTGAAGGGAACCTTTCTATGGTTGTGTACTGTATTTAGCAATTGTCTGATGGTCTTAAATGCTATGGTATCAAATTCAGTTTTATTTATTCAGACAGATTACCTTATTTTCAAAAATAAGATTATTTTTAAGAAAATATGATAATATATTCACAAAATTTGGCATTGCTAAAGAATTATTCTTGTGTTCAACGTATTGATTTTCAGCTTGATTTATTTCATACTTACTCAGGTGGTTGAGTAAAAGCCACAGTAGTTTTAACTTTCTGTAGTACAAACAAGCCATGCTTAAAACAATCAATATTATATAATTGGAATCGAAAATATTACTGGACCTGGTATTTATTTAGGTATACATTGTTCCCTTTGACTTTCATGTTGAAGGTATTCTGTCTACAAGTTTTATTTGATTTAGGCCGAAATATTTGACAACTAGTGTAGAAGTACACTGCTTATTTTGTGGAGGCACAACAGTCCTTGCTCTGATGTAAGAAATGTTGTTTTTATATGGTAACTTTATTCGAAGGTTTCCTTCACACTGCACAAATTGCATGGTGGATTATTGTTCTAGTGGAACACAAGTCATATATTTGTCAATAAATATCATTATATGAACCCTTTTTTTGTAGACAGAACTCAAATTTATTATATTCACATGTATTCTGAATTAATTAATTGTAGTAATGATATTAGCCCTGAAAATCTTCATCTTAAGATGGACATTTGTTCTTGTCTTTTACACATGTCCACTTTTCTAATTAATTTTCAATTATGAGAAACTCTTGCTCTTATATAAAACATACTTTATGGTCTGGCATCAGTTTTTTAAGTTATTTCTTTGAGCATACAGATAAACAGATCTGAGGCACATGAATGCTTTAATACCCCTCCTGATGATTGACTCTGTTTGTTGTTTTATGAAAACATATGGTAGTGGTGCACCGAGAAGCATATTGCAAGTTTTATATCAAAGTGTTGTCCCTGAGTCTAAAAAGGTTACAATCTAATGAAATTAGAATGATTAAATGGAGGGTTGTCATTTTATGTAAAATGTTCTCTGATAATGAAATCTATGACTGTTGATGTTTCTGAATATATTTCACTTCCCAATTTACGTACAATGTGTTAATAAAAACATGATACTTGCAAATGGTTGCTATGAAATGACCAAGTGAACTGATTAGTGAAATAAACATGCTAAGAATCACTTATATTTTCAGTTTACTTGCTAATCAACTCTTAGTAATTGATGGCAACCATTTTTAGCTTACAGATCAAACTTGTCCTTAAAATATAAGCAAGTGCTTTCTATTTTACTTTATCTCAATTTTCTCTCTTAGCTACAAAGAAGCTGAGTTTTTGTTGCATAGCAACCAGAGTAAACTGGAGTATAACTATATTTTAGATTGCATGCAATATATTATTTATCAGATTTTTATTATAAACAGATCAAAATAATTAGTGTAAGAAAATCCTTAAATTTGATGTAGTTTTATTGTAGTCTTGTATAGCTTTTTAAGTAGTAAATCATGTTGCTTATGTTCATAAATTTTGCAGCAGTAAGAATGGAAGAAAAATGTATAAATTCACATTGAAAAACACTAAGAAAATAAATAAAAATGATTAAAATGAAAACCGATAAGTGGCTGTTAAAAAAATATGAAATGATGAATTTGTGTACTTATGATAAAATATTCAATTGAAGACTATGAAATTATTTTATTTACTGTACATATAAAAACAGTTAAGAGAAATTCAAAATAAAATTGAATGTTTTAAAACAATTGATGGAATCGTTTCATTTTAAGGGCTTGGATATAAATTGTTTACAAATCAGAAATTTGAAGCATCTCATGTTTGAGTGTCTGCTTCCTCTTACAGATTTACTTAGGCAACAAGAACAAGACATCGATAGACTACGACAAAAATTAGCTCTACTCGAAAAAGAGCGCCAATATGACACTGGTAGTCGTATGTCTCGTATGGAGTGGAGGAATGGTATGTCTCTTCATGTAGCTTTTGCATTGAACGTACTTTAAGTGTGTCTGATTGCAAAAGTTCAAGAGACTTGTAATGTACTAATATCTTTATCAGGATTTCTTTTAGTTAGAATATCTACCATAGCTGCTACTTTGCTACATGTGTGTTCTGGGAGTTTCTTGTAGTTCACATTGTCTGTTTTTATGAAATTCTCTTTTTTAACATTTTGCTTTGAAAAGAGAGGAGACTTGTAGCAAGCAATGTTCTACTTGTCAGAAATGAAAAATTACAACATTTTTTGTCATGTTTAGCACAATATTCTTACCCTCTCTGAAAGTGTCAAAAAAAAACCCTTAAAACTTAGCTCATTTTTCAAAAATGTGTGTGACTTTGTGTGTGTATTCTTAAGTGACATTATGGAAATGTTAGTGAATGAAATGATACCAATGGTGTCGTACAATAAATACAGTTTTCATTAAAATGACCCAAAATTATTTTTAAACAAATAAGTTGTTAACATGTTAAAGCTATCTGTTAGCATTTGCAAATTCATTTATATGAATTTATGTTAATATTTTATGTCTTTATTTCTTGGTGATTAAAACAACGATATAAGATTAACCTGATGTACTAATTTCTAACTAGTAGTGATTTATTTTTGTTTCAGAGGAGAAGAAAAACAAATTAGATGGTAGGTCTCTTTCATTTTCCACCACTCTGTTGTGAGTGAGAAAACGCAAGGGAATCATCTATAATTGTTTTCATTTATAGGGGCTGGCCTCCATAGTCCCAAGTATTACAACTGTTAGTCAACCCTCAAATATCTACTCCAAGTTATTCTAACTCTTCCTAACTGTCACTCACTCAAGTCTACTGTACCTCTGCTGAGACCAATGAGATCAGAGACCAGTCTCAGACAGCAGTCTTGTGATTGGTCAGTTTTATACTGTTCTCAGACCTATCCAATCAGGGACTTGTGTTTTGGTTCTGATATTTGAGTCATGAATAACATTTGTAATACAGAATGTGTAGTTCTATGTTAAGTTTACAGTAATATGTATTTTTTCAACTTTTCATGTTTGCCAAATTAGGGCAACATATAGAAATGACACTGTGAATTAGTTATTGTAGGAATTACAATAAAAAAGAAATATGCAGAATTTTAGCATGTTTCTAAAATTTTTAAGGTTTTTGTCATGTATAATAGTAGGCTTTAATTTATTTTACAATTAGCTTGAGAAAATATGGAGGCAAACCTCTTTCATTAAAATTAAACATCAGTCATTAAACATCTTCTTTGAATATCGTGTAACTCATATTATGATCATAACTACTTTTATTCATTATAATTAGTTTTTTATATATTTCTTCCATTTACTTGAGTTCTATACATTAATTACGTTAATTTTAGAACAATTTGTTCATTTTCAATCTAAATTTTCGTAAACATTTTTTTTTAATTCTAGCGTTTTATTTTTACAAAATTCCTGTGAAATCATTTTGACACGTTATTTTACTATTATACGGTAATAAGAATAATATTTTTTATTGCATGTTGAGGTTATAGGGAGTTACCTAACCTTTTTCTGTCATTGTTTGCATCTTAAAAAAATGTCATATCACTATGTGCTATTTTAGTTGTACAAAAATGATGTACTGTTCATTTATTTATATGTGAAGAAGATCATATGATATCAAATTTGTTCTTTGATTTAAATGAAATGTAAATTAATTTTCAACATGTGTTAAGTACAATTATTTTTATTTTTGCATTAAATAACATGATACAAAATATAAATGATTCTAAATGAATGATATACTGTTTATAATAAGATAAAATTCTGCATTAATTGAATGTAACAAGTTTATCATGTATACAGTTAAGTTAGGGATGCCTTTTATGTGATAATGACTTTAAAGCAGTAAGTCATAGAGCTTGAAAGTCAATGAAAATGCTCCATAAATTGTAACTAGACAAACCAATTAAAACTTAGCTATTACTTGTCAAGTATATTACAGTCTAAACTGTGTTTGCGGCCACCTCTATATAAAGGCCACTCCATGAATAAAGTCCATTCTTTGAAAAACTGTCATTGATTATTTAGAACCAACAGACCTTTGAATAAAGGCAATCTGTCAATAAAGACCACATTATGTCTTTACTAAGGGTGGTCTTTGTTCATAGGTTTGATTATATATAGTCAGATATTGAATTTAGCTGTGTCTAGTTGATATACTACTGTAGAATCTCTGCTTATATACAGTAGTGGTCTAACAGTATATAAAATGACTGGATTGGACTCATGTTTTGTGGGAATAAAAGCAACATATAAACACTTTTCTATTCAGTCCTTTCTCCATTATAAATTGTCCTTAAAAAATATTAGTCAAACTTGACCAGATGTGTTCTATGTAAAAAACACTATTTTATGTGTGCAATGACATCAGAAATATTTTTTAAATGTATTGGAATTTAAAGGATGATAAATTAGAAAAGTGTTTCTGTGTGGATGCTTTTGTAGGTGCATACAAGAAATAAAAGGATTTAACGCTATGTTTCTTGTCCCTTGAAAAAAATTCTATAAAAACAATGTCCAGATGAGACTATAATTGCAAATGTTATTCTCTGGCACAGTCAGTGTTTGGATATATGATATTATAGACATGAATGGCTAGATATAGCTTTAGTAAATTCACTACAATATTCTTCTTGGCTTAATAAAGGTTTAAGTAACACTGGATTCAGTTTGGTCAGAGTTACAATATAACTATTTTACACAAATATCTGTGTTTTTACTCACTGCGTTCAGCATTGTGGTTGGGTTTAATCGAGTCTAACCAATTAGGTTAAAATTGAATAAGTTCATTACGGTAGTCATGACAACATCTCTGACAGAATTTAACTGAATATAGTGAATGATACTTCCTTTCTAAGATTGCACCTGTCAAAATTTACCATAGTCACCAGACATTATTTTAGCACTATCCTTGGAGGTCCTAAAACATTACCTTAAAATGTTACCATATGTCTCTAACAAACACCACACTTAGTTGTTATTCTTTGTTACTGTGTCATATTTCAGATTTATTCAGCATGTTGTGCTCTGTATTTGCAGAATACTATTTTTATCATTGAAACATAATGAAAGCCATAGAAACAATTCTTCATTAAATTTACCTTGATTTCTGTGTGTTAACATTTGTTTATTTTACCTTCTAACTCTGTGCTTAAGATCAGCAACGATTTTTATACTTTTTATGGCAGTGACTTAATTGACCTGCTTCATACATTTGTAATGATTCATGCTAAGTGAAATTTATATTTCAAATTCATATTAAAGTAATAATTTTGTCAATTTGGTGGGTGGGGTAAAGCATTCCTTACTGTATATATGTTTTTGTTATTTTATATGAAAACAGTCAACACATACTATGTGTTGCTGTCTATTGGTTTCTATGATATTGACTTGTTGTCATGGTAATGACATAATATCATACATTGTTACCTTTAAAATGACTCATTGCCATTCAATTTTCTGGTTGCCATGTCTACAAATTTTAATCTAGTATGAATTAAGTGTTTTATCATTGCCTTAAAAATGACAGGTTAAACTTCTTTTGATTTTAAAAACAAAACAGCAAATTTAAAAGAAGATGAGTTAAAATTAATGTTTTTGCTTTTGATTTAAAATAAATACCTGAGTTTAGATTAATTTAACAGAATTTTTCTCTGTTTTTTCTAGTAACTTATGTGTATTGTAATATTTATTTCATGTAATGTATTTAATTTACCAGATAGATTTCAGCTTATTTAATTTTACTTTCAATGGACATTGATTGTTTAAACCTTGTATTGTTCTAGATATGATTGAAGAACAGGGGAAGCAACTCAGGCATCTTAAGGATGAATTCAACAGGGTATGTATAAATAGCTGTCCAGTTTTATTTCAAATATCATTGTCATCTCAAGGCCATTCTTACAATCACTAAGATTGACAACTTGTCACATGGATAAGTAAAGTAATGTTTATGTTTCTAATGTAAATTCATACTTTCTGAGCTTAAAACATTTATGTTTTATCTTTATTTTAACTAATCTATTCCTCTGAGAATGTGGCTTACATATATGTCCATTCAGAGTACATTCTGCTCTGTGCTGTAAATTTCTTCAGACTATTTATATTACTTTCTGCATACCTATTCAGATAATATAAGTGTTAACCTGTACAATTATTTTAACTTCAAAATGTCTCATTATTTATAGTTAAACTTTACATATTATCTCTTACATCCATAAGGTTCATTTTGAGGTATGGGTGTGTTTTTTGTCAAAATACCTTTCCTAACTGTTTGCCTAGAAATATTTTGTTCCCTCATATATTGTTTAACTTCTTATGTTTTAATTATGTTTCATTTCATCAGTCCTTTCAAGATGTAAGTTATGTGCACCTTCACATGGCACAGTTCATATTCAATGTCTGATAATTTCCTGATTTTAACCAGCATGCTAGATTTATACACAATAATCTGAGACTTGGGTCCAGTCTCAGAAAGAAAGCCTTCAAATTTGGCTGATTTTCTGACAGAGCTCAGAATCAAACAATCAGAGACTGAAATTTTTAGACTGGTCTCTGAATTAAGATTCATACTTTATTTATACCTTTTTCAATAAGCTTCGGCAAAGCACATAATTAAAGGATATGCAATAATGTTTTATGCACAAATAGCAGTGTTTATTTATTGCTTATTTGGAGGCATCATGGTCTAGAGCTAGAGCGTCTGATCTCTGATCCAAAGGTCCTGCTCAGGTCGAATCCGGCTTTGATTGGTTTTGTTCATGAACTTCATAATCCCATTCTTTGGATGCAGTACTGCATGGTGTAGTGTCCAGGAAGCAGACTTAAGTGGGATAAATATAAGCAAAATTGCTTGTTTCATAATCAAACTAAAATAAACTAGTAGTGGTTAAGTATTCATACATTCTGTTATGTTACAAACATTGTTGTTATTGGCACACTCAGTTTTTAAGGTCTTAACTTAGAAGTGATGAGAAGTTTTTGTAAAATGATGTTTCAGAGTCATTCATGTACCAAATATTCCCTAATAAATCAACAATGAATTTTATTAATTTATTTTTCCTGTTATCATATTATAGCATTTATGGTGTGCTATGAATTTTTGCCTTCTAAAAAAGGGTGGGACATTATTTAGGGAATATTTGATAGCGTGCTGGTCAATAAGATTGTATAAATCATAGCATTATTTTACTGAAAACTTTTATGCTTATTTGTTTCTAATTATATTACCATTAACCTTTGGTTAGGTTTTGCAAATTTTATAACCACTATTTGAAATTTATCTTAATGTTCTTTAAATTTGCTTTGTACTTATTTTGTACAATTTTTTGTTATGCAAGTAAACATTTACTTTAAAGAATTATGCATTACATTGAGTTTCAGCATGATGAACTATTTGCTTCTGGTAACTAAAATCAAATTTTTAATCCAGTCTGAGATTGATTACTGCCATATCATTGATCAATGATCAGACACACCTCAGAGTCAACCAATCAGAGACTCCTGTTTTTAGACTGGTCTCCAGGTTATTTATGAACATGGAGTCAGATAAGATCAGATGCTTTATCAAAAGCAACCATTCTCCTTATTATATCTAGAACAATATCATTTATAAACAACAACAAAACTATGTTATGATAGTCGTTAGAAATTAATACATGAATAAAGAAATTATTACTATGAATGTTTAGTTCAAGGAAAATCCACACCTACTGAGACCTGCTGGTATGCCTACCATGCGGTTAGATGAGGTAGATAATTCACCTGCATACTGTATAAAAATGACAAAGCATGCATCATTGTAACACATTGTGCATCAAACCCTTTACTCCACTGTATTGTAGAGCAATAAGTATGGGTTCTAAGATCAGACCTAGAATGAAGCATTTTCATTGGTTAATTTTATGACACTGAAGAAACCAACCAATCACAGGCTAGAGTTATGATACTTGTCCTCAAGCTAACCTCTGGCCTTTGCCAGTGACATCTTTGTGTGATTACAATTCTTAAATAAATATATCTGTACACGGAGCATTAATTTCAACATGAAGAATGTTGAGTGAAAGGATTTGATTACTTGAGTTAGCAAATGGGGCTGTCCTGTATTCTGTTCCATAATCAAATGCTTCAGGACTTTAGGGGGCAATTATACAGGACTTCTACAAGAAAAAGTAAACAAACTTGCTAATTTTTGTTCAGATTGAGTTGCAATGATAAATATTTACAGACTGACTCTTAAAACCTAATGCTGATAAGATGTTTCTGTGAATGGAGTAAAGGGTTAAGGCTGTGGGGTAAATGCACTGTTTGATCTTCATTTAAGATCTCAATTTAGTTAAGTCTGGATTTCAAAACTTTTATCATTTGTTTGTAATCAATTCTGTAGTTAGTTAGTCATTTGGTCCATTATATTGGTCCATGATTTGGCTAATATTACTGTAATGATACAGACTTATTGCTCTGAGAAAAGATTGATTGAATCTTTATTTTATACAAAGTACAAATAGCAAAACCTCACTTTGGGGCCACTTCTATAGTAAGACCACCTCATTATATCAATTATTTAAACTTGGAACTGTTTCTTTTAACGATTTTTTTTCTGTATTAAATGTAAAATAGCAACATCTTCTTCTGACATGTACAAGACTTCTCATGTATAACTCAATATCATTGTCTTGTATTTGTGTGTGTTTATTTGCTATCTAACTTCAATGCAAAGTGCTTCTCTTATCTAATTAATATATATGACGTTTCACTACATATTCATCACAAAATTGCATGAATTTTCAATGCATTTTACCATATACTCATTTTGATATGAATAAGCTTGCATCAATATTCATTTTATTCCCATACATATTCATGAAATACATTAATATTCATGATCATTAAGGTATTTGAATATCACTCTGTATATACCAGATATATGTTTATATGTCTACATGCATTTTAATGTTTTATGTTCTGTGTATAAAATTTCTTCAATTTTTGCCTCAGTCTTTTAATCACATTACTAATAATAAATATTCATCATGCAATATATATTCATCATACAATGAATATGCATCATATAATAAATATTCATTATGTTCACGTCATATGCTACCTGTATGTGTAATATTCATGTTTCTTTTGATCATCTTCTATGCAATACATCAATATGACACTTTCATTGCTATGTAAGATAATTTGGCACATGTTTGTGTTGGTTAGATGGCCATTTTGAATAGATTCACAAAATGGAATTGTGACAAATACAATGACATAAATTGAATAAGGCGTTGGTGTCTAGTACATATTAGGATAATAATATTATGTCAACTTTACTGCCATTTTTATGCTTAGTTGTGAAACAATCATTTTTATCTAACCTAAAAACACACCTTTAATAAACCATTTCATTAACTTAAATAAATCCATTATACTTTATTGAACAAAGAGATCTTGTTGTGTTATATGTTATGTAATATAGAATGTAAAATGGATGTATATACATCCATATATATTTATCTTGATAATGTCATAATACTATGGATATTTATTCCAGCCTTCTTGTTATATTTCCACAATATATTGCTATCAGACAGTGTTGAAGAGTTTTTATTTCATCAATTTTTCAGTTAAAGGCTCATGATGATTTGAATTACCAACCTGCAAGAGGACCAGAAATGAATGGACGTGCTCACTCAGGTAAATATAAACATAGGACTTTATAATAGACTATATGCCCTATTTCCTGACCCCACATATGGCAACCAGTATGTTGTTTCATAGTTTCACAATACTTTGCTTGCAATATTTTGGAAATTATCTGTAAAATGTAAATACAAACTCTCTATATTATATTTGAGTTAATAGCCACATGTACAGAGGTTGGTTAAAAAGCCTTATCAGTTCAATGTTACCATACTATTCATATACATCAGTCTTGGTCTTTATACACAAACCATTTATTGTATTGTCTCTTTGTATTTATATGTTCTGAATCATGGGGGGGCTAGTGCAAAATTCATCATTATACACCATCCCAACAACATGCTGGTCCCCCATGTATTGAAGTATAACATTTCAATTTTTCTACCATTACCATGTCATGACTACTAGTATTCTTAAAGATAACATCATATTCTATCATGGTCGACACATACTGTATTAATGTATTTTCATTCTTTACTCTTTTCTGCTCTTCTGTTTCTTTGTAATCATGATCTTCATTCTGTTCAATATCTTTTTCTTTCTTTTCATTACTTTCTTCTTTTAATCTATCACTCTATGTAGATGTAAAAGTGTCTCGTTGCAATGCAGCCTCATCATCTATGTGTATATTTACAACCAACCCACACACTTTAAATAAACTGGACTTTGTAGGATACCTCTACACAGGTTGGTATATCCATGATGAAATTATTGTTGAATTGTTTTTTTGCACTGTCTTTAGGTTCTTGCATTAAGGTCAATTACTAAGACAAGATAATTTATTCATTTTACTACAAGATGAATTACCACTGTGTTCTTTGCAACATTAAGGTGTGTAACAGTGACAAAATAAGCTGGGCAACGGTATAGTGAGAGTTTCTATCTTAGACTGAATAGAATGGTCTGAAGTCTTTGGTTACATGTTTATTTTGTAATGATGTCCTAAAGATATAGTATTTAACCAGCTGCCTCCTATCACAATGAATAATCATGCAACATACCAAAATAAATAGTTCCAGGTGGAAGACTTCGTCTGTATGGTAAGATTACTGCAGTTAGTGTTGAAAGGATACATGCTATGTGTTGCTTTTAAGTCATCTTTTCCAAACTGTTTACTCTCCTTGTTTTTGAATAGTCTGTTACCATGCATCTATTATGTAAACATCAAATTGATTGGTCAGTATCAAGTCTGTTTAATGATTTTGATTGGCCAGCATTTTACATTTGATGAATATTACATCATTATGGTTTTACCTTTTCATTGAACATTTCTTCAGTCTGCTGCTGCAGACAAACCATCTTCACATACATGTTTGAAATTCACACTGACAGAATTATATATCAGGAAATTTTATGTCATGATTTTTTACAATGCTCTTTATTAGATTTGTTGAAAGATATCTGCAATTTTTTTTGCATTTACAATGGGGACAAACAACATGACAGTATTTGGGCAAACAATAAATTCCTAATATTTTACCTTGCTCATTCACTTTCATTGATATGAACAAGGTACTGCATTCTTGCAAAAAAAAATGCAAAAGTGAGCATATCAACTGAGCGTCCTTTACCAGGTAATAGTAATTGCTAGAAAATTGTGCAAAGAGTTTTTTCATTGGTTGAGATTTAATTTCTGTTCTAGATGACAGATATTATCCTGATTTCTTTGGTAAGACATTTTGATGAAGATATTGACTAGTTTATGATGTAGTGTCTTAGAATTATAGTGTTGTCACTTTAGTCTGATGTCATTCTGTTGCCATGTGAATTGCCAAATTATAATGTTACAAATTATTTCGTTGGTTTATATCTATTTATGATTGGTTGAAATACCTTTTCTCAATGCAGTCATTTTTTTCATTGGTAGAAATGGTTTTACCAAAACCTTATTTTACTGGTTGAAATGGTTTCCCTAAAACCTCATTTCATTGGTTAAAATTTGTTTCAAATTATTTCATTGGCATATTTTGCCAGCATGAATGAAAGGTGGTTAAGATTGTTTGCCCATGTTTTTAGATTCATAAATTTCTAAATAAAAGCTAAATCACATTACACAAATCTGTCAGATATTCTTTGAAGCTGCATCTTCTCTGTGAGGGTATACTCATGTTCCACACCTAGGAATGCTATTGGAATCCTGGAAAGTTTTGTGTATTTAGTTTTGTCATCATTTACAGATGTTCGATAGATTTCTATACTGAAATACCCTGCACACTCTCAACTTTCACTTTCATTTTTACAAACTCCATGGCAACAGAATGAGTGTTGGCAGTTATGATCTTCTGTATTCAAAAAATTGTTTTTTGCAAATAACCATAAACATGCTTAAGTCTTGACTTGTTCAAGCATTAAAATGTCACAAAATAAATTCTAAAGCCACTCGTTCATAGAAAATTAATGGCTGAAGAAATTGCGAAGAATTGTCCAAAAGGTTTTATTTTCATAACAAGGTCAGACCACATAGAACCTGTTGGTATGTGACTTAGCTCTAGTAATGAATAGTTTATAGTGGTATAATATTTATAGAATAACATTTAGGTTCTGGTTGAAAACCAAGGAACACTGGTTCAATCAACTGCCCTGATTTTATAAATATACATGCTAAACAGTGTAGCATTTATCATAAAGCAACAAAATGCTGTACATTTCTACCAGAGCCCACTTGTCAAATAATTATAAGGCTGACTCAAAGCATAGACAATCTATTGTGATGTTAAAACATGACAACTTCTCTCACATTATCATATACATGTACATACACTGTTAATTGTTCCACTTGAAACAATTGTTGGCTTTCATTATTGCCTTTTTTTCATATTTTCATATACATATATGTTCACGATTGACATTCATTTAGATGTGGACATTATAATCAATGTATGTTTAGTTTCATTGATAGTCTGATACATACCATTGCTATGTGTTATATTAACTAATTTACATCTCTTTATATATATTTATACAGCAAGATATGGTCAATTTATTTCACCTAGTGAGCATTTAGCATGATATTAAGCCCATTTTGGCAAGCTTGACTGTAACCATATTTAGAGTTACCATAGATACTAATATATACACCGATCTAATCAATTGAGTTGTTTTCATTAATGAGTGCTGTCATTTTTATTGCTTGTGCTAAAAAAGTAATAAACAAAAGAAGCTTATGTTTCATCTTCTGTCTGTCCGTCTGTCTGTTTGTCTATCTGTAAAGTTCAACTAGCAGTTTCATTGTCTGAAGAGGTCATGAAATATTATTTATTGGTATGTTTCTGCTGTATTGAGGAGCATGTGAAATGGCTTCACTGTCTGCAGTAGGAACAAGATGTACAACTTCTTCCTATGTATGTAGATGATAACAGTGTGGGAACATGATAAAGTATTTTTTGAAATAAAGTAAAAAGAAAGGATTCCCTCTATAATTTTGCAACATGTTTATCTGTATATGATATGTGCTTGTTACTATTTTAAAATATTTCAATGAATATTTTTGCTCATTATTTACTTCCTATGCTTTTCAGTCAATCTTTTTAATGATTGAAATGATTGTATGAATATTTGAATACCATATACATTCTATTTGGATATCATAATGTCAAATTATTATTCCTAAATAAAAGCCTCTTACCTAATGCCCCCACTTCTAATTTCTAAAGAAAACAAAATCCCATGACTTACCATAAATGTAGTATGATCCTTCAAATTATATCCTTTTGGGTTAGAATCTCAAAAACAAAAATTATCATATAACATCCCTTGGGTATTTATTAAGGAACATTGTGTACAGGGTCTTTTCCAGCTATTTTGGAAAAAGGCCCCTGGCTTAAATTGGGAATAAAATTGCGGCATGCTGCTACATTTTGAGAAATTTGAGAAATAATTTCTTCGAACAATACTTACTTTTGTGTGACATTTTATAGCGTTAAATTCGAGTGTGCCATTATGCATATATGATATATCAAGGTCATTGCTACTGTGCGACTTTTACAAGAAGTCTGTGGGTATTTGTCAATTGGATATTTACTAGATTAATTTGCCAATTTTTTTTGGCTGTTTAGGAATTTTTTTAAATTGGGAAGAATGAAGGGTTTTTTTAATTCGGAATGGGGCCAATATTTAACCCCTGGTGATAGGGTAAAAATGCCCTGGTGTATGTGTCTCATTATTGGTGATAATCATAGTTCATCATGTATTTATAAAACCTGCATTCTTATTGTTACATGCTCAGTACTTACCATTTTTCTTTCCAATATTTTCACAGAAGTGAGTATGAATTATTATTCTGCATCACATATTTATTTTTTATTTTATAATTTTTCTATTTTTCAGAGCCACAGACTGAAAGACCATGGAGACCAAATGTAAGAATTTTTAATTTCATTCTTTAGGCAGGCGGGTGGGTGGCTGTCCACAGTTTCTTCCTAACTCTGAACATTTCTTAAGGGATATCAATGAAACTTTCACATAATTAAGAACACCAAGTACCCCAGCACATTTTGTCGGGATTTTGTGATTTGATCATTTTTTTTCGGAATTATGGCCCTTTGTTTATTTTGTGTACTTGTAACATTCTGTGCGCAACTTCTTGTGAAAATCTGGTTTTGTGACAGTTCCTGTCATCCTGTCACTTGATAGATTACTCGTATATTATGAAACAAACAGCTGCAGTGGAATTATTATTCAAATGAACATTTTATGTTCAAACTTGTATTTTATTTGTTTGTTACTTTGTTCTTGGTCAGGGAGTTAAAAATGTAGGGCTTTATTCACAGGTTGGCTGTATATTTATCAGTGATCTGCACCCCAAGTTTGACTTCTAGTTCCTTGTACTGATAACTTGAATTACTAACTTCCTGAAACAACGTAACTTAGTACATGTATCATTTATTTTACTTTTTAGCGGGACAGAGAGATGTGGGGACATTCTGACGCTTTTGATCCCGCAGGGTATCTCAATGTGTCACCAAGACGACGACCAGGTATGGTTTTATACTTGTCCTTTTATTCAATTTCTCCTTCTTTTAGGAGCAAATATTTCAAGATATAACTGGCTAAGAATTTATGCAGAGAATCAGAATATAGATAAATTCTTACAAATAAGAGATCTAATATTGTCAAGTTGAATTGGTACTAGCACTTGCTACCATACATTACATTTTACTCAAGATCCTCTATCTTCATAAATTCTCCTATGAATATTATATGGAAGAATTGTATTCAAATAATAAAATTACAATCCTAGTATTTTATATATGACATTTTTAATTTCTTTAAATGTTGTATGAATAACACTTAGGTGGTAGTTAATAAGTAGACACTGCTCGGTTAGTTGTCATTCCTTGATGTGGTAAGAGTTGTTTCCCTTGAAAAAGAAAATCATATGTCAGTCATATTTTTCATTTTCATACTTATCATTTATGTTTAGAATATAATGAACAACTTTTGTTATCCTGTATGTATTATTACTCAATCATTATTTTGTTTTCACAGACCGTATGCCAGGTATTTCATAATTTCGGCAAAATTAAAATATTATTTGTTTCCCATACTTCAATACAACAAAAAAATTAAACCGTTTTTTTTTTAAATCTTCATGCTTGTGTACATGTTTCAAAATTCCTAACTTTAGTCCTTTCTTATCTCTAATCATTTGATGGGAAACAAAGATTTTTTACTATCTGCCAAAATGTATTAATCAAAAGGCGTGCACTTTAACAGTATCTTATGTAGAGACTTTTCCTCGTGTTAAAACATTTGTTGCCATCAAAGTCATCATCTGTTATTCATGATTTCTTCCAACTTTGAATCCATTTTGTGAAATAAAAGCTGGTTTTTTTTGAAATTGTGAAACATAACCCGCAGTATTTAATTCCTGTGTCAGACTGACTTCTGCATGTTGTATTTTTGTAATTAATGTGACTTTCCCCATCTCCCATGCATAGAATGGGACAAAGATATAAATATTTTTTCTGCATGGTCAATGATTTGACACTAGGCTGCATGTTTTTTACATTCTGCTTGTACTGCCTTTTCAACTCTTCATATTGGAAGGAACAGAATACTTCGGCTAGGTTTACTTGGGAAAATACCCAAATCTCTGTTGACGCAAAAATCTATCCACAAAGCAGCAAATTGAAAAGTGCGTTCCAATTTTATGTCACTTTGACCTTTTCCCTTTCACTCCTAGAAATGTTAATTGATTTGAGCAAAATAATGATCCTTTACAAGGTATGTGTAGATGCCATCTTAGGATAGATCATTGCACTGTGAGTGTGTGGGAAAGTAAATGAAGGATATTTGTCTTATAATACAGATAATGAAACTTTCTTGGCTGAAATGAAAACATGTATCATAGAATACAGTTTCTTCAAAGAAAGTTTTTATTTAACCCATTGTAAGATCACTATTCTATTCATTAATGTTTACTTGAAGTGTTGTAATGGTAATGGCTGGTGAATATAGATTAGAAATACATGTGTATGTTCCCCATTTAGTAGTAATGTATCTTTGTCTACTTGCCAATTGAGCAATATATTGTTAACTACTATTTGTTAAAGTGCAAGTTTAATATACTGGACTTCAGAAATATTTATCAATTTTGATGTGAACATTTTCAGGAACCATGTGCAGTCTTGACCCTCAATAATTTTAGCATAACTGTACATCATATCACATGTTTGAAGCTTTCACTGTCTCAGTTTTTATCACATCACTCACTCTTTATTTAATAGTCATTATCTTTATTTTCCAGAACTTCATGATTGCATTAAGCTGATATTCATTTGTCAATAAGTTTTCACTAAAATCATTGTTTTGTATGTACAAAGCTGCCTCCATGTTGAACTAATGCAACTATTTAT
The DNA here is from genome assembly GCA_008271625.1 of Lutraria rhynchaena. Classification (NCBI taxonomy): domain Eukaryota; kingdom Metazoa; phylum Mollusca; class Bivalvia; order Venerida; family Mactridae; genus Lutraria; species Lutraria rhynchaena. Next base: position 456,187 of record VIBL01000126.1, on the reverse strand, counting down.
CATGTTCATAGATTTTCATTAACTTTTTATAGAGACAAAAATATTGTTTATGATCGGGTAAAATTTACAAGAATATATTGTATAGTTCTTTCACGTTTTCATCAAGTAGATCTACGCGATAAAGTTTTGGAAATAATCTCTACAAGAATATATAATCAAAAGGAAGCAGATCATAGCGTTACCATGGTCACATCACTCCTGTAAATACTTTTGCAAACCTCCTGAAAGTTTTAAAATGTTTCAGACATTTGCTCAGACAAGAAGAAAAGTCTGTTAGACATGAAAAGTCCAGTAACACTGAATATATTTTAAACAAAGGTTATTTTCCCATGTAGCTGTTTGCAGTCATATATGTTAAATGGAGGTAGTCTGCTACAGGTACAGACAGTGGAGATTTCTGGTGTCGCTCTTTCAACACAAGTTGTGTTCATAACATTTATGTATTTTATGTATAACAAAATTTTTAAAACATTTTAGACTGAGGATGTTTTTTTTCTTTTTCCAAAGTTGGTAAGTTTTACAACAAGATATCAACATATGGCACTGACTTTAACTCTCCGGCTGTACGTCATGGCAACCAGAACCTCGGCAACCCAAACCAAGAAAAATTGGATGTATTCAGTCCATTTGGTTTGCAAGGTGGTGGTGCCCCAATGGTTGATCAGACTGGACAAAGAAAAACAAGAATTGCTGGAAGTATGGGAATTCTTGGACGTGAGGTAATGTCATGAGTTGAGCATTCTCATTTTGTACACCTTTGACACTAACTTTCCCCATACTCCTACATTGCTGTTATGCATTCATCCAAACATACATCTTGAATGGAGCTATTTTTTTAGCTTATCTGAGCAGTGAGCTATAGTGATCAGTTGCTCTCCGGCATCTGTCGCCTGGCATCCAAACTTAGCTTTTTAATACTCTAGATGTCACAGTTTTGATTGAATCTTCATTAAACGTATTTAGAATGATATCATGGACAAATATGAACATGGAACATTTGAGGCCAAAAACTAAGTCAATTGGTCAGATCTCTGGAAACTTTGTTAACATTCTAGAGGTCACAGTTTTGATTGGATCTTAATTAAATTTTGTCAGAATATTTGTTATAATGATGTCTTGAACAAGTCTGAATATGGGTCATCTGGGATCAAAAATTAGGTCACCAGGTCAAATCACAGGAAAAACTCAGAAGTTGCAATCTTTACTCAGGTTAGCAAAAAAGGGCCATCATGGCCCTCTTGTTTCTCAATTGGCATGTTGAATTTAAGTTTACTGATAAAGGATCATTTTATGCCCTATTCTGGCACTGTATTTCACCAACGCTAGTTCCAAAAATGTTCTTATGCTTTAATCTGCATTCAGCATAGAGCCTTTTTTTTTCAATCACAAGTTTAATTTGCAGAACTAGCACGTTTATATCAAGACCACTTCATTATAATGATCACTTATTTTTGGACTAGTTTTTCCAAACTTTTTTCTGTATTTCTCTTTGATAATGAGCATAACTTATTATGAAGACCATCTATTAGGTCACAAAGATGACCTTTGTATGAATTTTTCATTGTGGTTTGCTCTTCTAAGTATCATGTTTCTCTATTTCTAGTTGTCTGACTCTGCCAGAGCTAGACGTTCCCACAATACAGATCTGCTTCATACAATCAGTAAGTACCCTTATAGATTTGTTATAGATTCATTTTAGTATAAGAGGTGCATATTAAAACAATTGTCAGTGATCTACAGACCTTGGGTATGTTTGTTTGAATTCTGGGCGCAGAACATGTTCTTGTTATGATTTCATTGAAGAAATTATACCTTCTTTTCTGATTCTAATACTTCGTGTGAAGTTTGGTGATACTTGCAAAGAACAAAGTCATGACTGGTTCAGAATCTAGAAACACTGGTTAGTTCAGCTGCCCACCAGTAAATGTCTACAATGTTGTTGAAAACAAGTGTTAAAGATGAGAAATTAATCTAATTAATATGTCAGCTATTTGGGTAATTACAATTGTGTATATGTTTAAGAAACTTCATGCACTAATGCATGAAGATATCAAGAAAAAATTTATGGTCCATAAGCAAAAGTATTTGTATTAAATGTGTACATTGTTTTTTATGAGAAGACATTATTTCTTAATTAATTTGTTTTTGTTAAGGCCAACAAGCTGCAAATGACAGGGCCAGAAGACAGTATGAAAAGGAAGTCATGAAGCAGCCAGTATGTAAAATGTTTTTTGTGTTTATAGTGTTCTATGTATATAAAATCAATTTTCTAAGGCCATTGAAATTAATTGCGAGATGATCACCCATTATTATTCTGATCACCTGTAAAGATAACCTTATTGTTTCTGCTTCTATTTGTTACATTTTTTGTCTGTCCAGAACCTGCTTCTCTTGACACCACTGTCAGTTATTACATCCCATTTTAATGTTCCAGGTGTCCTCACAGGATGATGTACAATGTGTCATCCAGTTCTGGAGTTATTTCCCCATTTGCTATCATTCTGCCCGAGTCTGTCATGATACTAGTAGTTATTCCTGGTAGATTCATCAATGTTCATTTGATTGTCTATCAGTGTGACTTCATGATTCTGTTTATCATTAAAATGAAACATCATTATTGATCATCTTGCAGCTACTAAACCCTTTGCATATTTTGGACTCTTCCAAATTCGAAGCTAATATACATGACATTAATTTTTTTTAAGAAAATTGGGTTAATTCTTTCTGACAGAGTGGAAAACATTGTGATAAAAGAAGCCATTACTCATTACAAGCAATGGCTTCTTTTGCCATAATGTTTTCAAAAGTCGTCTGCTTCAGATGCAGGGTAATGTGGTATTATGAGGCAAAGGGTTAATTTGCTGGCTTTAGTGTAAAATACAGTTCTCTATCTTTCCAGACTTTCATTCCATTTTTAGTATTAAAATAGACAATTTGTATTTACAAAAACAACAACACTAAATATACAGCATGTGTTGGCTAGGAATGTTCTTATTTGTAAAATATATACATGTTTAATGTTAACAATGGATAGGTATAAATGAATGTGAATTAATATTAATGTGATTGTCAATTATTGTTTCCATAATCAACCAATGGATCTTTTTGTAGCTTTTTTAAACATTAAATGTACCAGAAATATAGTTGGCTGCATAAATTGAATGTTTAAATGTTCTTTGTGTTTATTTGTTTATATGTTTAACACAGAATGTTAATTCTGAATATGTTTTAACCCTTTGCCTTATAAGCATATTTTGGGCTCAAAGCTAATATACAAAACATCAGTTTATTTAAGAAAATTGTTTTTTTTTCTCTCTGACAGAGTGGAAAACATTGAGGCAAGAGAAGCCATTACTCATTACAAGCAATGGTTTTTTTTGCCACAATGTTTTCCAAAGTCGTCTGCTTCAGATGCAGGGAATTATGGTATTAAAAGAGGGTTAAGGCTAGAAAAAGGTCTCATTTATGGTTACCCAACTGACACTACTTTTTGACATCAACCCTAAAGTTTCTAACAGCAAAATCCAAAGTACAGAAATATTTGGCTACAAATCATACCTCCAAAGTACGAAAGATGTTTAGACATAATTTGTTAATCTATCTACCCTATTTTTTTTTTGTCAAGTAGCCCTGAACATGACTTTTTTCTAGCTTTATTGATAATTGTATCATAACACTGGTAGTAAGTTGATGTTGTATTTTTCTAGTTTGTTGAACTTACTGATCGTATGAGACAACAGAAAGTTGGATATCCGAAATATAAGGCCAATGGTGAAATGGATTACAATCCATTACCTCACATGTTTGATTCGGTAAGAATTCATCCACATGATAAGAATGAAAGAAAATTTTGTTGTTAAAGTTTGCTATCAGTACTTTTACGTGAACATTTTATGGTAAAATATTACTGAGGGACCAAATTAATATTTAAAGACCACCTCATTGAAAGACCACTTATTCTAGACCAGAGCTCAGTACTTAGGCTTCATTAAGACCATTTTATTTGGTCCTCAAGGTGGCGTTACAATTTAAGTGTTGCTGTATACATAAAACCATGTTTTTAGGGAAGGTCATTGATTGACAAGATCACAATCGCAGTTAACAGTTTATTCAGAACTGTTCCATATCTAGTTGAGTATTTTTCTTGTAACTTGACTGGAGTAAATGAAACCAGAATGATTACACACCTCTCTGTTATAATTGTTACCAGTACTTCATGTTATCAACTTGTCTCAATATTGATAAGATAAACACATGTATTACTGCTTGTATTACTATTTACTATTAAAAGGACCAGACTCCAGATTTTTTTCCCAATTTCTAGAAGCACTATTTATTTGAAAGTGACATTTAATTTTTGATTTAGAAAACTTGGGATATGTCAAAGAGAAACTACATCATGTAAATTTTCATTATCTTGATGGTTTCTGACTATAATCTGGAGTTATGTCCCCTGATGGTTTCTGGATATAATCAGGAGTTATGTCCCTTTATGGTTTCTGACATTAATCTTAAGTTATGTCCCATTTGTTTTTTAAACTATTTGTTCTAAACATGTTATATTTTGTTAACGCAAATGCCCCTTGCATATATTAGGAAAAAACAAATCGTGAAGGGTCGAGATATTATGTAAGGAAGGAACTTTGTGATTAATGCTTTGATACATACAGCTTACGTCTCTATGTTTGTCATTAAATATAACAAAATGAAATACAGTCAAGCATAAGGTTGAGACAACCAGTGAATTAGGACAGCCATGTGAACAACTACTACTTTTTAACATTTATTTATACATAAAAAAGCAGTAACAAACCTCCGAATTAAGGTCAACTTTACCTAAAGTCCATGTTTATAGTCTTCTCCTTTGATGGCCTGTGTTCACTAGTTTGACTGTATATTGAAAAAGTATTCTAATATTTTTGGTAAAAGCAAAATAGTCTGTATGGTTTTTGTGTGTATAACATGTTTTATATTACGCTTGGTTGTTTCATACTGGAATGAATGAAGTTCTGCTGTAAAATACTGCTGCTACACTGCTGATGTTACAACGCATAAATTCTTGAGAACATTGAAAATGCATTTAACTTTGCTATGCTAAAAATTAAACATTCTTAATGATTAATTATCCTATAGTTTGAATAGAACCAATTATTTATTGTTTTCATGAAATACTCATAAAACTGTAAAAATGTGTCAACCTTATGTTCAGTTTCAACATTTACTTTTATATAATGTTCAATATGCTTTAACAGTCAAGTATTTTACTTGGATACACCTTACATATAAATATACAATGTATACAGACACCTTTTTACTGCTGTTAAAACTATTTCAAATCCTTTTTGCATTTTTATAAGTACTTGTTCATTATTTTCTATTGATATATGTAGTATTACCCCCCCCCCCATTTGATTGTTTAATTACAGAATCCCACGAGAAATGTCCATGAAATGAAATCACTCCGTGACGATCTTACAAAGCAAGTAGATGAGAAATACATGCGAACTGAACTTGGAGACATAGAAAGAAAGACTTTAGAACGACAGGTATGTAGTTTTTATTTTGTTATTAATCAACAAGAAGTAGAGGTGTGTAGTTTTTAATTTGTTATTAATCGTTAAGTAGTAGAGTTATGTACACATTAATTACCTCCCTGTCATCCACATATCTGCACATGTAATCTTAATTATATTTTCAATGGATACATATGGTCTTGTTGTCACTATTTAGTATAATCATAGACCAGATCAAATCATTAAATTACAAAAAATTGAATTATATAAAATGCCATGATTTTTGTCCTTATTTGATGCGTTACTTTGGACATCTGGTAGACCTGGCCTTAAAGTTATAAAACTTGGTACAGTCTCTGGGCTCAAATCTCAATTCCATAAGTGAAGCATTCTGGTTTGTAAGATATCGCAGTTTAATGATTGAAATACATTTTCAGATCGTTTTAATTAGCAAAACAACATAGGATTGAAATCTTCATTGTTTAGTAATAGTTACATTAGAAACATCAAAATATGGGATTTGAGCTTGGAGGCCAATCTTAAGTTTATAACCTTTGACCTTTGGCACTTAGACTGTTCCTCAAGACTAAGGCTTACCTCTGCAACGAATAAATGGATGGCATTAAGTATGATGTTTTTTTTTTCTTCTCAGCATGCTATAACCCAAAATTCTACCTATGGTAAATTTGGTGGTGGAAACAAGAAGGGGTACAACCTGAAGAAAGTTAACCTTGACAGGGCAATACACAACCCAACCAGCACTGTAAGTATTTGTATCATTTGACCACCATCAATCATCTGTCGAACTTTTGCAATGTAACACACATTTTTTATGTATCTTTTATATTAAATAACTTGAACTTTGTGTGATCTTGTCATATTATCTAAAAGGACAAAATAGCATCACCTTAAAGTGTTTTTTTCTGACATGCTACTTGACTAATATTCTCTAGTTTTTAAGTTTTTATGTCCTGTGACAAGTCATAGGGGGCTAGTATGTTGAAGGGATTGTGGGTATATATATACGATATGTTTGGTTTTGGCCCATGTAGCAATTTTAGGCCTTAATACATCATTATACACAATGTTCTCTATATGCTAGTCCCCTGTGTGACACACCACATGATTGTTAGGACACTTGTGCCATCATACATATGAAACAATATGATATTTATTTACATTTTGATATTTCTTGAATTTCTACATGCCTAACATGAAGATAATGTATCTACCATGATTTTTACTGATTCTAAATGTAATTTATGGCTGCTGTTGCTGATGATATGCCTTTAATATGATCATTTGGAATATAAATTCTTCTTTCAAATATTATGATGGGAGGTTTGATGCAAAACTTTCTGACTTTCTGACTATCAACTTTTCTTTTTGTTGTACTCAGTGACCTTGTTAAATAAAGCCATTATAATGTCTTTGCACAACTCTTCAATTTCGCCATGTTCTCTGTGATACCTGAATGGTATTGTGTTGGATATATTACTGTTTGTTATTGTTTAAAATGATGCATGATTCTTTTATATTTTTTTTTATTTTTTCATTAAATGCATGTTGTTATCTGCTTGTTCTGCACATATACATTATAAAAACTTAAGCTAAACCTCATTCTGTTACATAAAGGCTTCCAAACCTTTATCTGTTTTCTACACTTAATCTCTGGACTCAGAAAACTTACAGCATTGTGGTATACATCAATTATTCAGAAGAAGTGTTTGTGTAAATGTTTTAACCAAACATTGTTTTTATTTCTTGTTTTTGTTAAAGATAGTTATTTCAAATTTTCAGTTGCTTGTCTATGTAATTATCAAGGGGGGTACCTCTACTGTTTCTTTAGGTTTGAAGGGAAAGAAATAATTTGTTGAAAAAATTGTTAGGTTCAGTGAAATAATTAAATGACAAAAATAACTGTAAATTATAAATTTATGGTATATGTAGAAATTGATTATTTCAAATCCCAAATAAATTTTTTTCTTGTTTCATAAAAAACTTTGATTTCAGCTTGATATATCAGTAAAAGATTGATTTTTGGGCAAAAGGTGACACTTTCATCTCCATTTAATCTTGTACATGCTAATTAAATAATTCTAGTTTTATACATGCACAATGACCATAATTAGTGTAAAATTGATATGTTACATAATTGTAAATTACATTGAAAATGTAAGTCCTTTAGTGTATCATTGTTGAATTATCAGAATGACACTAAAAGTCAGCATTAGGGGTTTTATCTTCATAAATTGTCAGGACGATTATGTTAATTTCACTATTATTACATATCCTAAAAGTCTGAGACAAGCTAACAAACTTCTTAATAAGGCTTGTACAAAGTTTACCATTTAGACACACACACACATATAGATATATTCACATACAATTATCCAAAAAGACTGTACATTATGTGATAATCTGATGGACTCTTGTTTTTGTCTTATTCAAATGCTACCAATAGACTGTGTTTGTGTATTTTCTAGGGTCAACCAGGAAGTAATCTAAGCTTATTATAGAGAGGTAGAATATGTTGTGCACTTAAATATGTGCATGTCATCACTGTATATTTTTATTTGTTCCTTTGTATCATTATGTTGTGTATTTGTTCCTGGTTCACAGTTACCGTGATCGTTTTGTTAAACGGCTAATCTCAGTTGATATTTACGGCTGAAACTTAAGATTGAGTGAAGTATGAAAATTACTTTCTGCAATATCATGACTGCCTAATACTAGTATGTCTGACATATTTAAGAACCTTATTACGCAATCCTTATGCTTTGACAATACCAACTTTTCTAAGCTTGGTGTACAGTTGTTTCATATTGGCCATATCCTCTTCATGTAATTCTTAATTTCTGCAGATGTCACTGACCTATAACTAATGGATGGTAAGTCTGTGTGTTTAAGAGTTTTAGAATCAAAGGGCTGTGATGTGAGACAGACTCAAATGTATGGGGATCTGTGTGAGTCTGTTCTGTGTGGTATTGCCATCAAATATCAAGCAATTATGACAGAACAGCACTTATCCCTTGACATATGCACACACATATCCACTTTCTCTTTGTTATTTATTTCATGGAAATACATTATTCTGAGTTTTTGCATTTGGTGGGTTGTTTTTACTACTCTGTGAAGCACACAGAAGAAAAAGTCTGGAAAAACTGTTTCTTTGTTTTTCTTTTACCCGTCTGATTTTCACTTCTTTCTGAGGAGCATGCTGACTTATGCACCAGCACATGTTTGGTGCACTCTTACTTGCATCCATGTGTTTGAAATGGTGAATGGACTATTTTCATCTGCTCAGTGGATTTAATCAGTCTCACAAATTTATGTTCTCATTTCTTGCCACACCTTCTTACCTATCCTCATTGACATTCTGTTGAAAAAAAAACACCTAAGCTTGCCCTGTTTCCTCCCTGCTGGCTTTAGATATCTTCTATCCAATAAAATAAGTGCTACAATTTTTTCTGTATTAATTAAAGCCATTGTCACAATTAACAGAACATTGGAGAAACGTCATATTAGGTACTCCTGATATTTATGACTCCTTAGAACTTTCACAGAATGTCCAGTGTTTTATCACAATCATATGGACTCATGTTAGATTCTTGATAGTTTTCAATGTTACAATGGCATAGTGCTTGCAATAGTTTCAAGGGCCTGTTCTGCCCCTTTATTGGGAGCTTTTGTGAAAGACTGTTAAGTTACTTTAGTAAAGGCAAAAGAACAAGAAATGTAGGCAGTAACAAATGTTATTACACTGTCATTGGTACATTCACTTTTTTCTGTGCCACAGATTTAGGTAGTTTTAGATATAAGTTTTCTGTCCATACAAACAGTAATTTTTCAGCTCTGCTGTAGTGTTAGGAATTGTTCATCTTATTAATGTTTATTGTATTTGTTTCCCGATTACTAAAGAGTCACTATTACAACAAAGTGAGACTGGAAGATGAAATCTCACCTCCAGAAATTCTTGATCGGTTCAAACCACGAGTAACTGTTAACAGCACCCATAGAAACCTTTATGAATTTCCTGAGGGCAGTTTAAAGGTATTGATAGATGAGCTATATGTAATTGCTATGTGTTATTAATCCATGTACATGTTTGGCTGGGAAAGTTTTAAGTGATAATTGTACATGTGAATAAATAATTGCTTTTGCACGTGAATATTTACAAAAACAAATGTATATAAATTTAGTCTTCATATTTCATTAACTATTAACCACTAATATTTGATTGCATTTGATTTTATTTTTATGATTTATTTAATACTATTTTTGTTGTTGGTAAAACATATGTATACATACTGTATGTTTCTGTGTGATTGTTTTTTTTCTCTGCAAGTAAATTTATGAGAACAAAACATCTGTCTGAAATGCTCTCTTCTCTGAATTATGCCGTAGTTGTTCAGTTTACTTTGTCATTAACTGACCATGTATGGGTGTTTCAGGAAAGCCGACAGCTCTTTTACTGAGGTATATAATATACCTAATACACTAGTGAGCAGTGTTCATTCTTAGACTTAGAGATTATATAGTTTGTCTGTATATTTACTGATTGTGTCAAACCCTATTTGCTTAAATTTAGTTGGAAAGTTTGTATGATAACTGAATGTTGCCATATCAGTTTATTTTATTGATGTAGACAAAACCTCCATGCTTTTACTATGATTCACTGACATTGCTTTTAAAGTTTTTTCTAGAAAATTTAATTAAATCTAAAAAGTTAATTCCCGTTTTAGGTATATATTAATTTATCCATAGTGATAGACTTAAGTGTATAATTTAGAAAGCTGTTAATAAGATTTTTAATTCAGTAAAACCTCATGTAGCAACAACTTAACTATTAGGACCAACTTGTCATAATGACTGCTTACTTTGGAGCTATTTTCTGTCTGTGTCCTTTATTTATCCACTTGATGATAAGACCGCCTCAGCATTAAGACCCTTTTTACTGTATGTTACCTTAATTGAAGCTATGATGAAATATACCTCCTACACACCATGAAACAAACCTCACGATGTGTCAAAAGTAATGCTGAGTAAAGATATTTTGCATTTTAATCTTATAATATTTAACTGAATTTATTTAACTCATGTTGTTTTGCTTTTAGGCAAGATTTGATTTATATATTTGTTATTTGTTGCTATGTTCTTCTGTTTGAAATGCCAGTGTTGTTAAGTTTGTTGTAGCTAATAATTGTATTTTGTTGAGTAAAATATACTTGTTTTACATGTTACATTAAACTAACCAACTATATATGTTAATTACTTTTGTGCTAGAATTTTCAGGTTTTGAATGTGAATTTTTTATATTAGTTAAATTTTCTACTTTGTGTGGATAAAATAAAAAGCACTAGGCCCCAGATTATATTTTTTTAAAATCAATGATACTCCATTTATTTGATGGTAATTTTGTTAAAAAATAGAAGGTAAGGCGTATCTATGCTTATTAATGCGTGGTCACTGTGTTGATTCTGTGTGGGACCCATTGGGGATTTACACAGAAGATGAAATTCAGTGTTTATTGATCAAAATTTTTCTTCTAACATACCAAAACAATCTTACTGCTGTGCTAAAACTATAATGGGGCTAGTACATATTTGGGATGGTGTGTTTTAGTGAATTTGGGCCTAAAATGGTCACATGGACCATAAAACACATCAGGTACTGCCCCTCAATGAGTAAATCTGTAGAAACATGCAATAGTTATAAATGATTTAGCAGTACATTGTGCTTTCTGTTCATACTTGTGAGATATCAACATGTACATTTATGAATGATATTTTACCAATACAGTCACTTCACAATATGTCATTTTAAAAATATTCTGTTGCCATTCTAAAGATGAGGTCCTCTTGATTAGGTCTCTCATGTTTTTCTATACTGGGGGGGGGGAGTTTTGTCTTCATAGTCTGATCAGTCAGTTATCTAGTTGTTTGAAAATGGACTGCTTTACCTGTTTCATGTATGCTGGTTTTGATTGTAATCAGTCTTTTGGCAGTAGCATCATATTTGTTTGTCTATGAGTTATTGCCCCTTATATTCTAGTGCTCTTCTAAAGGAGTCCTCATTTAGTACATTGTAGTGAAATAAAAAGCTCATAGTTCTGTTTGATTAATGCCAGTTCATTTAAAGTCAAGAAATGTATTTTTCACACAATGTTACATAAGCTCCTGAATGCTTATATGTCTTATTTGAAGTGACAACAATGAAAAGTGGACTATTAATTAAATAGCCATTCTTAATTGATTGATGTTTTAAATGTTACAGGGTATAGATGTAAGGAATTATATGGGGCATGTTAATTGAAGGTAATTGAATGTAAGAACACATTAGATATACTACAAATATCCTGGAATTATTCTCTTATCATAACCGTACTGCTTTTAATATTGTGATCAGTTAGTACAGTACTATAGATAGAATTGTCTTCTCTTTTTCCTCCATGTATGATTATCAGCTCTTCTTCATTTCCTCATGTATTTGTCTACTCTTGGGATTGTGCTATTCCTTCCATTTATTTAAATCTTTTGGAGCTTATTGCTTTCACCTGAATACAGCATATTGATATTCTTTATTGTATTTCATTTACTTTTTCACTCAGAATTAGATGGAAAAGAAACAATATCTTATAGGGGTGTAGAAATGTTTCCATGTAGCCACTAAGCTACTAAAGGTAGAAAGGGGGTCTGATGGTTCCCTCCAGTAGGTGTCATGAGGGCAACATGTCCTGTTGAGAAAAAGAAGCCAATGAGGATGCTCAAATAGTGGGCAGATTTTTTCTGGCTTCGTGCTCATCTCTACACCCCTGCATTGAAGCTTTCACAATTTGACGCAGCTTCTAGTCACACTTGTTATTTCATTTATTGATACATTTACGTATGTGACACTACATATTAAATGGAACAAGTAGATTTGTTTAAGAGTAATGGTTCTAAAATTAAGCATATGTACATCAATAGTAGTCATTAGATACTTCATTTTTTTGGTGGCAGTCTTTTTTCCTCTGCTTTATTTATAACCCTTTGCACATAAGCATATTTTGGACTCTTCCAAATTCATAGCCAATATACAAAACATCAGTTTATTAAAGAAATTGGGTAATTTCTCTCTAACAGAGTGGAAAACATGGTGGCAAAAGAAGCCATTATTAATTGCAAGCAATGGCTTCTGTTGCCACTACGTTTTCTAAAGTCAACTGCTTCAGGGAAATGTGGTATTATAAGACAAAGGATTAAAACTACCTACAAATAACATGTTTTGAATTTACCATCAGACTATTGCAAAGTAATGTCATTCTGTTGTCATATTATTTCAAAAATTATGTGACATTTTTAATGATTGAGCCATGTGCCAGGCAATCTTCAGTCTATGGTTAAAATGTATTGATTTTTACATGAATAAATAATCTTGTTTTATCAGGTTTGGGACAGTAGAACCATAAGATAAATTTATTGGTATATTTTATGGACACTGTTTCTGATTAAGTTAGTTAGTTAGTTAGTTTAGGCTTAAGACATTTGTCTGCAGCTACAGAATCACATGATTTTGATTAATATTGGTACTTATGTGTCTTAGTACCTAAGATCTGTTCAGTTAATCTGAAAAAAATGATGGCAATAAATATATAAATTGCATACTTTGAACAAAACTAGAAAGGTGCATGACTCTATCAATTTATTTCTTTTTACTGTGTGATGTTTTGCAAAAATGTCTGTTTGTAAGTTGAACACATTATTTTATGCTAGCACTTAGATTTTGTTACTTGCTAAATATTTATATGTGTTTATGTAATATGGTAACTTGGCGGCTTGTTTTAAAATGTTACACTTTCATGCAGTCATTAATTCCAAGATATAGATTTTTAAGCCCACTTAGCTTAGTTAAACTACATGTTTAAGTATCATAAGAATATTGGATTGTGTAAGATGTTGCTTTCCAATATAAACCAATGTTTAAGTATACAAACAAAGAAATTAAGTCTGAATTTAAACTATTTTATAACCACAGTCGCAAAATCCATGTCTCTTGGTTGATCAGTTTTTGAGTAAATAACATTCACTGTTGATGTTACCTTAATGTGTTATTCTTATATTTCAGATGAATTATCAAGGAGGAGCCCCGTATGCTGAATTTTGAGGAACCTGGATTTTAACATTTATTATTCATATTAGAACATAGCAATACTGAACTCACTACATCCTTCACCTTGTAGATAGAATCATTTACAATCTTCTACATCATACAGTCACCTGCAAGCCTCTACATCGTACAGAGTCACCTGCAAGCCTCTGAACTATCTTGATTATAACTGTTTGCAAGCATTCTTATCATGTGAATTATAACGTCTTCAGCAAAATGCTGGTGACATTTTGGACTTTCTCAAAGGAGGATATTGTGTGATATTCATTCAATTTAGTGAGAGATGATACAATTCCATGTGATTAACTTTGAAACTTAGGTATCATTGTGAACTATGTACTATTAACTATTTTGTGCTGAAATATGTTCATGTATTTTATGGAAATTATTCTAGATCATACCTGATAATTCAAAATAAACTTATCTGCAACTCTCTTCTGGATTGTATGAAGACTTTGCCAGGGCTCCATCAGTTTTGTAAATAATTGCTAAATTCTGTCTCTATTTCTCTTCTTGTTTTTAACATCACTTTCACTTTCGTTAACAGCAAGTTTGAGGTCACCTCTAGAGCCTTTTATTAGGTTCAGCTATTTTGCTTCCTTTTAATTTGTATATTATACTCAGATATAAATCATAATTGTAAAAATATTCATTAATACCCTAAATGTGTATGCTATTGCTTCTACGTTTCTCAATGATACAAAGATCTGTGATATAAATGTTTTGATCTACCTCGTCATTTTTAGACGATAGATCAGACACAAGTGTCAGCCTTGTCATGCAAGAAAGGATGATTAGGCTTCGTGATCATACTTGCTGACCCATCTCAATTTTATAAATCTGTGACGATTACAATCATCCAGGATATGAGTTTGCTTTGAAAAAAACATAAAAGGAGACTTACCTTCATTAAAAAAGAAACTGGAATTTAAAGTGCAGCTGAATTACATGATAAAAATTGGAATAAATAATAACAGGCCTATGGAAGATGTTTTCCTTGAGAGTGTTCTAAAAGGGTCATTCTTTCTTTGTATTTCATTGGCTATATGTCTTGCATAAAATAACCATAACATTTTGTATAAATGCCAGCATAATGTGATTGAATTTCAGAACAGTATTTCCCTTTATTTTTGTTACTGTATTTTTGTTAATTGTGGAATAATTAATTGTACTACATGTTTCTTTCATTATGCTATGAATTTTCTGACAGCCAAAATTGTGTTGATTTCTTATTTTTTATTAATTTCTCATTTTCTGATAATAATTGTCATGGAGGCATTAAATGGCTGTTATTCAGTTTTGTTGTACACCATGTAAGCAGTACTGTCATTAACATTAAGAATTCAATATTAGTTGTAACATTATGCAGCAGTAAAAAATATTATTGTATTGTGCAACTTACTTTTTTAAAGGCCAGGTATAAAAGCCAGCTTCCAGGTCTAGGTGTTTCTGTAGTTCACCATTCAGTAATTAATCACATACATAAGGTTATATGTGAATAACATCAAACTTGACAGAAAACTTCAACAAGAATTTAAGTTGTATCATATTATGAAAATTCTTTTGTTAGTTAGGGTGCACAATTGTGTTCTGTGTGGTGTACTTGTATTAATTGACACTAGTGTTTATATGATAATTGAATTTTAATTGTCAGCATGTCTGTGATATATTAACATGTTTGGTTTGACGAATTGGGTCTCGGGATGTTCTGTTATTCATAAAGTATATTTTTATGCATCATTTTTTTGCCTTTTTGTTTTATTGTTTTTTTTTCAGAGATATTTTTACACTTATTTGAAGGCGTCATAGTAGATTTACTGTATATATAATGCACTCATAGTATTTTACTTCATTTTTTATTTATTTATTGTGTATTTTTGATTCATAGTATGACAGAAAAATAACATTTATCATTTTTCCTTTGAATTATGCAATTTTAATGTATTAAGTAATTTGACCATGTGACTTTAATTCGGATTTATAACTTTACTTGCCCTAAACTCAGTATAGATTTTTTATAAAGGGAAATAACTCAAGCTGCTTTTTAATGATAACATCTAGTAGTGTTTTTTCTTCAAGTAAAGTTGAATTATTGTAACAACTACTACTTCCCTTATATTTTCAAATCAATGTAAGTCTGTTTTTAATTATTGCATAAATTTTGTATATCATGTATAATCTTTTAACATAAATAAAACAATATAAATATATTTGTTATACTCTGTCTAGCCATTAATAGCCGTTTATCCTGATTCAAATTTTAGAAAAGTAATCTTCATGTGTTTAGTGGTGAAGTTTTTTTGTAAGCAAGAAAATGGCTAAATATTTCACACTAGATATCCACATTATTTGATGGTGTTTTATAAAATAATTATTAAAAACTGAAGTTCTAAATCCATCACCTGACTTATTAATATTCTTCTAAATGAAACTTTTGTTTGTGATGGTAATTAGTTTACAGTCAAACCTGTGAACAAAGGCCACCCTTGGGAAGGACAAAATGTAGCCTTTATTGACAGATGGCCTTTATTTGGGGGTTAGTTTGTTCTGAAAATCAGTGATGGTTTTCAAAGAATGGCCTTTATTCTTAGTGTGGTCTTTATTTGGAGTTGGCCTCAAACACAGGTTTGACTGTATATATAAAACTTAGTATGGTGATTTACACTTGCTCAAGCCAAACCGTCAAATTGTTTCTGTAATAACATCTTCTGTATTCACTCTTCATCAATAAATGTATTTGTTCATATTTATTTCTTGCATTTTTTGTTTCTTATTTTGCCCTGATGCACTTAAAAGACTCAAAACACATTTGAACATCCAAGAAAATTTGTTTGGTTTAATTTCACTGATGTATGTAGGCAAAAAAATTAACTTGTCAGTCAAAATGTTGCCCCCTACAAACACATTTCCAGAAAGACATTGTTGCTATGATGCTTAAACAAATGATTTGAAAGATAAACATTTTCACACTGAAACACAAACTTCCTGATAACAGGAGAATTTGGCACAAAATGTAATTGTAGACAGATGGGCCTAATCTAGGAATTCTTAAGTTGGTTTTATATGACTGAAATTCAATTGAAAATGGGGCACCAAAACCTATAAATCAAGTATCATCAATGACTAATAACAATTTATGACATTATGTCACACTTCCTAATTTCATGAACACCATGTATTTCATATGCAGCAATACATCGTAATATAAACAGATATACAGGGTAAAAGTATTCATTGATATTGCTGGGCTCTCATAGGATATCTGGTGCTCATTCAGGACAGTATCTATAAAGAACAACACACAATGATATATACTCAAATTTACATATGGTTTTGCTCTTCATACATTTCGACAGCAAAATCAAAATGTATACATTGTACTATGTCTGACATTAAACAGACACAGAATCCATACTCTGGGGCAGGGCCAATTTGGACCCCAGGGGCTGTCTTGGTAGAGAACCACAAAACAATGCTACACACTAGGTATCATAACTTTAGGCCATGAGGTTTTTTAGCCAAAAAGATATTTAAAGGTTTTCCTTATTTAAACACGTGACCAGAGGACAGGGCCAATCTTGGCTTAAGAGGCATGTAACAAAATTATATGAATTCTACAGATTTATAAATGAACATAATTCTGTATATGTAGAGGGTTACTTCTGCTTCTTAATTAATTCCACATGTTTATTGGCTGATACTATCTCTTGTACACAGTGGTCAGCAGAATTTTCCATTATTAATAATACTGATAGACGGGTAGCCGTGATCAGATAACCAAATATGTAAAATACATGTATGTCACGTGATGAGATTTTGAGAGATGTATTTATTGCTTGGATATTCATTCTGGGCAGATTCGGTAGAGATTCTGTGTAAGAGTTGGAGCTTAGATTCCAAACAGTTAACATGTAGTCATACTAAGGACTCTGGGTTGTTTCATTAAAAGTTATGTTAGAAGAATTATGACTTTTCTTACTCAATAAACGCCGTTTTGTAACTGGCATCATTTGTAAAGTTTGATGGAGGACCATCCATGGATATGACATTCCTGTGAAGATTTATTGAAATTGGCTCAGTGGTTTCAGAGAGGGTTCATTTAAACAATTGTTCATGACTGACATCTCATGGCATGCAGTGATAGGGCGATTACTACATAATTACCGTGAGCACTTGTGTTTAGGCGTGCTAAAACTTCAGTTTCTTGTGCATTATATCCAAGCAATTCTAGATATTGCGCAATTGGGGCCGGGGGGGGGGAGGGGTGGCAGGGTTGTATTAAGGTTCAGGAAATACTGGGATTAGTTCTGTTCTGTATGAATAATTTTATAGATTATACTTGTCAAAAATTGGGTGCATATGCAAAATCCCCCCCCCAGATATTGATTACATGGTAAAACAAACCTAGATACATCAATCATTAATTCAAATGGTTCTAATGCAAGATCTATGCATCTCTATCAGGTCTACAATTCTTGCCAGAGGGAGCTATCAAATCTTCTTGGTGATACATTCGTAGCTGTTTTGTACTACAATACATGATATTTAACATGAACTCATGACCTACAAAATTTTAATATAGAACTTGATAAAATTGTCAACATGAAGCTTTCAGTATCATCTGAAGTGTCTGTGTGGATGAGTGCTTTTACAATACATTTGATCAGATTCACTTTGTTTTTTTTTTACAATTTCATTCCACAAGTATGACCTTTGATCACCTTGAAGACTGTAAAACATAACCTTTAAATCAACATATTTCAATGATGTAAGCCGGCTTTTCATGTACAAATGAAGAACTAAGTGATATGAAACGAGTTCATTGAACTATATTTAGTAACACTGGAAAAGTTATGGCACGCTGTATTCATAACAATTCTCGAGTTTGAGCAGACGACAATAATATACATCTTTCACAAGCAGCGTCAATATCGATCAAGGGGGTTATATACTTAAGGCCGAATTCGCGCGGCTATGTTAGATTGTAGCAGACATACTTAATGCAAGTAAGAATAAATCATTACGCTGTGGATTGTGTTGGACAGTTTGGCTCAGAATTATACAGAAAGAGCGTTCCATTTTACGCAGGGATTACGTGCGTGTATCGTTAGCTAGATTTCAACCTTTACGTATGACCCACTCTGATCAGTGCACATCCACTCTTAGTGTGTTGCGACAGATCGTAGTGACGAGACACAATGTTGCATTACGCTATTGTATTAGTTCTTTTGGTTACTTCTAGAACATTATCTGCTGTTTCGGTAACATCTAAGCTAGGAGTCATTAATGGCGAATCTAAGGAGATTGAATTTGCTGGTAAGAAGTACGACGTTCACCGGTATTTAGGAATTCCGTTTGCTCAGCCGCCTGTAGGAAAACTTCGGTTTCGGAAACCAGAGCCTGTTGCACCATTCGACGGATCATTTGACGCCCTGAAGGACGGACCTATATGTCCACAAGGTGATTTACCATATTTTCCACCGACTTCTGCATATGGTATGTCTGAGGATTGCTTATATCTCAACGTGTTCGTGCCTGCCCAAGAGCCTGATAAGCCATCAGGACATGCTGTTCTATTCTTCATTCACGGAGGCGGGTTTTCATTGGGAACTGGCAGCTGGACTAGAGGAGATACATTAGCATCAATTGGGAATGTTATCGTGGTGACAATAAATTATAGAATTGGTGCATTAGGCTTTCTTGATTTGGACGACGAGCGTGCACCGGGAAACTTAGGGTTATGGGACCAGCGACAAGCGTTGCTTTGGGTCAATGAAAACATTGGGGCATTTGGTGGAGATAAAGATAGGGTTGTGATATTTGGAGAATCTGCTGGGGCTGTAAGCGGTACTTTACATATGTTATATCCGAAAAATAAAGGGCTGTTCTATGGAGTGATTGCTGAAAGTGGTACTGCTCTTATGCCATCGTTGTATCCACCAAACTCTCTTATGGCAGGAGTGGCTTATTCAGAGCAAATGAACTGCAGTACTGAAAACAATGACGAAATAATAAATTGTCTATTATCATGTACATCTGACAGTATTATTGACACTGTTCAAGATGCGCTCAACTCTCGAGATATGGCAGCTGCGATGAAGTACACTACTGTGCCATCTATTGATGGTGACTTTTTGAAGTTACCCCCGTCTGTTTTATTTGAAGCGTCTAAAACGGAAAAGGTAGAAGAAGTGGAGTTTTTTAAATCTATCAAACTCATAAATGGCGTTACTGAAAAAGAAGGAGCTATGTTTGTTGCCATGCAAGCTTTGGACAATATGGACGATTTTACTGTAAGTCGGGAGAGCATGAATGCTCAAATGCCTGGCTTGTTTCCTCTTGTGTTTGGACCTACACGAGAAGTACCTGAAGTAATTACTCGACTGCTGTTGTCCGATTATACGGACTGGTCTGGACCTGATAATCCAGAAAAACTAAGAGACCAGTTGGTGCGTTTCTATGGCGATGTATATTTTAATGTGCCCGGGATAGCATTCAGTCGTTTACATGCTAATTCATCAGACACTGATAGTTACGTATATCTTTTTAAAGCTTTTCTCAAGAAATCCGTTCTACCTCGTCCAGCGTGGCTGATTGGAGCAAACCATGGTGACGATTGTCTACCAGTGTTCGGTTTTGATGCAGATTATAGATTGCTGAATTTCACTGAATATGCTGCACCGGAATGGGAGATTGTCCTATCTACAAGACTGATGACATACTGGTCAAACTTTGCCAAAACTGGGTAATTAATTTTTATCATACACTCATGCACATGTATTTTACAGTCTAGATTGTGTTTTTGATAGTGCTCATATTGGTCAGCTGTCAAGTGGTTGAAGGGATCTATTGGCACAGTCAGCGTCCTGATGATAAAATTGATCTCGAATAGCGTTCGATCTTGTCTTATCTTTATCGAAACACCTGTGATTTTGCCTGCTTGAAATTATCTTTCTTTTTGCTTCCAATTTGTGCCTGTATATGTTCCTAAATAGTAACACTAGGATTTTTGTGTATTATGTGTTGCATGGAATCATGCCAGGTGCAAGGTTTTTATTTGGGCTGTATAAATATACTATAATGTGTTTTGCAACTGCCTTAATCTCATTTCCTTGGGATATAGACCTCAAGCGTGAACATTTGAACTTAATATCAATAATTCATCCAATGTGATAAGACTAGCTTTACTTTTTTTCATTTTTCTTGCCATGTTATATTTGGGGAGGGGGCGGATGCATGTTTATTTGATTATGGAATTTGTCAACATCGGGTTGTCAAATTCATTTCATTTTCTGACATTCTGTTTGTTTCACACTCACTATGTTCAACTTATTGTGAATTCCGTGGTATTCATTCGATCCTAGACTGTAAGTAGTGTTCTTTTGCTTCAAACACAATCATTCGGGTACTCAAAATGCAAACAAAAATTTAATCAGCTCACTAAGCTAAATATGAAGTATATTATGGTATCACAAAATTAAGTCAATTTCTGTCCAGAGTTGTCGTTACTTACTACTCACATACATGGTGAGTGAGAACGTCTACTCTAGATAGAGATTGAACTGAATGAGGTCAACGCTGAATTAACTCTAAAGTAGTCATTATTCACTGATAGGGTTAAAAGTTAATGCATGAAGTATCCAAAGACATGCAGATTGAAAATCATAGACGAAAAGATTTACTAAACTCAATGATACCAGAATACAAGAGAAGACGAGCTTGGTAAAGTCAATTACCGTTGATAGCACTATTTCAAAATGAGAGTATATCTATCTGTTTTGTCAGATCTATATATATTCCTATATGTTGCAGAGATCCAAATATGCCTCGTCAAGATTTACAGACATTGGTGGCATGGCCAGAATACGAGTTAGAGACACAAGAGCATATCATATTCAACCAAGAAGACTCGCTAGGACAGTTCTTGTATGCACGTGAGACAGATTTTTGGAACAACATTATACCTGCTGTCATGAAAGCAGCTGAGCCTCACCACACCGTGTCTTCTTATTCTTCAGACCAAGATGGAACTTGTCAAAAAGATGGAGAGTGTGATGGGGAATGAAGTGTCATGATAGATAAATGAATAACCAAGTGGGAATCCTAAACTTGAACAAATATTACTAGGAGACGATGTTTTTAACATGTATTAAAAGTACGTTTTATGCTTTGTAATAAAGTGTGTGCTGTGATTATATTCAGGGACTCTACATTAAAAATGTAGAGTCCCTGTTATATTGTATGTATTTATTGTCTACTTATATATGCGATGTTGTATGTGCTGATGTTAATATGAATAATGTTTATGTTATAACAAGGTATGAACCTTTTCAGCGTGTACATGTGCGTGTGTCATGGCTGACTATGACCACGTGCTCCCGTTAATGAGGAGACTTTTTCATGACTTTTTAGTTGTATTTTCAAATTTGTTGTTTTCCTTCATGACTTGGTATGCTTATATTTCTTTGATATTTTCTTTTAATAAAATACAGAATATACGTATCAAATAGTTTGACTGTTCTTCACTTTTCATGTATATTTTATCATTTTGCACTTTATTGGATGGTAGTTACAGGAACTGACCCATGTGGCGATGTGTTCTCGAAAGTGGACTTTTCAATGTATTCATGTTGCCTTGCAATATCCAGTATTTATTTTTGTCTGGATGTACGGTGAGAATTGGTTTTTAAATGCAGGTTATACTCTCTTGGTGGAGTGAACAGTTTATTACAACCTAACCGACATTTATAAGAAATCATTATTATCATGTACAAATTTATAATTATGTGCACAGCGCACCCATTATCGTCAGGAAGTATGTTAGGTGTGTACCGTATGACGTGAAGACCGGATTGATATCGGTTGGGATTTATCACAGAACACAAGGTAGGTTACTCTAGTTATTTTTTTACAAGGAAGAAAAGATCATATGATTTTTCTCCACAATAACAATTAATACTCAAAATTGTATTTAAGTTAAACGTTTTTTGGTTTGTAAAACAATTGGAATGTCAGTCAACGTAGTAAGTAGCTTACTTAATTTTATTTTTGCGTGATTCTCGCTTTGCTTTAGGATAAATATATTGTTTATGCTGATTTGCTGATTTCTTGACGGCTCGACCGCAAATAAAGGCGCTTTAGAAGCAACTACAGCCCAATTTTAGTTTTTGTGGTATGTTACAGAGCTGTGAGGTTTTATCGGATTATCGATATATTGCAATACAAGCTAGAAAATATAAATATCACAATATTTTTTCAGCATACAGATATTATTGAGTTTTGCTTAAATAACTGAACTTTATGTTTATTAATGTTAAAAATAGTCCAAAACTTTTTTTCTTAGTATTTAAAGATTTTATAATTTAAACAAAATATTAAAAATTATGTGTAAATTATGCGTAAAAAAGGTTTGCATGTGTTATGATTCCATGTGGAAATAAATAGTTTTTATTTTATTATTTGAAAATAAGTACTCGATCATTTATTAATGATTCACGCACAAAGAAAAAACTGCATACCTACTCATCATAATTTATACTTAAGCAATGTACATATTTGTACAACTTCCAATTAATGAATCCTAAAAAAATATCAACTCCCCGATTGTTCAGAATAATCATTTATCGACAAGGTATGAATAGTATGAATAACACCTCTTTACACCTTTTTACTGAAACATCCAAGACAATTACTGTATAAAATCAATTTACCAAACTTGTTATTTACCCAAACCTCCGTAAACCCCAGATGGCATGGTCACCAATAAACTACTTTTGAGGGATCGAGTACCTTAGTATGAGACCTAAACAAAAAAAGGTTTATGGGTCGGTAGGTAAGGATTTTTTCTTATGTGTTTTTTTTTTACATATATTGGCAACACTGCTGTGAAAATTACAATGTAGCACTAAAATTATGATGCCGTAAAAACTTCTGAGTTGGCAGGTAAAAGATGGGTTGGTCGGGTAACTGGAAACAAACCTATTTTTTTACGCCTGATACATATTCCAAAAATTGTGCTTGAGTACAAAATTGCAAAAAAACATGAAAGCAAATTAGTTCTTGCCTGACAGTTTTGTTAGCTTGCCAAATTTTGCTAGTTGGAACAGGATATTTTAAACTAATTTTATTTTTTGGTGAAAACATAGTTCAGACACTTTAATTTGTTGAATGAATTCTTATTTCATGCAATGCTTTTCATTGTGTTCTGAATATTCGGTAGATAGCTGGAGCTATTGATTAGTTCTCTGCCTAGGGGACTGTTTAAAACATATCAAAATAAGTAAACCCAAAAATCATTGAGCGATAGCAGTAAATTTGGGATAGTTAGAGGCAACCCATGAAAACACCAGTCCAAATTTTTTAAATCCACTCTGTTGATCTAGTTAACTTTAAACACTCAAATGAATGTATTGGGCGGAATTTGTTAAAAAAAAAACACAATTAACTGAGGCATTTTAGGGGGTCCAGGGGCATGCTCCCCCACAAAATTTTTTAGCAAAAACCTGCCATTTTTCTCTGTCCAGGGGCATGCTCCCCACAAATATTTTTAGTAAATAACCTGCCATTTTTCTCTGTCCAGGGGCATGCTCCCCCACAAAATTTTTTAGTAAAAAACCTGCCATTTTTCTCTGTCCAGGGGCATGCTCCCCCACAAATTTTTTTAGTAAATAACCTGCCATTTTTCTCTGTCCAGGGGCATGCTCCCAACAAATATTTTTAGTAAAAATCCTGCCATTTTTCTCTGTCCAGGGGCATGCTCCCCCAGAAGATTACTTATTTTAAAAATCAGTTTGTAGAAAATTGTGATTAATGTTGTAGTCCTGAATAGTCACAAAGATGATGTGGAAATACCTCAAGACCAAGGAATATTTATCTTATGTTATTTGTCTGTCACAAAGGTTTTGTGTAGATGGGTTACATGAAAGATATCTAAAACAATTTGCGAAATGCATAATTTTTTTAAAAAATCCTATGCCCATTTTGACATGCCTGTATCAGTACTCAAATGATTTAAGTTTGTGGTCTGGGTGGTAAAGTTATTATTCAAGTGCATGTATTAACATGCATAAATTATGAGACACAGATAAATTATGAGCTTTATTTAAAGAATAACTTAAAATGTATCAAAAATGGACATGAACAGAAATTAAAGCATAGTTTAATCCTGGTTGATTGATTTTTTTGTTAATCTAAGTAAAATGTGACTTACGCACTCATAAAATTATATTCCAGTACGTACAAAATAGTGACCTTTGAAAAAAGCTAAGTTTTGGCTCATTATCATCTCTCAAAATTCTGTTGCAAAACATTTAAGTACAAATTATGCTGTTATCATGTGAAGTAAGTACCTAATATACGCTTGTTGCATCATATTATTACAGTGTTGTACTAAGTATACATACAGAACTATACTTTCTCAACAGATATTAGATATCAGAATCTTCATATATAAAAAAACTCACACTTCATTATACCGAATTCCCACAGAATGGCTTTCTGTTTCTTAGGGTTGGCTTGCTCTTGTAAAACAACAAAACAATGAAATATTTTAAGACTTCCTAGTGAAGCGGGAAAAACTGTCAAGTGACTTCATGTATCTCTATGAAGTGTTTTTATTGGATGGTTGGCTATGTCACTGAAACAATCCATACTTAAAGTAAGATTTTAATGCATTTGCTATGATCAGAGTGGCCTTTTGTAAGGAAACATAAAGTTGTAGACCTATTTCTTTGTCCTTACACTAAATTGTTTTGCATTAATTATCAACTTGGTTTACATAACATTATCAGCATAGTTAACTCAAGATGGATATGATACTGTACCCACTTAATTACTGCACATTGACCTGACGGTAATGAGGGATGTTCAACAAGTAGTTGGTAATAAAAAATCATATATAATGTAAAACTTGCTGTCCCTGATGCTATACTGGATTATTACAATGCATTAGATCGCAAATTAAAGTGATGTTTGTTTTATAGAATTATCTGATAGTTAATTATTGTGTGACATAGTTGCTAATGCAATAGAGGTTACTTTGCATTATGTACATAGTGAACTAGTATATTGATATACCACAGGTCAATTTATGGTGAAATTGTATGGGTACAGTTAGAAGCAACTTTGGCATAAGGCTTAATGAGAGAATCTTCTAGTGATGCCTCATGTATATGGTCTTGTGAATGAAAGAGGCTTTGAAGGGATAAGAATCGCCATGCACACTTAATATCATGATGTGTTAATTTCATGGTATTTGTTATAATCAGTCTGAACATGGCGGCATTAGTAGTGACATAATTTCTTCTTGCTGAATTATTGAGGTTTTATTTATCAATCAAATCTGTGGCTGGAAATCCTAGTTTGTTGCAGAATGGCTGCTATTGGTTAATAGTTTATCCAATATCAGTTTCTAATTGTAATTCGTGTCAGACCACAATGATGTTGATAATTTTGATAAAATGATGTACTTATAATTTAATTTTAGGTACATATCTTTATAAAACCATTGTGATAAAAATTTGACTCATATTCTATTGTTGCTATTATGGTGTGATTGTTTTAACAAACAAGTTAAGGGGTCATAATGGTTGACTTATGGATAAAAGGCAAGACAGGATTATTTGTTATCGTTACATGACTAGTCTGTAAGATTGTTTCAATTAGGGGGCTAAATTAGGGTCTGGTCCAGGTAGCACATTTACCATGTACTTAACATTATTGTTTCCTGAAAATTTATAAGTGCATAATCATTTGATGATTATTTAAAAAATATTTCAGGATATTTCGTGGGTCCTGGTTCTATGTTATTATGTTTACTTTTGTCTTGACATAAATGTTATAGGTTATGTAACTATGATGTGTAGTATATTATCTTTATAATGTGCCTTATAGATAACACAATTTACTAAAGTGTTCAACCATACATTTTGAAATTGTGTGTGATATACTGAATTGTACATTCTAGGCTTGTGTTAAATCGCAGTTGATAGTCATAAATACAGCTTTATGTGGTGTAAATATTGTTACATGTAGTGTCTTATGTCTGGCTTGTACTATAAAACCACATTTAGCAGCACTTCAGTATTGAGACCACTTCATTACAACAACCTTAGTTTCAGACTTTGTATATCTGTTTAAAACATGTTAATGAAACTGCCTTGTTGTTAAAACCATTTTTGAGGTTCCAGAGTGACTTTTATCATCTCTAGCTAGATGGCCTTATGTAAATGATACCTGCCTGTATTAGGGTAAAAACTTGTATTTATCATTTCTTACTGTCAAGTCAATTCTTACAGGATTGTTCTTAGTTTTAACCATTTATATTGTATTTATTGGGTTTGTTAACCAGGTTTTCCAGAGGAAAATTTGTTAAGTGGGTTTTCGAAAGGAAAATTTGGTTATTAGATTGCCTCATGTCTTAAAAACATTTTCCAAAGGAAAATTTGTTCAGTGGGTTTTCCAAAGGAAAATTTTTAACCAGAGTTTCTCATGTATCATTTCTACATTTCTCAAGGGATTTCAATGAAACTTTCACAGAATTATTGTCAACAAGTATCCCAGCACATATATTCAGGGTTTTGTGATTTGATAATTTTTTGTGGAATTATGGCCCCTTGTTTATTTTGATCATGTAATATTCTGTGTGCAAACTCCTCCTAAATTTCTCAAGTTCAACCAAACTTTCACAGAACTATCATCACTAAGTACCCCAGCAGATGTTCTTGGGGTTTTGTGATTCAATCATTTTTGGTGGAATTATGGCCCTTTGTGTATTTTGTGTACATGTAATATATAGATAAATGCTCTTGTACACAATTCCTCCTACATTTCTCAAGGGATATCAATCAAACTTTCATAGAACTATTGTCAACAAGTGACCCAACTCATGTTGTAAAAGTTTTGTGATTTGATAATTTTTGTTGGATTTATGACCCTTTGTTTATTTTGCACATATGCAATACATGGAGAAATACTCACTTGCGCACAACTCCTATATTTCTCATGGGATTTTGATTGAAATTTCATAGAACTATTGTCATCAAGTGACCCAGTGTGTATTGTTTGGATTTTTTGTGATTTGATCATTTTTGGCTGAAAATATGGCCCTTTGTTTATTTACCAATTATTCCGTAATAAATGCCCCTCTCATAATGAATGCCATTTATTACTCTTTTTTAGAGAAGTGTAAAGCACTGTGATTTATCATACATGCTTTAATTCTCCCAATCAGTTCCAGTACATCAAAGAATCATACAAACAAAATGTCAACCAATGAAAGAAAAAGTAAAATGTATTGACTGGAGGCATTTATTAGGGAGAGTACAGTAATTGTATCACTGTGCCACTTTGACAGCAGATTTGTACAGTGTTTAAAGATTCAGTGTGTAAAATTATTTAATCATTTCATTGTAAATATTTGTGAATATCTTCCATTATGTGTCTGTTGAAGCTGTTGAACAGACAGGAAGTTTTACAAAAAAGTTTTCTCTGTTACATATTACTTGTGCATCAAATTACAGAGTGCGGTTTATGATCCAAGTATAAATACAATAACATTTAAATATTCATCTATTACCGGTATACATGAAAGCAAAACTTACAAAAATGACAAATAACGATCATATTCCAAGCTTGTGTTGATATTGAGAAACAGTTTTTTATGTAGTGTTGCAGTTTATTTAGAAAATATGGTGGTATGTTCATAGCATCAAACAATACCTTTATTATGAAAATATTTATGTCCCATGATTATCCTATCAGTACATAAATAATTAATTATGCGATGTCTAACTACATGTCTCTGCCTTAAGTTGTTGTAATTAACTCTATGTAATTGAAGCTGTGCTCTTTAGACTTTTAATAAAGTAATGCTCAATTTACAAAAAATCAGAAGGAGACACATAGTGCTTTAACAGTGATAATAATTTTATGAATAATCCTTTGGCCGAATTTACATTCACCGATTGCTTGACTGGCTTTTCATGGGACACTGTCAACAATGAAAGAATAGTTGCTTTCAAGAGCCACAATTTAATATTTCTGTACTTTTATTTACAATAGAATTTATGTGACAATACTATAACAATTTCAACTTGGCTGGTCAGAATTCAGATTAGATAGTATATCGATTACATGTGCAGGGTTCAAAAATTCCACTCGTCTGCTCATAATTATGAGTAGAAATCAACTCAGGACGAGTTTGAAATTGCTGTTGAATAATTAAAATTCTAAGCTGGTCGTCTTGCAGGATGAGTAGCCTGAGAAAACTTTTTCAAGCCTTGATGTGTATATTTCAGTAAGTCTGCTATAAATTTAAGCACATTATTTGTGTTTTGTATAATATTTGATGATCTGTTTCTTTCCAGAAGCAGGAAGATTTGCAAAATAGTGTTCAGAGTGACAGTCGATCATTTGGTGCAACATCAGGCAGTACACTGTAAGTTCTATTGGATTATATTATTATATACTGTAAGTTCTATTGGATGATATCATATACACTGTAAGACCTATTGGATTATATCATTATACACTATAAGACCTACTGTATTATATCATTATACACTATAAGACCTATTGTATTACATCATTATACACTGTAAGCCCTATTGGATTATATCATTATACACTGTAAGACCTATTGGATTATATCATTATACACTGTAAGCCCTATTGTATTATATCATTATACAGTGTAAGCCCTATTGGATTATATCATTATACACTGTGAGACCTATTGGATTATATCATTATACACTGTAAGACCTACTGTATTATATCATTATACAATGTAAGACCTACTGTATTATATCATTATATATTGTAAATTCTATTGGAATTACTTACTGCAAAATGTTCTTTTTGACTGTATGGGATGAACTGTGAGTTACATTGAAATATTTATTTATTGTATCAGGGAATATGTCTGGAATTTAAAGAAATCTTAAAGCACAATTCTTCTGAACAAGTGAAGATTTTTCTGCCAAATGTATTGCTGTACTCTTTAAATATCATATAATTGTCTTTTCTGCTCAAAGTGAACTTTGTTTGCTGATTTTCTCTAGATATCGCACCATGCCATTATCAGATTCAGGACGTAGGGGCCAAGATTGGGACCCAATAAGCAGCAGAATGTCCCCAGCACGTCGTACTTTCTGTCTGGTCACCACCTTTGATCTTATTCTAACCTTTATCCTTTGGGTTATATATACACAGGTAAGCCCTGTACGGTATTTGAAATGTCAATTTTTCAAAGCTCTTAGACATGGTTGAGTTGTTTCAGATCCTTAGTCAAAGGTACTAGACTTCAGAAATATTTATTTTTTTTGAAATCTTAAAACCCTTTACATTTTATGTTAAAAATGATGAAAATAAAATCGAGGTGTATCAAGCGTTTAGACAAACCTTACTTAGCTCTTCTGATGCAGCTAAGATCTGTGGTATTTGCCAATAATTGAAATTCTTTAATTATCAACTGTAGTATAGTTACATATCTGTAGAATCTGGATAAAATAACATAATTTATTATAGTAATGAAGCTATACTCTCTATGTGACTTCACAAGTTTTCTGTTGTCATTTTGGGTCTCATTAAATTACTTACTTTTTGTGGCTTGATTGTTTAATTTATCGATATGCAACTTTATTCGAGTCTTTAAGGGAACATACTCACAATGCTTGTCTCAAATAAATATTGGTCAAGTGCTATATTCAAGGAATCTGAAGTCTGAAACTAGGTCACCTAGTTAAATCGTTTGAAAATCCTATCAATACTGGAGACATTACATTTTCATTGTGATCTTATATATAGATAAATAAAAAAAATATCCACATTTTTTTGCCAAAAAAATATAGGTCAAGTTTGATATTGGGTCATCAGGCCTGAAAAACTAGGTCACTAATTATAACATGCTTAAACCATCACTGACAACTGTATAAAATGTTGGAAAAAATAGTCACTGAAAGATGCTTGGTTTGTTTTACCTTCATTGTTGTTGCCTTTATAAAAGTTCATCCTTTGTTGAGTCGTTTTCATGGGAATTTTGTCATTTTTTTTCAGTTAATTGGAATCACTCCGATATGGACAGCTTTCAAAGACCAAGTATTTAATTATACATTTCAAAAATCACTATTTGATACAGTTGTAAGTATAAATGCAGGGTTTTCTCTTCTATAGCAGGGCTGTTTATAGGTTTCTTCCCTAAGGAAAAATCTTTTAAATTATGCAGTTTTCCCTTAAAATTAATTTTACATCAAGTTTTTTCTTTCCTTATTTGCAAAAATACTGTGTTATTTTCCCCCAAATTTTAAGGAAAAAAACTTTATTTATAATTCATTGATTTTCTTTTATAATATATGTATAAACATCAGTTTGTTTGTATGATTTTACAGATCTATTACCTGTATGAAATTTAACTTGATCCATGCCTCAAGATAAAACTTAGCTTTGTTTATAGAGGAAGAACATCAAATTTAGATGAATTACTTCACTAATTTACTTTTATTCTACAGTAGACACTTTCCTAGTACAGTCAAACCTCTCTTATCCAAACCTGTCCAATCCAGAATCCTCTAAACCGAATGCGTAAGCTGGTCCTGATTTTTTAATCATGTATTTAATGCTAAAACACTTCGTAATGTGAACTTTTTGTCAGTGCAAACAAGTTCGGATAAGAGAGGTTCTACATTTAAATTCATGTCTGGTACTTTATATTAACTCTACATAAATAAATAAAATTATGTATATATTTTTGAAGTTAGTGTTAATCAAATCCACAAAATTTGTACGAGATAATTTGTAAATGTCATTAAACACATTGTAATTGTTCAGACATCGTGGTTTCCACCTCATTAGACCTCATGGTTTTCTTTGTGTAATCATGTTTAATATCTTATATATGCATATTTTATGATTATAGATGATTTCTACAGCAAGATTTACATTTATCATGCTAGCCTACGCTTTATTCAGAATCAGCCATTGGTGGGTGATAGCGGTAAGTTTTACACTAAACTTTCATTTTGATCAGATTATCTTATATCCATTACTTTCCTTAAAAAAATATGTCAACACAATCATCAGTAAAGGTATTCTGAATGTAGTCATTTATTTACAACATGTAATTCTGATTCTTTTTTTTCACTGGAGTTTAATATTGCACCAAAAGCCAGGGTCATTTGGTGACTTTCTTGGTTTAACAGTGGAGGAAGACCCCAGGCTTACACCAACTTTCCATAAGCTAGCAGGAAATTTGGTCTCTGGTGGGATTTGATCCCCCAGCAGTGAGGGGCTAATGATTACAAGTCTGACACTCTAACCACTCCACCATGGAACCCTTGCTATGTATATTTCTGATTCATAGAGTTAGCAGTTTGTTGCTCACAGACAGAATGAAAGTCTTGTTTTAAGTTTAATGTTTGCTTTCTTTATTGAATTGTTTTCTAATTTACAGTACGCCTTAATGTAATGCTGAATGAAGGATCACGTTAGGTGAACAAAAAATACTATGCTTCCAATAACGTCCCCCCAAAAAATACAGGGTCAGGAAGTCTGCATTTTTTTAAGTGTGTTTTAATGTTCAGAACTATAGTTACATGTGGAAATATTGGCCTAAAAAAATTGACTGAGTCCAAAAAAAATGTCTTGGTTAAGCAGAAAATAGTCTTTGTTTGGTTGATGGAAACCAGGAACTTTTTACTTTATGTCTTACTGCTGGTTGCAGGCTAATACACGAAACCATTCAATTATCACCACCTCTTCATTTTACCTGTACATTGTATTCTAATTATTCATATTCTTTTATTTCAGGTATCAACTCTAATGACTTGTGTATATTTACTATGTAAATGTTTTTTATTTGAGGTATGTAGTTTTTATGATCAATTCTTTCTTGTCTGTATCATGATAATTTGGCTACAGCAATGTGTCCCTTTGTTCCAAGATATGGTCTGGACACATGCATGGGGAAATTCCCGGAGGATATAACAATGCTGCTTGTGTATTTGTTTAGGGTCATAGAATATTATGGGTTATCATGTCTTGTCTGGGTGCATGGGTTATATCCTAGTACAATGTTTGGTTCTATATTGTAAATTGGTTTGCCACACATTTTGTAAAATATCTTTCTTTTTTGACATAATGGTTTGAATGTGTAAAGTTTGGATGTAACTTTTTATCTCCCTCCCTGTATCATGTCGGCATATAGTGATTGTTGTGTCTGTCTGCCAGTCTGTCTGATATTTTTTGTCTGGCCTATAAATTGTAATTCATAGATAGATTTTACAAAATATTTCATGCATTGGATTACTATTTCATGACCAACTGTGTATTACGTCAAAGGTCAATGTTTATAACTCAGAGGTCAGGATCAGTTTTTGAAAACTTTTTGAGGTTGTAAATGGTTTTGTGTCTGGTCTGTATTTTTTGTTTCACAGGGAATTCTTGATACATATATTTATCTATATTAATCTTTTTCACTGACAAATTATGAGTATGGTATACTTAATTGTGATAGCTCCTGTTCAAAGACACCTGCATTGACCATCTATGTACTGTAATTATTGACTCAAATCGGTTGTTAATTAATTGAAGCACATGTACACCTGAGCAATGATCAATTATGTCATTATTATATTGTTTACATATATGTTTCAGTTCAATGACAGTGTATTAGGAGGGAAGAATCCATTAAGTTATGTATTACTGATTGTTTGTTTTGTTCTTGCCTGGGTAGAAACATGGTTTCTCGATTTCAAAGTTTTACCAAGAGAGAAGGCTCATTTAAGAGGTACGTTTAGTGTTGAATATTGTAATGTCTGAAGTTTTAGTGAACAATTAAATTTTTAAATGGATTCATTTATAAATTTCACATTATTCTAATGTATATTCTATTCAAATTCACTTTTACTGTTTCATTTAAGTCTTATTTGTCTCTACCTTGTCTGAGTTCTTATTCATTTCATTTCTTGTCTAATCAACTATTTTTTGCATGTGTTAATTACAAAAAGCTCATTTAGGTGTGCTTTAGAATCTGGACAGAAGTCATTCAAGTAAAATGATGTGTGTATGTGGCTGAATGATTTTCTAATTGATTTCAGAGTGTTTGGATCATACGATGATTTTCTAATTGATCTCAGTGTGTTTGGATCATACAATGATTTTCTAATTGATCTCTGTGTGTTTGGATCATACAATGATTTTCTAATTGATCTCAGTGTGTTTGGATCATACAATGATTTTCATCTCTCACTGAGGCAATTAATATCTCTGACACCACTTCTAAAAAATCTCCAGCCCATTTAATATTGATATGTGACTTAATCTAAAAACTTGTGAAGATTTATAGAACATAATGTTTTAAAAAATTCCCCTACTTTTGAAATATACGAGTCTCTATCATTGTGTATTGTTTTTATGATTTAAATCTAAACCCTTGAAGATTTATCTGTGTTGAATCAGTCTGAGTCACTATTGGAGTATGTAAATGTGCTGCATATGTAGGATAATTGGATTACACAGTGTCTGAGATAAAATATTTCAAGTGTTTTATCAAACATAGGACTTGATAGCTTTCAGTGTGATCAAAGTGCAGGGTTTCCTTATGCAGGATTTCTGTGTCCTTACATATAAAATTGGCCATGCGACCCATTTCTTCCAAAGCCTTGTGTTCCCTGGGATGCACATATTTTTTGCATAACTTTTATCCTTTGAGCAACACCGGAAGTTACTCAAGAAATGGAGGTAATCATAAATAAAGTCACTGAAAATACCATACATGAGGTCCTTAATTTTTCTCCAAGGACCCCAAAAATATTGTATCGAGAGTTTCTGGGACCCTTAAACGGAAACTCTTAGGGAAACCCCTGAGTGTATTTTTAGTTGTTTTATGTACTGCTTGGTCTTTTTGGGCTTGGATGAATTTATCTTTATTATACTTGATTATACTTTATCTAAAACACAGACTAGATAGCAGTTTTAATTCCAATGGAATCTACATTAAAGTTCACCCTAGAATGAAGTCTGTCTAGTATTTTATAAAGCTCACGTTTTCCAGTGTGAATGATCTATAAACCTCTAAGATAACCTCTATAAACAAAAGGCAGATGTGCACAAATACCATCCTCAGCTAAATCCTAAGCTTTCTGCTAAATTCAAAGTTAATGATTGGGTAACTGTATAGTGTATCAGCTGTGTGACTAATGCTGGGTATGTTTTATACATTGAGTCAAACAAACATATAAAAGTATCTGTCTATAATTCAGATGACGTGCCTGACCCTGAGAGGGAGGGGTTGCTACCGTCTGGAGGTCGACGTTATGCCAGCACCCAATCCATTGAGGACACTAGAGAATACTACTCTCCCTTTCATACTCCTGAAGGTAAATCTAGTAATATTTTATTTTTTTAAACATTTGTGAAAACGGAGCTAAAGTTAGGTTTGCATTTTGTACGTCTATCATACATTCAGGGTATCTTTAAAGGGAGGCAATTCTGGATTGACTCCAGAAAGTCAGTAAAATAAAAACACACAGTTACTCATTTGATGAAGTAAATTTTGTTGATATTTTTATAAGAAAATAGAATGCTGTTGAATTCAAAATTATTTTTATAGCATATTTCTTCTGTTTGACTGACACTGAAAATATTTTCAACACGCTTGATGAACACAACGAATGTTTTTGTTACTGGAAAAAAAACGCATTAAAAAGAAACCCACCTTCCCCAAAATGTGTACTGACACAAACCCATTAACCTTTAAATCAACCGAACACACACAAACATACAAAAATTGGGGGTAGGGCACAACACAGTTTTTTCAAGGTTAGCCATAGTAAATCAGAAATAATGGTCTTTATACTAGAATCTAGAATAAGACATAAAGGTGCTTACTTCAACAATTTTCATGAATTTTTCTTGAACTAACATTGTCCAGATCTTGTATGTATGAGTCTTAGAACTTATATAGAATTGTTTTGATGATATTTGTTCTAGATTAAACATTTAATCATTGAATCTGTTAGACCATCCATAAAAAACCTTGGTTTCAGATTCAAACTTTTAACAGTGTGTTGATAGGCCATTTTTTGGTTAACATCGTACGCTTGTACTGAAAATGCTCTGGAATGTACATTTTTTCCTTTCATAATGAATGAAATATTTGACATGGGCAAAATCTCAGCTTTAGTAGTTTCATTAAATTATGACTAGATACTCCAATCAAAGACTAAAGAAATCTTGAAGTTCATGTTCATCTGGTGTTTTCTGTTATAAATGTTCTTATTAATTCAAAAATTGATGGGAGATGAGCTTTCAATTACAGTAATTTTTAATTATGAATGTGTTTGGCCTATTTTATGTAGTTAGTTGGTATTGTACATGTTAACATGTGACAGCCTGTCTTCCTATGGATCATACATTTCATCATGGGATCAATATGTCTTTATTTTGTACTACTGGTCATGTGTAGTCAGTTATAATTACCTGTTAAACATATCTTTCAGTCATCACTTCTTAGTTCAGACTTTTGATAGAGATCAGCCCTGAGGTTATAAAACAGTCTGCAAGCTCAAAATTCAATTTCATTCTACATGTATTTTGATTGAAAATAAATCACTGTTTAATGTTTAAGTACATATTCGGATCCATTTTGCTGATGGGTTAATGGAGCCATAGCAATACAATTTATATGTACATTCTGGCAACTGGCCTATTTACATTCAATTTATACATTTACAAATCATAACCAAGATGTAATGTAAGATTAATATCATCATAGTTTTATCCTTGTCAACTTAGGAACATTAAAAAACAAATTATGAGATTTGATTAATCTCAAGTTTATTACCTAAGACACAGTGTCTATAATCATGAAATTTGATCAGGTATAAATAGCCAGGTAAGTGATAAGTGTCCCAAAATAGTTTTAGTTTGAAGATTTGAGATAGAGAAATGGACAACTATACTGTGCATAGCCCGTCCACTTAGCTCTACATGTAGGGAGATAGATCAATGGGCCTTAAGATTGTGATTAAGTATATTCGTGGAATTCACAGATAGTAGAATTTACCTGAACTCTTTACCTTGAGCTTTACCTACCATTTAATACAATTGTATTAAGAATCATTGAAGGCACTTTGCTGCTTCCATTCTGCATGGTTTAAGACTATCAATTAGAAGGTTGTTAATATGAAATCTAAAGCACTACCATTGGCATCTATGATAATTTCCCATAATTTCTGTCATTAGTTATTTAGTATTCAAATAAGTTGTGTGAAAAGCTATTAATTTGTAAATCATTTAAAGATCAGTGGTATTACTCAGGTACTTATAATCATCTTGTCATTATCTTAGATTTTCTTCAGCCATACTGATTGTTCATATTGGCATGATGTCTTTTGCTTCTTGGTTATTGATACTATTAGTATCTATGTTTTAGTCCCATTGATTTATGCATATAAGAACAACTTAATAGGAAAAAATATTACCACACAATATTAGTGTTATAAGAGATTTTATACATATCACCCACTTATATTAGACTACACATATAGACTTATATATTAACAATTACTAAAACTCAACAAGCTGTGCTAATCATGCTATTGTATTATTACTTTATTACAACATTGGCTAAAATTGTTTTCATATGTAATCAAAAACTTTTTGAAATGCAATAAACATCTGAAATATTTTTCACAAGTTTTTTACACCTGTTTATTCATTATGTTTAATGTTAAGATAATCTGTGTGTTTTGTCTTGTTACAAACAAGCCACTACCTGTAATAACAGTTTGTGTCCATCTAGACTTAGAATGAGATTCATGATATTACATTGTTTTGTCATTAAAGGTTCGTCTAATTTAATTGAGGTCTTTTGTGTTTTATTACTACTTTGGGGTAGATTTTATGTAAGAAAAATTTTGAACCAATGATGTCAGAATATTATATGTGGGTACTGATCAATGCTGAATTAAACTTACATGAAAATAAAAAGTGGAGAAAAAAGAATGTTTAGATTCTCTTGTGCGACATATTTGACATTTTTTATTTCTATATGATGGATATTTTTGTTGTTTTTTTCAGGAGGCTATCAAAAATTTCTCAGATTTGTCAAATTTAATGCACCTTCAACCAATTAATTTTACTGGTTGGAATTGTAAGATGGTATAGATTTTTACTTGAAATATTACTGATGTTTTTTTCAATGTGACATGGACAACTAAGTTATGTACAATAGCATCCTGACCCCTTAATTATTGTGCTTCCTCATTGATCTATGTTGTCTCGGAATATTCCTTGTGTCTTCATAAAGATAAGGAAACAGTGTTTGTGTACAATTTATCAGATATAGATTTAAAAAGAGTAAAGTACAGTATTTTGATTTTAGCCACTTTTTTCCATTTTTATGTGTAAACATTCACCTGTATAACACTTTCGCAGATAGATTGTTTCAAGGGTTTATTCAACAAGTCACTATTGAACTTAAGAAACTCACTCCCTCACCAATTTTGGCATTTAAAACCATTTTCTAAATGAGCAGAATATTGTTTGTGAATTGACTTTTTAGCTGAAGTATTGATTGTGTGTTAATTTATAACATAAAATAATTTATTCCCTAAGGAGTTTTAACTGAAATATTTCATTTATTCATAAGTTCTGTTATTACAGTAAGTCAATCCAAACCTATCAATATCATGTGTTAAAGTGTGCTGTCAATACCGGTATTTAGTGCTACTCTGTGTTTTAAATTACCTACCGGTACTACGATATTTCAAATTTGTATCTTGTGTATGTACAGTTTTATTCTTTTGTTTTTCTTCTAAATACCAGAACTAATTGAAGACTAGATCTATTTATCAAAGACCAAAGTGTACTTTTCTTGTATTTAGTAAAAAACATTTTATTGTACAATCCACCTAAATGGCTCTATCTATTTATGTATTAATCTTACACTGATTAAACATTATTTAATCTTTTATTCCTTAATATCGCTATAATTGTATTATACTATCGTTAAAAGTGCATGAAAGCTAAATTAGTAGTGTAAAGAAATTATTGGTAATATTATGTTGTGTATGTCACAGCAATGTTGTGTAATACAAACAAACAAAATCTTTACAGAACTAAGGCATTAAAATGACACAGTTATTGACCGTAGTTTAAGTTGTGTCGAGTTCCAGCATGTCAAATTTTAAGTTATAGATATACCCTGTCCATACAACTCCAGTGATGTGTAATATTTTATGATCTTTCTGAATTAACAGAAAAATCATTCGCTTTTACTTTATCGTAGACTTGACTGGTGGTTTAATTATTTCTGTTATTGGGAAAAATATATCAAAGGACAGAAGTTTACTTACTGCGTAAGGTATAGGAGTAAAGGGCTAGTTCACGGGGATTGTTATATCGGACTCGGTTGAGTTTATACTCGTGTTTGGCAGTTTCCTAATAGTTTAAATTCAATTAACATAATGCCAGCCTAGTTTTGTATGTAGTTCAAATAGGTGGATGATCCGTGTTCTGTTTAAATATATAGATTTATATCCTGCCTGATCTTTTCTTTTGAATTGGATTAAAACTTCTGATAACTTTTCAAACATGCATGGAATACTGTCAAAGTTTAAAAAGAAAAAAGGTATGGTTTTAAAAAACTTTTTTACAAATACTGTTTTGGTTTTACGTTGCTTTTTTGGCATGCTTTTATTTGGGACTTTTGAAAAAAGAATGATTAAAATTGATATAAATTTTTAAAATATTCAATTTAATCATAATTTTATTAGCCATTTTTAATTATGAACTTATGGCCAAAATATCATCATCAATATATTTTAATGTATACAGATACTTCCTCTAATTTTTATTATTGTGAATTTTTATTATGTTTAAATAAATGGATTGAGACCATGAAATTTCTTAAAAAATATTAAATGTGTTTAGGTGCCATGTGGTCCTGTTTGTAGGAAACATTTTGGTAGCAACATATTTTTGTTGTTGGTATGATAAAAGCCTTGAGCATGATTTGTACAACAACTAGACAAGAAAATAATACAAAACTCGTTTCAGATCAAGTGTTAATAAGTCATAATTTTTTCATGTATTTTTGTAGATGATAGCATGAACTATGGATTAACAGTCTAACACTGGAGAGCTCTATAAGTACAACAGTGTTACACATTATATTTTCTTACGAATTTTATTTTTAGCTAAAAAAATGTTAATTATGCGCTAAAAATCATAAGATATCATGACTTGCAAAAATCTATACATGAGGTAAAATGTCATGTTGTATGGAAATGTTTTTATTTCTTTTACAGCATATTTAAATTTAGACCAGAATTAGGTCTCCAGTCAATTAGTAGTTAAGTAAACATGTGTAAATACTGTATGGAGAGCATATGTTATTGGACGTTTGCTGAATGATTAATGTTGACATTCATATTGTTTGTTTTTTTTTTAAAAATATCCAATAATAGTTTTGACACATTTTTATCTTTGATCTGATAGCCAGGATTTTTTTTCTACTCTGACGTATCTTAAGGTGTTTGCTGTTTAGAATTATGAGAACCAATCTAATAGATATCACAAGATTTAAAGAATAAAACTAGTTTGGGCGGACATTTTTGGTTTGTATATTTTTTAGTTCTTTTAAACCATTTAATTCAGAGAAATAAAGTTGGCCTACAATCCAACCTGAATTAACAGTCACCTGTGAAGAAAGTCCACCTGTTGAACTCCTGTCACATTTTAGCACACTTTTTATATGTACTATAGATTTTATTAACCCCTGAATTAAAGGTCCTGTTCATTATGTTAAAAAATATTGTTCAGATCAGTAACTGACTCCTGGCTAAAATATGATGACCCTTTGCAAAGCCTTCTTTTGAAAGCTAAATTCAGCAACATTTATCGTATGATGAAACCTTATTCAACTAGGCATACATTTAACCAATTATCTAAGAAAAAAACAGAGTATTTACTTTTACAAATGCTTATGTTGCTAAATCTTTACATGAAAACAATGTCTTTCATGGTTCATAACTAATTCATAGTTGTAAATGTCACACATTACACAATGTACGAAGCTAGTCTTAACACCCATAATTACAGTCAGAAAAAATGGTTAAATTTTACTAAGCTTAGTTCACATGATTGCTTTGGTATATTAAATAATTATGTATGAATTACTTGTGCACGGTTATGAAAACATATTATCTGTTTGACATTATAAATATTGGGCTTATTATTACCTAATCACATTATATTTTGTATTAAACAATTATGTTAGAAGGAAACACATTTGTGAAGAAAAATTAATTTCAAATTATTTTGAAATACCACGAAAATATATGAAACAATCTTAAATTTACTTTAAGCTATGAGTCATGCATGTTCTTAACTAGAGCCAAGATTTCACCATTTTTAATATTCAGTATATGTTCTTAAACCATTTGCCAGTATTGTGTAGATTTTCAATAATCATTTTAAAATGTCAACAATTATGGTTATGGACAAACATTTAGTGATAGTTGTCATAGCGATAAATTAACAGTTCAGCATTATGTCATTTTGTTCTTGACCCCACAAGGTCAGTTAAAATATTGACCCATTAGTTGACAGCTATGCATTGTTAAGTTTATTCTATATTTGATTAACCACACTTGTGATCTGTTTTAGAAAAAGAATGTTTAAATTGTTTGATATTGTTAAATATGTATGAATTTTATTGTAAATAAGATTTTATTCTGGCTTTTTTTATACTTATTTATGCTCAGATAGGTCAACACTTCTTAACATTAACTTTGAGAATGTAATTGTTTCTTTTTTTAGTTTATTAATTTCGGATGCTAAATTGATTTTGATTGGACAAATTTTACAAAATAAACAGTATTTTTGTTATTCAGACTGGGCTCTCATATTTTATCTGCTT
The DNA here is from genome assembly GCA_008271625.1 of Lutraria rhynchaena. Lineage (NCBI taxonomy): Eukaryota > Metazoa > Mollusca > Bivalvia > Venerida > Mactridae > Lutraria > Lutraria rhynchaena. Next base: position 414,604 of record VIBL01000126.1, on the reverse strand, counting down.
TAATAGAATGAAAAATTCTGCATTTTTAATTAAACCTAAAGTGACAAATTAAGGGCTGTAGGTCACTTCACATAGATGGACAGTAAAATCTCAACCATTTCAGTACTAAGATTACCTAACTACAGTCACTTATTTAGTGCCTATATTTCCTCTATATTTCAACTTAATTATTAGACCACCCCTATTAAGCCATCCCTAGAAAAATGTTGGAATTCATTTACTGGCTGGCTCATTAAACAATTTCCAACCCAGAATTTTTTTAATGATTTTAACAGAATTTTTTTTTCATTTTTTTATCGAGTTTTTTTTTTCAGTTCAAGCTTATAATGATAATAAAAAAAATCCTGCCTACCCACTTTGAAGTTTGGAGTGTATAATTGCAAACCAACATTTTTTTGCCTAATAGTGATTTTTGTGGTACCAAAGGTGGCCTTCATATCAAGGTTGACAGTGTGTAATATACACGGTTATATTTATATAACATATGTTCACTATTGATTGCATTCAATGAGTTTGGATTATGTTAATGGTCACAAATGAACTTCTTTCCATAAATATTTCGTATTACATTGATCAATTTTTATAGTTGATTGTCAATTACCCAGTTTAAATATGAACTCGGAGCCATATACATTCTTTAGCCTTCTGTACAGTCTTCAATAATTTATCTGCTGACAAGGTTTATGATATAATCAATTTTTACTGAATAAAATACTCGTAGTAGTGATTAGAACATTACTAATGAAAAAATCAATGTTGCTGAATGCCTGTATAGGATTGAATGAAAAGTGTTGCTTTTCATGTACTTTGAATTAGTATACATTGGTACAGACTTCACAAATGCTGTTGTAATATTCCTGTGATTTGGTACATGTATGCATAACTTCACTTTGATTATAAAATGTCTTTCAAAAATTATTTCAGGATATTTTAAATGAAATATTGCTCTTTTAATAGCTCAGACAATATTTGTGACTTAAGCAGTGACCAATTTGTCTACTTTTTTGTATTTACCTAATGCTCAGGGTCATGGTTACATAGAATGTGATAATAAGATAGTTTGGTAATACAGCAATTCCATTGGCCAATTGTAAAACACTAGACAGAACCAACCAATCATGTTCTAGAGTCTAAAGACTGGTTACAGAACTTTGATAATAACTTCAGACTGGGTAGATTCATCCAGTAGTTCTTTATTTCCTACTTATACCAATACTGCTGAATTTTGACTCAGTTGATACATTAATGAAGTATCTCAGATTAATCAAGCTCATCTTTAATAATCTCTGCTGAGCTTTAGTATCTGTTGATGTATGTTTCTCTGTTTTCCTTTTGCTTTTCTTCCCCTACCACTCTCAGCCCTCTTCCACCCTCTTCTCCCTATTCAGTTTATGCAGTCCATGAATGTTATCAGTTATTAATGTTTCTGAGAGATTACTGTGAAATAATTTAAGAATTGTCCCTAAATAAACCTTAGATATTAGATTGTTAGTGGAGGGAATACTAAATACAAGCATTTAGTGCTAGGTTTGAGAACATGAAGAGATCATTAATTACAAATTTTGTTTCTGCTGTTGAAATGAAATAAGACCCTATACTGTGAGCTTCTGTCATCGGGAATGTATGGTGTTACACCATTACAATAGTCTACAAACAGCTGTTGTTCAAATCAGCTTCCATTGTAGTGATATAGTTCTACATGCATTGTGCATGGTTAAAAGTTTTCCAGAATTTTCCGAAACCTTCAGTTTTTCCCATGTCCAGACCCTACTGGTTTTTATTGTATCTGCAGCACCAAGGTTAAGACTTCCAGTTTTTTGAAAATTTTCAACTTTCAACCATGATTGTGTGTTCTACTACACTACTCTACATTTGTTGACGGTTACATTTACCTGTGAACATCATGTCGTTTTTTAGATGATTGATTAATTAAACACCATTGCCTTGTTCTGTCAATTATGATGTGCTTCTATATGTATAAATAATATTTGTATAACCACAAGACATTCAGAAACAAAAAAAATAAAGTATGTTAAATATAAAGTATGTTTCTACTTTAATGTATTCATACGAAAACTTAACTTCCCTTCTTCCCAAGCTTGCAAAACTGTCACACTTGAATTGAAATGCTGCAGTGTTGGATTTAGACAAGGGATATTGAAAATGGGAAATTCTTTAATTAATTTTTCATTAGCAAAATGCTGTAAAATAAAAGAATTTGTTACTGTGTTAATTTTGTGTAGTATATGATAAAATGATCGCCAACACGTCACTGTATACATTGCTCTAATTGGACTTATTGATTCCGCTAATTGTAAAGTCCACAAACCATAGATTTCTCTCATGCTCTATGGGTTTAGTCTTCGATTGATTGCAATGTCGAAAGGTACATGTTGTGTAAAAATCTATAAATGTATTAGGTTACTCATGAATGTGGTATTATTTATAAAAGTAAGGCCGGTACAGAACACATATGTGTTTTCTGGCTTTTTTGTTCAGTTCCATTCATTTTGGAACAAGTTTCATATGTTCATCAACATAAAATTATTTGTGGTAGAACCCTGTAAAACTTTGCTTCTTGGTGGAGAATGAATTGAAGTCTCCTTACAAAAACCTTTTTTTTTATTAAATTAAAAACAAGATTTCATAGAACATGATATGGGACCCTTTCTAGATTCAAGTATTTGTCTTATCACCAATTCTTTATGCAAACACTTGTAGACTGAAGTGAAAATCGTGATGTTATAAAATGATTTTATGGTGAATTTAATGACTTTTTTGTTTTTGATTGGTATGGTAAAATTGTCAAGTACTAACAAAACTACTTGTATATAATCTTGATACAAATCTAGGCATACAAATCTCATACATCTGCAGGTTTTCAAAGTTTGTTTGTCCTTAATTCAAATTTTCAACAGGTAGAAATACAAGGAATTGTCTCCCTTTAAATCAATTTTATGAAGCATTAGGACTACATAATCTGTAGTATGACAAAATTTCATTTAAACATTTGATATCATAGCTTGGAACCTAAGACCAACTCAGCTAGGAACCAGTTCTTACTGTGACCATTACAACAGGAAACCAGTCATTACAAATTTTATATGCATTACTATCTCTATTTTATTTTAATTTACTAAGCATCTTAAGGTAATATTTTCAGGGTCAGAGGATGAAGGGGAACATCACCATCATTCAGGACATCATCACCCTGGTCACCACAAGGGTTCATTATCTAGTACACATATTAGAAAGGCAAGTGATGCTTCAATGTATAGTGTGATGAGTTCTGTGGTAAGTGAGGCAACTGAAGGGCTGGTACAGCAAATCAGTCCTTCAGTCACTGCAGATATATCCCTACCACTGTCACAGTTTGTATTGTATGTATGGACACAGTTCTGCAACCTTCTGGCTGACGAACCAATTCACAGGACACTGCAGATGTATTCCCAGACCTGTTTAGCATTCTCTTGTATGTGTGTTTTCATGGCTTGGCCTAGCAATCTTTGTGGAGTCTTTGTTGACATTTCCATGTCACATAATGACTGAGTCATGTATGTGAATACTGCATGTTAACCTGCCGGTAAATCAGCTGGTGCATTTGTCTCTGTATGTATGTACATACATTTGTACAAAATCCCATTTGTTGCTATGTTTGCACTTTGTATGGTGTCTTGGTCAAATTACAAATCTGGTTACTTCGTTAATACATTGTGTAATAGCTCCGCTTGTAGACTCTGTCTGTTTTAGTTGCTTTGTTTTACCATATCAGTGTCACACCAATTAGGATTCTACATGGTGAATACAAAAAGAGCAGAAATTATGCAATCAATGTAACCACCATTCCTGTTAAATGATTAATTAGAAAGATCTCTGTATCCAGCAGCTGTACACTTGTCATGGATCAGGTATTTTTTGGTGAGTCACAGAAGACTTGCGACTACTGAGTAATCTGATTACGGAGACCAGTCTCAGGATGCAGCTTTGTAATTGGACGCTCAAGTGCTCTTTAATTAGATGACTTTGTGACTGATCTAACCTCTGATCAAAGTCCTGCTCTGTCCGTTCCCTCTACTCCCTATCTGCCCAGTATTATGTGATAGAGTAGCATGATTTTAGTTGTGCTTCTTTGCTTTCTGATGATGTGTTGAAATATGTGTGAAATCAATGCAAAAGCAATCAGTTTCGGTTGCAAAAGTAGATACATGTTTTATTATTCTTTTTTTGCTGTGAGCTAATGTCTCACTTTTCCTGTGATATCTGGTATCAATATATCAATACAAGACATCAGTCTGAGATAGACTTCATGCAAATGTGGTATGTGAAATAAGTCTAAAGAACATCAATTTTATAATCTATCCCCACCCCTGCACATCACTGAAACCACCTTTTCTATTGTTATCCTGTAAAAATAAGATCAGGAATGCCCAGTCATGCCATTTTTGTTAGAAAAGTATTGATGCAAATTTTGTCTATTTTATTCAAAATGCATGAATAATTTTTGATTGGAACATCATAAATATAGTTAAACTTTGATAGTTAGACCAACATTGGAAGTAAAATAGACAATCTTGATATTGAGATTTTTTGCAATAGTGGAAATATTGAAAACCAGTCTGAAAATAAATGGTTGCCATAGTGAAGTAGTCTAAATAATATTATTGGAGTGGTTGTTAAGTTAGTGTTAACTATATGTCCCATGTCTTACATGTGCTTTTTTCTGTTTTGTAGGAAGTAGAAAACTGTAACCAGTTGTTGGCTGAGGCTAAGGAGGCTTTCATTGAAATGTTTCATATGGATGGTTGGAAGTTGGAAAATGGTAAAAGTCTTGAAGAAGGCTTTATTTATAGTCAAAACATAAAAAAGTATGGAAGAAAAATATTTAAACTTCAGGTAAACTTACTTTGTACTTTTCTTGCTAAACGCTTAAGTGAACTAGGGTGTGAGTTCAATTTAACCTACTATCATAAAACCTCAATATTAAACCCAGCTTTGGGACCTTGACTGGTCATATCATAGTGGATGTTTTATCTTAAAATTAAATGTAGCAGAATTATAGATATATTGATAACCCGTCCCCCAAAACATGTTGTTGATATATGATGCATATTAATGGTTTGCTTAGTGAAGTTTAAACTTAGTCTACTTGTTGAACTCTTAAGTGATTTTATGTTACATTTGATATGAATTTAATCATGCTTTATCTCAATTTACATATAGAATAACTCTAGAATATTTATAAAATGTATGTAATTAAAGCAACACATGTATTTGACAGAAATTTGAATAAAAATGAGATTTTATGAAGTTTTGGAAGTTTTATGGCCTCGGATCAATTTTTATTATGGTTGAAAATGTTTAAGCATGCCTGTCAACTTTATGATTTCTCAAATATCTATTCTTATACCTACTTAACATATTACAAATTTGGCTGTGATAAAAAGATGTTGGAAATGTATGTAACAAATAGTTTGTGTCTGGATTAAGTTGCTCATGAATGGTACAAGTCAGTTAATGTATTTTCTTTTTACCTACTCCAATGAAACTTATGAATGCATGTTCACTTGATGAGATGTATTATATTTTAGGGTATTATAGATATGGCTCCTCAAGATCTCTGGCAAGACATGGTGTCTACTTTAAACGAATCACCAAAATGGAACCCAACTATATTAGAAAGCCGAGTAAGTATTAATGACAAGAGTTTGAGTATTTGAGATTGCATGATGAATATGTTTTCTGTACTTGGTATTTCAAAGGTCAGGTTAGATGGTTGGCTAGATGGAATTTAAGGTCAATCTTATTGGAGATGCATGGGAATTCAAAGCTAGATCTGATTTTGTATGTGGAGTTCTTATTTTATCTTTGTTTACAAAACCATCATAACCAGTCAAAAACCTCAAAGCCTGTATCCTAGTCTCATGACTGCATCCTCTGATTGGTTGGTTCTCAGCACTTATTGACCAATGAAACCATTCTAAGAGTAGTCCTCAGACTCAGAAAAAAACTCTGAATCATGTGAAATTATCTCAAGAGAACCTTACCTCATTGCTTTAGATATAGTCTTGTACTGAAAGTTCTCCAATATGTAAACTCTTGATGGAATGATAAATGCTTAATTTTAGGCAAGAATTTTAGTTAATCAAATCTGTTAAAAAAACAATATCCTAGTTTATAGGAATTAAGTACCTGATAATCACATGCAGTGCTTTTTTATTAGCTTATGCACAGAATATACAATGTTACTTTAATTAATTGTTAATTAATTGATATCTAAATTATTTTCTTAATGTAATGCACCAACAGTCTACATGCATTTTTTTACTCTGTGTACCTCTGTAGCTAATTTACCTGTGTCATGTGTTGGTATGTACAATGTACATTTTGTCTCAAATTTTATGTCACAAAATTGTTTCAAATTACATATCTTTCCATGCTATACAATTAAAGTATTAAGTGCACATATGATTGTTACGTCAGTGAAATATTTAATGGCTATTAGTGTTCAAATTTATCCAAATCAATTACATTTCACATCATATATCTCTGTCTTATTAACTTTGCCAATGTTTCTCAAAATGATCTAATTATCCTTTTAATGAGGTTTCAGTTGCGTATCTATTTTTAGGATGCAAACTTACTTGCTACCTTTAGTCTTTAATTCACTGTGAAGACTGAATTTTGATATATTGAGAATTACAAATGAAGAATTCCTGAGTTTTTTGTCTGTATCTCCTAATTAGTTATAGTACTAAAGGCTCAGGTTTCAACCTGATATCTTTATGTATGTAATATACGTCAACTACTGCAAAATAAAGAAATGATTTCATCAAATACAAATGTTTCTCTGAAGAATAACGGATTATTTTTTTTTCTGTTCATAAAAATCCAGAAATATTAAGTCAGCTTTAAGAGCTGGGCTGTCCAGGAAATAATTTGTTTTAATGGTCATCTTGTATAGAATATACAGTTGATACATGTCTATCAAATCATTTTGCAATATTCAGGCTGCATCTCTGGGTTAAGAGTCGCATTAAATTGATATTTCTTTGCCTATTGTTGCATGTATTTTTAGATATTTTTAGAGGAACTAACATCAAGTGCATCTTAATCAGGGTATCTATAGACATTTCATGCTTGTTACTTTGAACTTCAGGTCTTAAATTCAGATTTTATTGTAGACCTTACAGGTGATTGATGATTGCACGGAAATCACGTACAATATCGCCGCTGAAGGCGGTGGAGGTCTCGTGTCTGCACGTGATTTTGTCAGTATACGACAATGGACTTGCTACAACAATGAAATGTTTATAAGTGTCAGTACTGGTACAACCCATACTGATATGCCGCCCCAGAAAAAATATGTCAGGTTAGTCCTTGGGTGTTGTTGATTCGTGTTATTTGTGGAAATTTGAAGACACATTTATTGAAAACTGAAAACATGAGGAATTTGTTGCAAAATCTACAGGGCTCGACAAGTCCACTCCTCTGCTCATAAATACTAGTAGAAATTGACTTAGAGCAAGCTTGAAGCTGCTGTAGAACTAGCTAAAATTCTTAGCTCGTTATCCTGCTGGATGATTAGCCTGAAAAACATTTGTCCAGCCCTGATCTATGAAAGCTAAAGCCTGTGAAACACCTGTTTTTTTTTTATTAGATTATGAGGGAAAATTTGGAGATAAGTTTTTTGTCCTTTTATTTAGGCTGAGAGTTTGCTTTGATGTATTTGTTTTCATTCATCAGTATGTGTGTTTTCAAATTACTTATCATTTCAAAACATATATGAGGGTAGTAGCAATATTTCATATAATTTGCTCTCGTTGTCTCATAGCATTATTTAATCTGACTACTTCAAGAAGATTCATCATGATTTAAAATAAAATCATGGTAAATTTCCATATTTATTGAAAGTTAGGCAAATATCTGATGATGAAGATAAAAAATGAATTTTGTTCACAGTAAAGATACATAAAATCCATTTAATAAGAAAATTACAGCAAAAATATGTAATTTTGCTAGCACCCTTGTGTATGTCTTCCCAGTATGTATTTAACCCAGCATGCATTTATTTTTATGTATTGCTTGCAGAGTTTACAGGTTATCAACGACAATACTGAGGTTACGTACAACTTAACTGCCGAGGCTGGTGGTGGCCTCGTATCATCAAGAGATTTTGTAAATATACGACAATGGCTGCAGTTAGAACCTGGTGTTTTTATATCATATGGCACCGGTTGTATTCATCCGGATATGCCGGTTCAAAAAAAATATGTGAGGTATGATAGTGTGCCCTGGTCTGCTTATCTCGTTCTTGACTGACTGATAATACTTCTATCCATTAAAGGGACTACTTGTAGATGTGCATGTTTTTTTTTCACTAACACGCCACCATTCATTTCACTTATGCACTTTAAAGGAACACAGCTGGAATGGGCTTTTGATCTGACTTACATGATCATCATTGAAGTATAACTACATAAAATTATTCCTTTTTATGAATAAATATGTATTTTCTTTTGTTAATTGGTTTAGAAAGGACCTGTCAGTATATGTAAGGAACCATTATATTAGATCCTGTAATTTCTACTGGGATAAGCTTTTAGTGTCAATTTTGTAAAATTTTGTAGAAACCAAAAATATTCATATGTGCTTCCAAGGGAGATAACTCATTTTCTGTTTTTATTGAAAATCAAGTAGTTATGTACCTTTCAAGTGCTTTTTAATACTTACAAACTTGAACAATTTTGCTACAAGCATGTTCATAACGATACAAAGGAACTTTTGAGAAAATGTATTGTTGTCTTCATTGTATGTTTCATGTTGCCTCATGCATGCATAAACTGTCATTTTTGAAATCCACCTTGGGTACAATCATTTTGTACTCTTGTGACCCACTTCAAGACATGTCAGAGAAAATTAATGTGTTCCTTTAGATTTAACAACATGATCAATTTTGAATTTATATTAGTTCAGTCTATGAAAAAGTACTTGTTTAATTTTTAGTAGTTTGCATTGTGCCCATTCTTTATGACTGTATGATACTTAAATTTAGATATCTGCTATGAACTGACTTTCTTCTAGTGATGAAGATTTGATTTGATGGCAAGCATCTCAGATGTATACTGTATTCTTGTTTATGCAATATTAACATAATTTTCCTTCATGTATAATTCACTCAGTTTGCACCTTTTTTCTTAGAAATATATTTATTAGAAACAATCTGTGTTAACAGTCTTATTGATAACTATGTAACATGTAGGTGTTATAAGTAGATTATTTAGCTATTTTTGTCTCATTTTTTCCCCATATTTATCAATTCACATTATTAATTAATATAAATTATATAATTGTACCTTTGTTCTGTGAAATTTTAACCAGGGTGACTACAATTTGTAGGCCTTCTTTAGCTCTATGTATTTATATGGATTTTTGATATTTTATGTAGTTTTTGTTACCATTTTACATAAACTCTGTCTAAGTACATCAATCAGCAGACTGCTACATTACCTGTCAGGTGATTGTGAGTTTGATAACTTACTGATAGTTGTGTACTGTGTATGTAAGGATGGGATTTTATCACAGGTACTTCGACGCAAAACCAAACTTTAGCTCCATAGACTACTTGTTATTAACTTATTAATAACTTGTTATTAGGTATAGGTAATCAGTTCAGGTAAAAGTTGGTTTTGTGTCAAGTACCTGTGATATTTTCTTTGTTGAATTATTAACACACAGACAGCCTTAGAGACCATACAAAATGATCTTATATTGAATGGTATCGTTATTCTCTTAAAATATAGTGGTAACATAGAAAACAGGTGCTAGATAAATGGTTGTTATAGTGAGGTGGTCTAATTGAGGTATATATAATTCAGAATAAAAAAAAATAATCAATTGTCAACAACAGCCACTGTTTAGCAAATAGTATTACATATCAATTAAACCTCTGAATAACAAAAACTGTGCTTAAAGACCATATTTCTACTTACCCATTGTGGCCTTTGTTCACAGGTTTGACAGGTTATATTGTGTGTCCTTTATCCATATATAAGATATCCACTTAGACCTGTAACTGTATACATAGATAAATGAATCAATTAAAAACTAATTATACTGATGAGGTGGTGCTGTATACTCATCTTGTAGAACATGTTGCAGTAAATTAATGAAATGATTTCTGTAATAATTGTGGCATGTAGTGTTCAAGGGTTAAAGGTTAAAGTAAGAGAACGTTTTGCTGTGGTTTGTTGGCAGTTTGTTTATTTTTAGACACTGAAATTCAGAATTCATGACAAAAGGTCTTTATTTATCTAAATATTTGTTTTTAATTAAATTGTTTATTTTGTGAAAAATAGAATAGTTTTGTCATTAAGAAGGTTCTTTTCTGAGAATTACAGAAAATCTGTTTTAAATACATACCAGTAAATAGCATGAATTTGTACGTAGATGCACTGCAACTTTAAAGAAGAAAGCAAGATTTAACTTTATTTCTACAGACAAGAACCCTTAAATTCCTTTTTCAATAGAACCTCAAATAACAACTATGTTTAATGAATGACCTCCTGGTATCAGTATAACAATCAGTTAGATTTGATCACTTTAATATTTTGAGTAACTTTTTTGGTTCCAAAGGTTGTCTTATTATTAAGGTTTTACTGTACATTCATTTGATAGATAAACTGATTACAGATTTGTCATTGCTAATGAAGTACTTTGATTTGAACTGACTTTATTGTATCATTTTTAACTTACACTTCTCAATTTGTTAACACATAATTTTTTATGTATAGATAACTTAATCATCTTAATTATTACCGTAATTACATAGTTATTACGACTTATTTACATTGTAAGTCTGTTATAGTTGAATGATTGAGGTCATGCAGGTAGACGAACACCTTTCTAAGATCTCATGTACATGTACATTTATTTTATACTTACTTTCACACATACTTTTGCTTGAAAATATTTAGTATGCCGCTTAGTATGAAATTTCTCATTCCATACTCCAGTCAATATTTCTGTGGCTGTTTTGTTCTAAGAATGTTGATCTTATAATGTTTAATTAATGACGTTTTATTTATATAATATCAATATTTTTGGTATGATTTGAAAGTAATTTTGGAGTAGTTAGGTACACTATTTGAACATTGTACTTATGCTTACATTTGTAATTCCTAAGAATATAAACATGAAATATGCTGTAATAAATACCTTAGTTGTTACGTTTTATGGATTTTTTTCAATATGTTGAGTTATTGTGTTAATGAATTTTGTACACCTTTGATGTAATTTGAAGTTTTGTTGAAGCATTTGTGGAGACTCATAATCTTTTAGTATTAGCATTATCATAGGTAGATGTGTTTGTCAGGAAGTTTTCAGTGCAGGCATTCTTTGTTATATAAAAATTCAGTTGGGTCATTTATACATGAAATAATTCAATGGCCATTTGTATGTAAGTGTCAACCTATGTTGCACTGTACATCTTGTTGTAGTTTGTATAAAAATTGTTTAACTTTTTGAGATTTGTTTTTGAATTGTTTATTACTAATTTTCTTTATTAACATATTCATTCAATTGATTTCAAAATTAGTGAAGAAAATTTTCAGTAATATATGATGCCTAATCATATGGTTTGGGTATAAGAGTATGGAAAAACTAAGAATAAGGATTATGTAATTCTGATATAAATATATGTATGTATTTATATATTAGTATGTGGATAATTGATGGATGATTAACAATGGCAATGGTTATTTATGTATCTTCATTTTTGATGCACATTTGTATGTAAGGAATGATATTCTGGTTTCCGTCTTTCAGGGGAGATAATGGACCTGGTGGTTGGATATTTGAACCAGTAGAAGAGGAACCAGACAAATGTTTATTTACTTGGATTGTCAATACAAACTTAAAGGTTAGTGTTACAAATGAATATATTAGTAGTTCAGGTATAGTAAAACTTTTGTCCTAAAACTACCTCTGGGATCAAAGAAAAAAAACTCTTAATGTTGTGACAGTTTTGTTATCATGTTGAAATATCATCCACCTGGCAGCGCCCAATTGTATAAACATTGGTTAACTTTAACCATTTTAGTTTACTAATCATTAAAAAAATTATATCAACATTTAAAAAGGGCTGCCATTATGGTACTGGTTACCGTTATTGTTAAGATTTAAACAGCATCTTAGACTTGGGTTAGATTTATTTGAGTTTTAACAAAAACAAAATTTGGTTAAACTTAAACAAAATTTTCTACGACATCTAACCGAACATTTAACCGAAATTTTAACCAAAACTCTGATTTAACCCAGTGGTTGAAGTTAACCAACGTTTATACAATTGGGCACTGGAGAAAATTATCTGTGGATAATTTGTATGATTACACATTAAAATTCAGATTATACTATAGATAATGATAGTAGGTAGTTTGAAAACTATTTTAATGCTGTCAATTTAATTGACAGTGATGGTAGAATTTAAGGTATTTTGAAAAGTTTAAATAATACCTAAGCTATTTATTCCTGTACTTTGTTTGACAGTAGGATTGCCTCCCTTTGTTTTATCATTGTCTTGGTTTATCACAAAACTAATGCAGCTCAAGTTTATATGCAGTTATAACATTATTGTGATACTATTAATGTATTTTCCATGTATGTTCTTTCCACTTCAGGGTTGGTTACCTCAGGCAGCAATAGATCAAGCTATGTCAGGTGTCCTTGTGTCATATTTTAAATTGTTAGTCAAACATTATGAAGAAGTTATTGAAGAACGGACTCCTGGTTTATAGCCTCTACCCACCACTAAAACCCAGTGTTATCAAAGCTAGGATTATCTGTGATAACTCATATTGACCTATACTGTAGAAAAATTATGATTTGGTGGAAAGCAAAAAATTACATAACCTCTGTAACCATTCCTTTGCATTTTAATAATTTAAAATACTGTAAATATCATAATTTGAAACCAAAGATGCATTGGATGTGTTTTGGTCATGGGAGGAATTGGTCATAGTATAGATAATAATATCTTCTTTGATATCAACAAGAATTTTCCAATTATTCAGATCATTTTGTTTGAACCTTCTGGTCAACTTCAGATATGACATCGTTATCTATTGAGTTTTAAGTCCCAGTATAGCATAATTATTAGTTTTTAGTTGATGCTTGAAGTATCACTCCACAAATTGGTTTAAATACTGACAATCATGAATCTACCTGATGTGGGTGTTGCATAATTTCTTATTACCTAATTCTGATTATTTTCAATCCAATAAAGAACTAGTACAAGGCAGACAGATTTTTTTGTACAGAAGACTTTTCTCTAGAAGCCACCAGATGTGGGAAGAGGCTGTGGCCATGTTTAGTGCACTGGACTTGTAACCCGGGATTCTGGGTTCAAATCCTGATTGTGGCAGGTCATACCCTTTGATGAAAATTTGACAATAATGTCGATTTTCCTCCATATGTGGAGAAGTTGCTGGCTCCTTGTGGAAGGGTAAGTTAGTACTGGTTAGTATACAGTCCAGGAAAACTGGTCAGGTGAACCGGTCACCGTACATAACTGAAAAATTGTTGAAAAGCGGTGTTAAACCCCAATGACAATATGTCACATAAAAACAAACAAAACAAAGAAGTTGGAAGAAAAGTGTACCTGATGAACAATCAGTTTTTAAATCAGATGTTATATCGTCTGTGATATGGATAAATGTGTTTGAAATAGAAGTTGACATTCACTTAAGGGCATTTGTTTATAGGTGGCTGTACTTTGCATCAAAGGCTGCGTCCTATAGAGCATTAAACAATGTTGTCTCCCCTTACTTCAAATGGACATTACTTGATTATCATATACCATAACAAGAGTCAACACAGAATTGACATATTTTCGCCACTATTTCACATATAAGAATTGAAAGGTCATATTTTCTGTATGGGTTTTATTACTTTTTTCTAAAATGTTTTAAAAGCCTCTATTTTTTCTCTTAATGTCCTTGTAAACTTTTGTTTTGTTTAAAAAATTGGGAATTACCTTTTTGTATATATTTTAAGCTGCAAAATGTATTTTGTCTTAGCTTGTTTGTATGTTTTATTACAGTTAAGACCCCCTATTAAACATGAAATTCTGCTAAAATCAATCTGGATTGATTTAAATAAACAAAAGGATGCAGGTTATTTTTTTTTACTTTATAAATGTTAAGAATTATGAAATTTATGATCATGGACTAATTCATCATTGGTTGATTTTTCATCATGTGATATAATTTGATTGGATACTTTTAGGCGGGTATTTGATTGGATTCTAAAACTCACCAGTGGAATTACGGCATTTTGAGATTTCATTTAAATGAAGACTTTATGTATGTAGCTATGTTTACAAGAACAGTCGCATTACATTAATCACCAATTAATAGATACAAGTTTGTAATTTACTGGTTTTGTAGGATCTTTTAATTCATCATGTATTGACATACTCATATAACTATACACAATCAACTCTGCCGTGCTCATAGGTTCATTGAGATTTGTACAATAATATTTTATCCATTAATTGTTATTAGTTCTTTTATAAAGATCTATTGTTTGGAAACTGTTGTGTTCGACTATTTTTTAATTTAATATTGCACACAATGCAGTGTAGAATTACTTTTTTAAGCATTCTTTGTTTAAATCTTAGGATTAAAAATGTCCATTCCTTCTGAACATTTACACATTTATCATGTTAGTACAAATGTTAGTACAAATGTTTATGATATTAAGATGTGATGAGCGATAAAAGATGTGTTTATTCCTTCACTTTATGTTGAAGACTAAAAGTATAGTTTGTAATATATTTTTTACATTGTGAAACAATTGTACTATATCAGATCTATGTGGTATGCATTATCGGATTCTATGTGATAAACATGTTAATTTGTATGTTTTTTTTTCTTTAGCACTGAATTGTATAAACATAGGTTAAATTTAACTACATTAAATAAATTTGAGGTTAGGTTAAGAAGTTAACCAAAAGTTAATCAAAATCAAGATGGCTGCCCTTGTTGTTCCAAATCCTTGATCACCATGACAATTCAGATGAGTAAACAGACAAATTGAGGATCTTGATGACTTCTTTACCAATAAATTAGGTTGGGTTTAACAAAAATATTTTTCTGGTCATATTTAACCTAAATTTTATACAATCATTTTACCTAGCTTTATTCCCGAATTTAACCTCACCTCAAATTTAACCCCTTGTTAATACAATCCAGGATGCTGGACTTTTCTGAAGGGTTTGTTTGGTGTCTATAAGGTTCTTTCACTGATCACTTTGAGTGGTAGATCTGTGGACTTTAGAGTCAAGAGTTCAAACCCTAGGAACAGTCTTTGTGATAATTTAGGTAAAGACATTGTGTCTAAGGCAGTTTTTTGACCACTGAAGATTCAAATGATTCATGTGGAGAAGTGTGCAGTTTCTTGTGGAGAACAAGGTTAGTACTTGTAAAGAATGCAAGAACATCGATTAGGTTACATGTCTGCTGGTATATGACTGAAAGCTGTTGAAAACAGATGTGAAGCCTAAAAAATATTTGATTTCTGTTTATGATAAGATAAAAATCTGTGCATAATTCAGATTAAATATTTTTGGCTCTATTTTGAGGGCTAGTCTTTGTACTATATGATATGTAGTGTTTGTTATTGTAGACTCCCGAAATTGTTGTCATATGATTTTTTGCAATATTTTAGATACATTTTATACAATTATTCAGCTTTTTGTCTTTTTTGACAAATTAAAGTGACACAAATTTATTATCATGTGACCAATTTCCTTGTTCTATTGTTTGTTAACCATTATAATATTGTGTTTGTGTAATATGTCAAGAACTGGTGCATTTTGACTAGATATGTGATATACTTGTGTCTTTGAATTTATTTGACGTTATGACTCATGTATATGAAAACTTCTCATAACTTATGAGAAGTTTTCATATACAACCATGATGCATTAATGCTTGCTTAACATAAATGAACTTATAATTTTTATTCTTGGAATTCAGTAAATAATTTGAACAAGATGTGAAGTGATGATGAATCAATTACTGTGTACATTGTTATATCAGTCCTTTTTTAATGTGCGGTTTCTGACAATACTGGAATCTTTTTTTTTTCACATTTCTGGACTGTATTATTTTTTTGGTTTCCATGTCACCAAGCTAATTTTTTCAGATTTTCAAAATTTTCTGCTTTCTCCCATGAACATAAAAATCTAGTGTTGCATAGATGATCACATGTATGTTGATTTATTTATGCGATAGATTTCTGAGATATCGATGAGCAATTTATGTTTCGTACAGATATTTTTTTTGTTTGAAATTAATAATGTTTTAACAATATTGCTGTCATTATTTTGGTGAGATTAATTTGAACAAATTGGTTGAAGTTTTAACAGACTTTGTTTGATAATTTGATAAGTACAAGTACCTACTAAGATTAACAACAGTCGAACAGAATGAGCTTGTCTGACCTGATCAATGTGTATTGACCATGACTGTTACATAGTAATGTCTGTGTTTAAATGATATTTGTATATGCTGGTATTGAAAGATTAAGGGTAAAAATAGACATGTTTAGGGTTATTTAACCAAATAGATAAAGGGTATTTGGTTGATTTGTTTTCTAAGCCTCTTCTGTGATAATACCAGCGATGCTTTATTCCTAAATATCATTTCTTACTTCGGATTTTGCTGTTAAAAACTGAAGGGTTGGCACCATGAAATAAGGTCAGTCATGTGACTGTAAATCAATTATTTTTTTCTGGCCTCATACAAGCTGCTGAATATTATAAATATTACAAGCAGAGTTTCCTTATATTTGTGATTCATGTATTTATATTCATTATTGTGTATGTGTAGTTTTGTAATTTTCCTAACAATTACAGGCAAGCACCTGTTTGTACGATATATTTGATTTGGATGTTATGCAGTATTCCTAGGGCAAATGTTACTGACTGTAATCATGAACTTATGATGGCTTTTTATATGAAGCTATTTAAGATATGACATATTTATCTCTTTGTTGAAGGTGCAATCATTTTCTTTGTAATTGATAGGATATTATTCTTGTATGTTTCAAGAATTATAACCATGGCACTTTTTATAATTTGTGAATTCATTTAAGTTTCAAAATCTGCCTGATTATTTGAAAGACCTACAGATGCTTTACTGAGATATAACTAAAATGATATAAATGATAATTTATTTCATAATCCTATCATTATTATTATTTCTATATAATTATTCAAGGATAAATGAAATTTCACTTTTTAAAGTCAGTTGTAAATTTCTGGTCTTCCAAAATGCCATTCCATGTCAGCATTTTTACCACCTTCATTTTTATCTTCTAAATATATTTAATTAAATATGACCTATTTCTGGAATACTCTTATTTGATAAGTTTTAATACATATTGATCTCTGAATTCTTGATTTTATAAATTCTCATTTTATCATTAATAAAGGCCATGTACAGATAAAATAAAGTGATATTTTTTCATTAACACATGATTGTTTTTATGTTCATTTCTATATGTACATACTTGAGATAGATATCTCCATATATATACAGTTGTTGTGAAGCATGTTTGTAAACAGGATTTGTTGCTGTATGTTAGTACAATGATATATTTTATGACCAATTAAAACAGTATGTTTTTAAAGACTTCATGAACACATTATTGTAAACATGATAGACAGTGTTTATTGTTTTATTTATTTGTGAATACAAGTACCTGTAATAAAGGTATTTCTAATCATGAAGTGGTGTTCAGTTTTATACTTTATGTACAGAAACTTAATCAATACAAACATGTTTATATATATCTATATAGGGTTTGTTATGTGTGAACTCAAACGTATAGCTTTGATTTGATTTAGGCATTGAAATGGCAAGGGAGCATCTGAGCATCTGAATGTATCGGGATATGTTCATTGTAGCTACATTAGCTGGTAATTCCATGCCATATTTGTAACAGATTAAAACTCATTTATGATTTATACACCATCTCACATTGATCCCTTACATTAGCAGCTGACAGGAAAGTAAACAAATCAAGCGCTGAAAAAATTGTCTGTAAAATTTGTAATAAAAAAATGCAAATCTGATTGAGGAGACTTAACTAATAACATTATGGTTAGTACAATCCACTTCATATCAATTGAGGTCCAATATCTACTGGTAGTTCCCAAATAAACTACCTTAAGATGATAATGGTTATAATTTATATTTCATTTCACAGTTTTCTTTAAATTTCCTGAACATCAAACCTTTTTGAAGTTAAACAAACTTTCCTAGAAAATAATCAAATATACATATAGTCAATCACAACATTTTTCTAGAATTTTCACGTATGTTTACCCATCATACTTTTTAAGGGAACTGATAAAGCAAAAAAGGAATTATCATTGTTGTATGTGCATTTATTCACAAGAGAAATTAAGTTTACAATAAGAACAAATTAGAATTAATCATCATTTGAATATGATTATTCTTGATGTCCAAACAAAACTAAATAGGAAGAGTTGATCTTCAATTTTATACACTGAGTTCTTTTAACCCTTTGCTTCATAAATGTATTTTGGATATAATATACAAAACACCAATTCATTTAAGAAAATTAGATTATTTCTCTCTGACCGAGTGGAAAACATTGAGACAAAAGAAGCCATTACTCATAACAAACAACCGCTTCTTTTGCAACAATGTTTTCAAAAGTCATCTGCTTCAAAATGAGGGAAATGCGGTATTATGAGGCAAAGGGTTAACAAATGTGACGGACATATATTTTCCAAAAAAAAAATCCAAGTAAAGACACAGAACATAAATTAAAACAATATGTAACATCATTTAAAACAAAACAGACATCTGTACTAAATTCATGTATGGAGATTCAAGTTTCATAACCCACATCTGAATACTACAAAATGTATTAAATGTAGGACCTGTTATATTAGCTCTAAAAATGTAGGGGAATGATTAATATAGTTTTTATCCTAGAAGATTTATCATCTTCTAGGATAAAAACTATATTAATAGATAAATCTTCTAGGATAAAAACTATATTAATCATTCCCCTACAATGAAAGTTGATGGTCAATTTGTCATCAATTCTTCAACTAATGAATATTAATTGAATATTTTCCAGTTATGACTTAGCTGTTGTAAAATCTTAGAACACTGAAGTAACTAACACTTCAGTTACAAAAGACAAAAAGATAACAAAAATATATATAATTACAATATACAGGATTTTAACAAATACATATTTCACTGGGACACCATGCAGAAGATGGTGCAAGTTCCATGAACACATAAATGTACTAATAAATATTGAGCATTAGTAGGCTAAATACTCTGGTAAGAGTTATTTTATGGTGATATTATGATAAATATCAAATGACAAGCTTCATAAAATAAACAATTGCTTATTATTTTACTTGACAATGCTGGTGATGGATTTTCACACAGTTATAAAAATTGATTGAACAATTTCAACATTTTAAGACTGAAAACTTATTTTCAACCAAAATCAATTTTGCAATAAAAAATTATCCCTGCCCTTTTGAATACTATGACTAATATATGACAGATCGTGACTCATAGTATGATATAATATTTTATTAAGGTTTGTGAAACCAGATAGAGTTCTATGTATCATCTAAAATGCTGACATCTGAATACTTTGGTTATACACACAAATCAAGGTTTGTAACTATATTTTGACAAGGGTAAATAGTTACGTTTTTTAATGTTAGTTCCCATATTTCTACACTGAGGAAAGCAAATGTAATCATTACTTAAAATATTTCAGGAATAAAAAAACTAGACATATATATACAATTGCATAAAATTCTACAGTCATAAAAATCGGACCATACCCTAGAATTTCATGTTCATCTATTCTTTAAGATTTTTCAATCACTAAAATACTAAATAATACAAGCTAAATGAGGGACACAAACATGATCCTTAACATATATAATACACATAAAAATTTTAACCACCTATACAGACTCCCAAATGCAAGCACCTACACAGAACAGCCAAGAAACGATAAAAAATTGACTTGAATTTAAAATTCTCCTCTTGGAAACGGATAAATACAAATTTAATCATAAAAGTCAGCTCTAGATAAACTGAGCGTAACATAATAAATTTTGAATATTTAAAATTCAGGCCAACTTGTCAATTCCACAGGCATAACACAGCCATGTGATTTAATTTCTCGCATTAATAAGCTAGACTGATGATGTACTGAACTTCTCCCTCTTCCTCTCCTCGTACTTCCATACTTGTACCAACATCTTCAGTACTCAATGTACTCCCAGTGGTCACTTTTATAACTTCCTCCCTCTCTTCACCAACATTCAGTAGTTCAGTCTGACCATCTATCCCTATATTGGTATAACGAATCCTCTTGGATAATAATGCATCATTTTCATCGTAACTGTGTGACTTCATCATGTGTTTTCGCCAATACTCTTTCCTCATGAACACACTTCCACATAAGTGACACTGATAATTTCCTCCGGTGTGAATTAATTTGTGTCTGGATAGAGAAGATACAGAAGTAAATGTTTTAAAACAAACATCACATTTGTGATTTCGTTCCCTGGTATGAACTGGCAAATGATTTTTAAGTTCTGTGTTGGTGTAATAACACTTTCCGCAGTATTGACACTTGTACTGGCCGCTAGTTGTGTGTCGTAGTTCATGCTTCACCAGCAGTCGCTTAACTTTGAAAGCAAATCCACAAATTTTGCAAACATGGGGCCGAGCATCTGAGTGGATGATTATGTGGTTGTTGTAAGATGACTGGTTTGTAAAAGCCTTGTTGCAAACATTACAGACAAATGGTCTCTCCCCAGTATGTATACGAACGTGATCACGCATATTTCCCATCCATTTGGAAGTGTAATGGCACTTTAAACACTGAAAGCATTTTTCATCTGAAAGAGCAAACCAAAGACTGGTAAATGTGCATTCAGAATAAAATTCTATGATAATTACAAAACATTGTAAGTCATGTCAAAATTTCTAACAGTAATAACCTCCCTTAGATGTTTATTATATAATGAATATTTAATCATAGTTGTACTGTGTACGACAAATGGTACAACCATATAGTGATCAATCATATACATTGAAATAGATTTTTATAGAATGGAAATCACATATACAGGGGTGTAGAAATGTTTTCATGCAGCCAGTAAGCCAATGAAAGTAGAATGGGGCAAGAGGCAACGCCCCCTGTGGGGGAAAGTAGCTGGCAAAAATGCTAAAATAGCTGGTTGATTTTTCCAGCTTCCGACTCATTTCTACATCCCTGCATATAATTATTAAACTCAATTCCAATTTGGTTTTTATTAATCCAAACTACATGAGCCATATTTTCATGAAATACAATCAGACAAATGTCAATATTTTGAAAAGGATGTAAAAAGCCAAGGATATACATTTAACAAAATCTCACTAAAATAGCTTGTGTCTGCAGTAATTTTAATGTTCTGCTGTTTTTTCAAAGTATGAGCATATAAATTTTTAAACACACAAACAAAACAGAAAAAATGTAAGTGTAATCAAATCTTACCTCAAAACTTGTTTTAAATGCTCAATTTATTGTCTACTATTGAACTTTAAAAGATGGTACAGAGATAATTTCAAACAATTCGTATCATTTTGTATGCATCATTCATGGACAAACATGGCTCATTGGTATAGAATTTAAGAAAATGCATGAAACATCCATTAATGATACATGTAGTTTATCTGACAATGCAAAGAGTTTTTGTACAGATTGAAAAAATACCTGTTCATTTATACCCAAAATTTTTCAGTTCCCAAGTCTCAATTACAGGATCTCAGACATGGTGTAAATGAAAATTGCAAAGCAATGTATAAATATGGCAAATACAGTGTACTTTAACCTATCAAGCCATATCAATCATTATAAATAAATGTCCTATAGAAGAAACAACATACACCATTCTTGAATTGCTGAAGAATTTAAACTCCAAGTCCAAGTGTTGTTTTCTGTTAGATGAGTAAATCAATATCAAAGTCTTTTTGATTTCTACAAACAGTATCAATACCTTTGTAAACCACATCTGGGAATATATATGAACTTCACTCTTCAGGGAATGTAAGACAGTTTGTACAATCATTTTACTCAATAATATTGTGCGCTCTCAATAAATGTCTTTTCACATACTCTTTACGTAAAAATCTAATTCCACATACATGACATATACAGTGCTTACGTTCAAGTTTATCAAGGTGTGTTTGACGATGTCGTAACAATGAAGAGAAATGATTAAACGCTTTACAACAAATATTACAAATATGAGACAAGTCTTTTGCATGAACTTTTGAGTGACTCTTTAGTTCAGCTGTACTATAAAACAGGGCACCGCAAGTATCACAAGCGATCTTTTTTTCTTGATGACGCACCATATGTCTTTTTAATGCTCTAGGGTATTTAAAACATAGAGAACACTCCGGACAAGGGAAAGGTTTCGTGTAGGAATGTATTTTCACATGATCGTGCATATTGCCTGCTGTTTTAGTCTGTTTTCCACATTTTCTACAAGTGAACTTTAGCACACCTGTAAATAGAAGTGTGAAGAACATGTCCTAACTTCAGCAGATAATTTGCAAGGTATGTCATCATGAAAACATCAGATTTCAATATGTAATATTTTCATAATTACATGTTCTCATTTTGTAGACAAGGAGTAAGAACAAATATTTTTGGTTTAAATTTTAGTAGAAAGTTCTTGTTTTGTCCAGGAGTACCAGTAGTAGAAGCATATTACATAAAATTCTGTTCAATTCATAACCAAAAAATTAAAATGTACACACAGACTTGGAATTTATCTGACTACCAGTTATTGATATCGATAATTCAAGTTAGTAAATTATTTCATTGATTGCAAGTTTACCAGTTTCATTAAATTCAAGACCAAAAACAGGCTTAAGTTATTACCTTTGGCAATTTTTTAAAGAATCTTTTCCCTAAATTTCCATGTTGCATTTGACAATAATATGAACTGGTCCAAGTAGACCAACATAACTTACATGAGGGAGTTTTTTTGCATACACAACTGATGAAATTGATAACTATTTGTTTCCTTGATCTAATAATTCTGTCTAAATTAAGTGAATGTAATAAAAAAACGATTCCACATGTAGTAGATATACAAATAATGTTGCTGAATCATTGGGGAAAAACTGACATGTAGTGTTAATGAATGTTATGTTTCTGCATTTTCTACTACCAAACTTGATTAAATAGGACTGGCATGAGCTAAATCTGAATTAGAAGAATAATTAGAATTAATCAGCTAAATGAAAATTTATCTTTTTTACTAATACTGACCTGCTTCATTTGTCTCTATAGTAAATTGTTCAGATTCTTTTTTACTGTAATGATTAGTTCGCTGGTATTTTCGGGTTGTTTTTTTGTCTTTTCCTGGAGCACTGCGAACTTGTTTATTCTTTCTTGATGCAGATGTATGTTTAGGTATATCCATGTCTACTAAGTCATCATCATCATCACCATCGTCACCTTCGCCAATTTGCATATGATATTCCTCATCATCAATCAAATCATCAGTATGATCCTGATCATCAATAAGTTCAGTTCCATCTAAAGCTTCTTCTTTAGTTTTCACACAAACTGTTTCTGATTTTCCATCTTCGCCAATAATCTGTAACACTTTTACAACCTGATTATCACTTTCTGCAGGAGGATTGGTCACTACTTTACTTTTGCTATAATTGTGTACATCAATATCTTCACTCACTTTCTTTTCTCTTAGCTGATTTCTCTCTCCTGCAGGTTGTACAATTCCTTTGCCATCTACTTTCACATCATGAACAAGACTGTGTTTAGCAATTTTAAAACAATACTTAACAGTATTATTATCAGTTTTTTCTACAACAATATTTTCAACATTTAACAAATTCTCCACTTCTATTTCAATATTGAAATATTTAACATCCATGCTGTCATAGGTAACAGTGGGCAACATCAGGGTGGTCTTATCTGTCCCTTCCTGTACAAACTTAAATTCATAGTCATCTTGAAACACTCCATAGTTTTCAAAAACTTCTTCATTTTCTTCCTGTTTGATAACAACTGATTCATCTGACATTTTACCAGGTCTGCTTTGAAACTGAACCTAAAAATTAAATAAATCAGTGACCATTATAACCTGTTTGCAACTTTTTACTATTTACACATGCATTTAGCATTTCAATTCAAATGGTGGTTGCTAGAAAGATCCTTACTAATGTGAAATAAAAACAACTGATAAATTCAGTAGGTGAGTTTTGGAAAGGTGGTATTTTTTGTGACTTTTCAAGAAAAGTGCAAATAAATAGGACATTTTCTTTCTGATTGAAAGACGCTTTTGTAGTTTTATTGAGTTATAGTAATCTCATAGTATGAACTTCGTTCTTTAACTATGACTTTGATGAATGAGGTTACCAGTTTAGCAGGTCAATTAGAAAACTGAATCAAGCGCAGGTCTGAATGCAAAGGGGCCACCACAAAGAATATATGAACAAGAAATAAGGTCAATCTTCCGGCAGTTGAGTCATGAATGGTAAAAAATAAACAAGAATGCCGTGAAATTAACCAGAAGATCATTATGTACACGGAAATCGTGAATATTCAATAATCAGATAATACATTTGACACCTCGAAACCCCAAATATCTATTCTAATTTCTATGCTGATAATGCTCAAAAATGATTTTATAAATCAAAGATAATTCACCCCACCCATCTTAGCATCATCGAAAAAGATGCAAAATTCGATTAGTAAAAGATTGTGCTTTATAAACAATGAAAAAGTATTTCTATTTGATCTGAACTAACCTTATAGTGATAGAAACCAGTTTCGGTTTGTTTAAATTCTGGGTGATGCCTTAGCGCGCGATCATTTTATGCGCTTACTTGTGAAAATATTTTCGCGTCAAGGTCAGACACGCGTAAAATTATGGTATATACTAAAATCCGCATAAGACCGTACTGCTTCCGGAACATTTAAATCGTATTATTGTTAGATCAAACTGGGAATCTACATGTAATGTAGAGTCCCTGGATCAAACTATATATTTATTGTTTTGTTTTCAGTTTTGACTTTTTGAAAAAAATATCATTCACATAAAAACAATCTGACTAGAAATTAAAACTGGTAGAACAGATCAATAAGAGCGAAAAAAAATTCTTAGTGCCAGTTTGAGTGACTCAAAATAATGAACTGATTTTCAAAAAGTTAACATTTTCTGAAGGCTGGGAGTTTTAACTTTAATATGATGTAAGAAAAATAAAAATAAGTTGAAAAATAAAAATTAGACCCCAGGGCCGTGGAATTTGGACCCAAATATATTTGCATTCTATTTTTTTATTTTTTGTGAAACTTTGAGGTACTCAAAAACATATTAATAATGAACCAATGTTCAAAATGTTTACATTTTCCGAAAATAAAAATAGGTTACGATATAAAAAATTAGACCCTAAGGCCATGGAATTTGGACCAAAAATTAAATGACAATTTTATCAAAATTTTGGTGAACTTCAAATGGCTCAAAAACATATTTTCATGCAAGATATATTAAATATATTTACATTTTCTAAAAACTGAGAGTTTTGCCTTTAATTTGGTGTATGTTTTATAAACAAATATCAAGAAATAAAAAAAATAAAACCCTAGGACTGTAAAATCAACTATTTTTTCTTATTTCCCAGCACTAGGGCCGGGGAATACTTTGCCTACAACTTGTTAAACCTGCTGACATTCTTACAGTTAATACTTTCCGTTATAGTGTGGGTAGAGCCAGTACTACTTTTTACTTTGGAAAAAAGGTTGGAGTCAATGTAACAAATCAGTTTGGAATTTAATGTCAGTCATCCTAAACTGGACACGCTGCCATTTGATTTTTACATATTTCAGCCAAGGGATATGATTGGTTAGTGCAGAATGAAATGTGATCGTTGATTAGTTAGCGCAAATTCTGGTAAAGTAATATCAAATAATACCTTATCATTGTTGCCTCGCGTCAGTAGGACCCCCCCCTAAAAAATTTCTCAACGGATTTACATCGATCTCAAAAACAGCCCCAGGAGGATTAAATCTGTGCAGAAAATTAGCAGCTCTGGCATTCATAAGATTATAACAGTAATATCCTCCCTTAGTCATTTCACCATTAGTTATAAGGACCACAAATAAGGAAATAAGGGTTTACCCTTTTTTGCATTATCCTTGGCAGGGTTCTCACAAACAAATAAAAAATTCTTGACTTTTCCTTGACCAAAACCATTTTTCCCTGACCGATAACAGCATCAAGTTTGCAAAATCTTTGAGCATTAAATATATTTTTAAACCCTTTTCAGCTTCTTCCTTAATAAGTTAGTTACTGTAAATGACAAAAAATATCCAAATCTTCAGGCATAAGCATATCTTTTAGAATAAGATGTTTACAAGAATAAAAAAGATGCTCTTAATTATAAATAAAGATAAAGATACCCAAAATAATGGAAGAAACTGCCTTAGCCTTTACTGATTTTGCTTCCTAGTGTTTGGCCAACATTCTTCTCTTACAAAATTCCCTGACTTTCCCCAACTTTTGCTTATTTTTCAAATTTCCCTGATCAATTTCAAAATTCCCTGACTTTTCCCTGACCTTGAAAAAAAATCATTCTTCCCTGACCATGGGAACCCTGCTTGGTTCTGGGAGTTATACATAGTAATCATAGTTATGTAATTTTTAATTCAATCTAAATTTTACTTTATGATATTTTATTGTTTCACACTTTTGTTTTTTATGAATCTATGTTACGAAACTGTATTGCTTTGTACACATTGTACAATTAAATCTATCCAAATCTATAGTCACTTATCAGTATTCAAGTATCTAGTCTAGAATGCGATCTACAGAAATGAATGAGTATTTAACTAATATTGAAGACAGGAGTTGATAGCTAACAAGTAGATCATATACAGAGTTGTATTGATTGGTCTTACATAACTATGCAGCAAGGTGGTCGAAGTGCTAACAGCCTGTGTACTGTAACTTAGACTACAAATACAAATTGCTTGGGAATGTTGCATGCAGAAGTAGCTAGTATTATTTATTTCTAGATTTTCAATCAAAATGAAAATGGTTATACAGATGACATTGATGATTACAAAGGTTGTTGATAGTAGAATACTGGTAAAAGTATAACAACACTGTCAACTGTCAACACCCCAATGAATATGCTCTTGTACTTTGGAGGTATGTCACCAAATATTTTCATACCCTTGATTTTGCTCTAAGAAACTTCAGGGTTGGGAGTCAAACAATAGGGTCAGTAAGGTAACTGTTAACAACTTTTTCTGGCGTACTGATGTCACCTGATACAGGCAGGGACACTTGAACTGTCGAACTATGAAAAATTAAAACTAAAATAAAAACACTAGACATGCTTAAAATACTTTATTAGTTTTTTCTTTGCAGAAATAATACAAAACTAATATAATCAACAACAGAGAACATTTGTAATTAATAACAAACTTCCATTAGTTTAAACTGACTGAAAAGAAATCTGAACAAAAAAACATTTTGACCTCTGAGTATTGCTGTAAGAGTGTCTCGATAATGAACATCAAATTATTAATATATAGTACATATATTAAGGATATCATAAGAAAAATCATTTGTTTTGGAGAAAAAGACATGAATACCTTGTAATGTGACAGAAGTGTTCAATCTAATAATCTTGTAACATGATCATGAAATGGGGTCAAAATGTGGAAAAATGAAAAGGCAAAATGAAACAGTACTTTATAAGTAGGATGAAATCAAATATAGCTGAAAAGATGGCTTCCAATAATGTGACTATTTTAAGAAGAATCTACTAAATTATTCAATGATTTAAACACCTCATACTATTCTCTATAAACATGTTAATGAGATGTTATATAACCATCAATCTTAAATAAAAAAAAAATGTTTTACTTTATTTTGATACCAAGAAAGTGACATAGCAAAAGACAACAGTTATTAAAATGAAGTAACTTAACAAAAACCATGCCAATAATTGTAAAGTGCGTTACCCGACTTGAATTAATGAACCTTTTATTATTTAACCCACTCCCACTTTTGATTAATATGAATGGATGTCATGTCAGATAATTTTATGATTTTTGAGTAAGTTCCAATTAAGCACAGTCTCCTCATACAGGATGGATACTGATTCATTATGTAATTCATTGAGTCTTGTTCCTTTCTGTCAAATCTGCCAGCATCCGTAACTTTCCTTGATTGGAATTTTCAAAGTCAAATTATTTCATAAAATAACAAACCTACATCAATAAACTAAGTATTGTTTGAATTCTTAACGAGTGCTGAATCTTTTAGAAGTAAACTTGTAAACTTCAACTTATTATAAGTATCCTTAATTTCCCAAAAAAGATTTATGTTTAATGGCCGACATCTGCCTGCATTTACATTTTTGTTTACAATTTTGATGATGTTGCTGCCGACGTTAATTGGTCAATGTGTTAAGCTGCATCTTGTGATTGGCTAAAACAAATCACGTAGCATGTATACCGGAGGGTACATAAAGAGCTGCAACTTTGAGATTTATTCATTCATTTTTTTTATTCATTCTTCTGATCAATCTGATTCCTTTAAGATTCATATTCATTGTCTCGTCCAGAATAATTTTTGTTTGACTCATCAACCAGGAGTTATAGTTTGTTACCATGTATATAAATACACAGCCATATAATACATGTTTTATCACAACCAATACAGTCAATATACATCAGAAAAACAAGAGTTTACATCACTAAATCTTTATCAAGATATTTCCACTTATAAATGCTGCTGGAGTAGTAAAAATGAAGGATCAAGAAATGTACATTGTGCTAACATTAATTCTATCCATCATCCTAGATCTTACTACCATCTGTTTAAGATGAAAAAAACTCAATTATTTACCATTGGCATGTTTTTTATGTAAAAAATGTTACCTTGGTTGCGATATGGCAATGAAACACTCTAAGATTCAAGACACATGCAAAGTAAATAATAAATACAAAGACATCAGATAAGTAACATTGTATACAAAACTATATAACATTATGAACAAATACTGAGTTCTAAAAATCATGTATAATGTGATAGGTATGCCTAATCATATGACAGAAGTCTGCTCAAAATAAACATAACTTAAAATGAGATGGAGAAACTAACTTGATTTAATTTTCGTCAAAACCTCCTGTTAGCTTCAAGTTATCAGAATTACTTCCTCAACCATTAAATCTACAGCTTTGAGTGTTAGAACCCTACAACTGTAGAAAAAGTAAATTGCGCAAACAAAATTGCATGTGAAATGGGTGTAAGGCCTCGTCCATTGTAAAAATACTTTTCACTCACTCCAATTCAATGATTCAAAATGCTCATAATACTAACTGAACAGTAATATTTATACTTGTATACACTAACAATAAACAAATTTTATTTCTGTATATAATGCAGCAACTTTGAATAAATAAAAAAAAAACAATACACTATTTTTTCAACTAATCACCGATATATTGTCATGTTTTCAAAACATACGAATCTATAATAAAACTTGAAAGAAATCAAATGTCCTTTGAGATCCAAAATGAAATGTATTCAGAAAAGATTCATTCAAATTATGTAACACTTAAAAGAAAAAACAATAGAAAATTCTTTTACAACAGAAAAATATTTTGATCCATTTTGAAAGTATTTCAGTGTAAATTTAAACATGTTTGTTTAAACCTTTACCTACCATTATGGCTAATTCTTGACTTACTGCTTTTCTTGATTTAGTGCAAACTACAAGATATTTTTGAGAACACAACAAAATATATCAAATATAAAATACAACAAACGATTTGTGTAATACAATAAAAAAGGACTAGTAAAACTACCATTTCTACCAAAATATATATTAACATATTCCATGGAAACAGAAAGGAAAAAAAACAGAAAATAATTTTCACTAACACAAGGTCACAATATGAAAGTTAAACACTTCATTACAAATAGAATTTTTACGGTAGTTATGAAGTTATCCTAAAACTTTGCACTACAATGCCGAAAGTCTCTAAAGTTTGCATTAATGCAATAAAGGTTGCAAAACTCAGTCTGCTCTACAGCTGTTGTCAGTGTGATACAGTTTCATCCTGTCTACCATTCACCTGTCAGCAGTTATCTAAAACATGAATGAACAGAAGTCATAACTAACCACTCGGACAGTAAAAACAGCCTAGCAAAAAACTAAAGTGAAATTTTAATAAGTACAGTCAAACATGTGTTTGTGGCCACCCTGTGAATAAAAGCCATTCTTTGAAAAACCGTCACAGATTATTTAGAACAGACAGACCTCTGAATAAAGGCCATCCATCAATAAAGGCCACATTTTGTCTTTCCCCAGGGTGGCCTTTGTTCACAGAATTGACTGTAATTAACTTTCTTTAGCAAACAATCCAAAGCTCAACTTCTATGTCACAATCACTGTAACAGAATTTACTATGTAACTTACATAATCAGTGGAATTTTAACAACTTTTTGGTGCACTAAGTGAAGTTGAATTTATTTTGGTGCTGTCATCACAAACATTGTAGGTTCAAGCCCCATTTAAGGAACACAATTCAAAGCTATCTGATCTTAGCTGCATAATAATTTACACTTTTTGTTAAGATGAAGATTGTGTATTAGAGAGAAGAAAAAATTCAATGGTAATTACTGTTAGTTTCATACTGTGCTTAGTTCACACAATCCAAATTTCTGAATTTTTAAAACAGCCCTGATCTCTTCTTTAACAACACAACCTTTATCAGAGGTTGAGAATGAACAATTTTTGATGCAATAAAATCAACACTGAATCAATAACATGGCAACATGAGACAAAGTGCCACGACAAGCACAGGTTTTTTATACTACATCATGTAAAGAAGCACTGTCAGGTTGATGTAACTTTTCACTTACAGCATGTTGTTCCCCAGCCTTTTCTTCCTGTTTTGTCAACTCCAGAACTTTATCAGGTATGGTCTGTATAACATTCATTAATTCTTTGTTACCTTTGTATTTTTCTATGTTTTTTGGATCTTGACTGATTTCTTGCAAAGCCTTAATAATTTCTGGGCTCTACAAGTGAAAGACAAGTATTGTATAACACAAAAAAAATGATATGAAACAAAAGATGATTACAAAAAAAATTTAACTGTGTGACCTTGTACCTCTGAGTCAAGGTCATAGTAAAAAATATGAACAATACACTACATGATCAACTATTTATGCTCTAAACTGAAATTAAAATGTCAAAGAGTTCAAAAGTTAAAATTCAGACAATATGTAGATGAAGAAGAACTAATGAGGCGAGAAAAATAATAATGCTAGCAATTACTTGACCAAAAAATACGGCAGATAGGTCACAAAACTTTTCAGTGTTTTTTTTAAACGTGCCTCTTGTACTTTGGATGACTGATTCATACCCAAATATTTTTGTACTTTGTATTTTGCTGATAGAAACTCTAAGGTCTGAGCCAAAAGTAGTGTCGGTCAGGTAACTGTAAACACCAGAATTTTTTTATAGCCAAATAGTAATAATAATAATAATAATAATAATGATCAGAAAACTGTTAAAATAAGTTCTCCTTCTGTTGAACGCATCATTACTAATTTATTTTAAACCGTTTTGCTTTTACTATATTTGTGGACTAGAAAAAACATCTCACAAAAGATAGACACTTAGATTTTCATAAGTACAACATCATTATGAAGTCCACAGAAAGCTATTGTCTACATACCTTGAATGCTTTTGCAATCTCCTCATTCTTTAATATTTTATCAATATCTGATGCACCTAGCCCTTTTAAAAAACAAAACATATCATTTGTCAAACTGTGTTTAAACCTTGGTGTATCAATGATCTTGTAATAACATTACTGATCTACTTATCTGAATACATACTTAAACATTAAACAATGACATCATTTCAACCCAAAAACTTGAGCACAAAATTGGGGTTTGATCTCAGGGACTGGTTTCAAGTTTTATAACCATGGAACAAGGTAATATGGATTGATCAAAAACAGGACACATTACTACTTAGATGATTCACAAGAAAATTGACGCCTTCATATAAGGGTTAAATACAATTATCGGTCTAGAAATACCTTAAGGTATCAAGTGTAGGTACACAGAATATTCTAAGATAAGACATAAAGTATGTTAAAACCATGATAATAAGACCACCTTTAGGACTAAATGTCTGAAGTGGTCTCATTATCAAGCTGACATATAGAGGAAATTTTGAAAACCAGTCCAAAAATAAATGACTGTTATAAGGAGGTGGCCTTAATGTTGAAATGGAAGTTATGTGTGGTTTCATACATCTTATACGTAACCAGTAAGTCATAGCTATAGATCACTGCACAATGATATATGCCTCAAAAGTGAGAGTCCTGACTGTGATTATAGAGGTAAGAACCAGATTCTATCAATAATGATTTACATACATGCAAAGTTTAATAGGAATCACTTTTTGAAGTTACACACAAATAGGCATGGTTAAATGGGTATGGTTTGAAGAATATGACCACATCATGCTTGCCTCATAAAACCATGAATAAGCATTCAAAAGTATTGACTATTCTAAATACAAACCTGGTAATCCAATATTTAATGCTTCTACACCTTCTGTTTCTGTCATGACACTGTCATCCTTATGTATTGAAAAAAGTAGTAATGAGAATATTATAATGCAGAATAGATTCTATAAAGGCCTGTCAGTTGTGTATGATCCTATCAATTTGGTTGGTAGACAAGCAAAAATTTACATAGAACAAAAAAGCACAAGTTTTAAACAAACAAATGTATCTCAAGTGAAAATAAAAGGTTTAATCCTATATGGTCTCCAACTTATGCAGAAATACAGTACCAACATAACAGACAAAAATCACTAGAAACTTAATTAATTAATTAGAATAAAAGCATCCAGAAGATGACAATTCACAATACACGAACTTATAACATTTGAAACCTAACAGATTCACCTTAGCAAACATACAAGAATGTGTTTCAATTATACCTTGCTGGATTCTCCATTTGTCTGAGCAGCATCTGAATGGAAGATAATTATAAGATCTTCTTAATATTGATTAATGTACAAGTATCATAAATTTTTTTTGTGACATTTTTTATCATGGCAAAATGCACTCATCAATATATGAAGTGATGCTAAGCATAAATCAACCAGGAAGTGTTATGTTAATTATGTACAAACTCATTAAAAACTTCCATAACATTCAGTAAAATGGAATGAACATGCTATAGAAGAAATGTGTCTTCAATGACTTATAAACTTTTATACATTTTCATAGTTATCCCTGAAACATTAATGATAACGAGACATATGTTTAAATCAACATACCAGTAAAAGGCAGAACTGAATAATGAAGAAAATATAAATCTAATTAATACAATGATTAAATTGTAAGAACTTTTAAAATCCAAAGGCAATTTACAAAAATCTTAATTGATTTTCTACCAATATTTGATGATCCTTTATTACCTTGTTTATTCTTTTCTGATTCCAATTTTTTCCGTTCTTCTTCCTTCTTTTGTTCTTCCTCTTCACGTTTTTTGTTCTCTTCATTCAATTTCTCTTGCCTCTCAAATTCCTCTGTAAAAAGTTAAAATATGGATCAAGTATAACTTAGACAACCCTGTGGTATCAAACATTTATACCTTATATGAATTATTCTTCACCCAATACCAGAAAGTACAAAAAATCAATCAAACCGCAACATCCGAATTCTATGGCAAAAATTTCTAACCAGTGATATTGTCTGGACCACCAGCAAGTGAATGAAGGTGGGCTTGTGGTGTTTTCATTCACTAGGATAATCTGATTTATACAGTTTTTGTCAGTACTTTTGAATGACAGTCACTCAATCTAATTACATAAGCATGATTTCAGAAGACAATTACTGGACTGTTTTTCAGAAAGAACAGGACAGTTTCCTGACATACAAGAGACATAGATACACAAAATCTCACAAAGTGGCGCCAACACTCGTCTGTTTTACAACATTCTTTTTAATAAGCAATTGTGACCAAAATTCTAAGATAAAAAGGGGCATAATGACAAGGATGACGCCGCAGTAATCATAATAGCTCAACTATCTTCGAAACAGACAAGTTCATAATGAACCTAGATGTATTATCTTCAATAAATTATTGTAGAGTGGAACAAGTTAGGTTTTGATTTGAATCAGTACTAACATGATATTAACAGCACTGTTATAGTCCAATTAAAAGACTGGACCCCACTTATTTAATTTTACAATTTTCACAATTTCTGAATTAATGAACATCATTTGAAACACTTACTTGCTAACTGTGCACAAAATTTCTTATGAGTTGACCAATGTAGTTTTTGACATTTCTGATTACAATAGAATGCCTGAAAAAGAAGTGCAAACTTAAAGTTATGTAAACAATAGAATTCATATATTAATGAATGAAAAAGCAATGTAGGAAACTTGCATACAGGTGAAGACATACATTAACATGTTCTTTTTGTAAGTGACATTTATGAAAAGAAATCATAAAATCAGTAACGTAATGAATGCATTATTTTGGAAACTATGGAAAAATATTAACACCTTAATCGGAGAATATCAATAATTTTATGGTGAAGATGAAGTAAATTATGTCACAAGATCCATTTTATAAAGACCATACATACCATTTTACATTTGACGCATTTTTTAGCATTAGATTCGCTACAAGTGCTACATTCTTGTTCTGCATCAAAGTTAAACTTATGTCCATTTATACCTTGATTCAGTATATTTAAAGATGTAGGACTGTCTCCCTAAAATATATCAACAAATTATAGTTACACTGATAAACATATAAACTTACAGTCATTCAGTGCATTGACACAAATTAAGTGTGAAAATCTCCCCATCCCACTACAAACAGATAAATTTGGCAGAATAAGAAAGGTCAACTAAGGTCAATTTTATGAGATATTTGTTAATAGTGCAGTGCATAATCAAAAAGTAGTGATGTAGCAGTGTTGGGAGAAACCATCAGCAACTAAAATTAAATGAGACTTCAGTGGTCAGCATTAATTAAATCAAATTAAAATAATGTTTAGCATCAGAAAATTTTGCGGACAGGTAAAAAGATCATTACCCCAATAATGCATGTCAGAATAAACAACAAAATGCACAATCTTTATGCAAGAGTACAATAAACTCACCACTTTTGTCATTGACAGTTGTCTGACCATATTTTGAAGTAACTGAGATTCAACATAAGGAAATTCCTTCAATGTTTGTCTTATAATTTTATCTTGATTCTCAGGATGACCATCTAGATTTCTTCCTTTAACCAACCTGTTATTTGTTGGAAAAATAATTTCAAGCCATGTTTAAGGAGGGACTAAAAGATCAATTCTATCTTTTAAGCAAAATGGTCAGATGATGTTAAAACCAACATCACAAAAAAGCTGACCAAAATGTTGTTTGTTTCATGTGTACAGTTTTAGGTAAGATACTGTTGAGATATTATCTGACAACACTTGATAAATGAAATTCAAACCATAAGACTTCTTTTCATCAATACAGGTATATGAACAGATCATCAGACACAGGAAATGTATATATGTTGAATTGGATGTGCAACAATGCAAAAATCATTAAAAACTATCAATTGGTAAATCCAAACAAATTACAAGATGACAGGAACTGTCACAAGACTAAGTTTTCATTCTGCAGAGGCTTACCCCATTCCTACCTTCAGTCATAGGATGGACATATTTTGCCATGTAGACATGTCAATAAGACATGTCAGATTTTAATAGCTTATACAGGCAAACAAAAGGCCATAATTCCGCCAAAAATGAACAAATCACAAAGCCTCAACAATATGCCCTCGGTCATTTGATGACAATAGTTCTACAAAAGTTTGATTAAAATCCCTTAAGAAATGTAGGAGTTGTGCACTGGAGAGAATTTTTCTATATATTACATGTGCAGACAAAGGGCCATAATTCCATGAAAATTATCAAACCACAAAACCCCCAAAACAAGCACTGTGAAAATATTTCTGTGAATGTTTGGTTGATATCCCATGAGAATGTAGAAGAAGTTGCACACAGAAGAATTTGTGGACACCCACAGGTGCTAACAAAGTAGAGGATTAATTACCACTTAATCCATACATCTAGACTGTCACTAGCTTTAGCTCTCCTTATAACTGTAGCAAAATAATGTGCTTTAACAGCCATCACATCATCTGTGTCCCGAGCTTTCATTGATTTCTCACAAATCAGATCTAGAACATTACATACTTTATAACTTTCATTCATCAGCTCAGGACAGTCTTGTAAAAGATAAGACACCTACAAATATAAACAGGAGCTCTGTAGAGCAGTGCTAATGCTCATCTGTTTTTCATCATTCTATTTTAATATGCAATTTTCACCAAATTTTAAGTTATCAAGGGACATAACCCCATAAAATATAGCTTTCAGAATAATGCCCCTTGTCTTGCAATTGTGTCTTGTCATGGTAATCAAGTATTCCAAGTGTCGTGTTGATATTTTTCAAAATGATTGAGTAATGGGCTGCATTGATGTTTTGCATGACAACCATAACAACAACAACACCACAGTGATCATAATAGCTCGACTTTTTCTTCAAAACAGACAAGCTAAAAATAGGATTTTCACATAAAAGGTCAATCATATTCATCACAATGAAACAGTCTGGTCATTCTATTCTTTTCATGAATACACAGATCAAAGTTTATTTTTTACATCAATTAAGACAACGTAATTAAAGAGAATCACATCAAATTTTACTGTAAATCATCATCAATTACAGAACAGAATTAATACAAAAGACAAAGTTCTAAATACATAGTCACACAATAAAGACATCAATTTTAAATAAAGTGAATATAAACCAAATTGCTGAAAATATAAGAAGGCAAAGGTATCTGAGAATTATAACAAAACATCAAATGGGCAGTAATGAACACAGTATCCTGTACATTAAATTAACATTTCAGTTTAATTAACTATCGTAACTAATATACAAACATATGTCGGTGTAATCAAGTCTTACCTTCACAGGATTCATGTTGGAACTATTGAGTAATTTGAGTAAAGAAGGCAACAACATTGGCGGGAGTTTAGGCTCTTTTTCTTGACCTGGAAAATATAATATAATCAGAACAATCATAGATACCTGAGGAATTCTGCTCTTTAAACAGTTTGTATTGTACTTATCAGTATTTTCTTTTTTAATTCATGGTTTACTTTGAATTCAATGGTGGTCTGACGCCTACATTACTGTACGATTTGTTTGCTAGTTCAGTTCAAGTTGCTAACCTTGATTATACTATTAAGCAGCTAATCCATATCTTTACTTACCCAGAAGTATTTTTGATAATTTTCAGTGTTTTAAAAATTATCTAATATTTACAGCCTGCATCAATATCACTCACTGAATATAAATTCTACCAAAGAAATAATTAATAAGTAATCATCTGTCCCAATAAAACCGGGTTAGCAACTACAAACAAATAATACTTTAATCCTAGCCCAAAATCGTTAAAATGTCAGCATTTTTGCATTCTTTTCATTATATCATGTAATAACCTCACTATTTCAAAATACTAAATCTATACTATCTAGAAAAAGTTTGACATCATTTATGCAGGTACTTCAAATGACCAATCATTGTTTAGATCAAAACTCAAACGTGTAAACATTATAGACTACTAGATTGGATGATAAACTGTGATTTGTTCATCAATAAAACCAGAAATATCAATGTAACCTCTCATGACTGTGTAGTATTCCAAATCAGA
This sequence comes from Lutraria rhynchaena, assembly GCA_008271625.1. NCBI lineage: Eukaryota > Metazoa > Mollusca > Bivalvia > Venerida > Mactridae > Lutraria > Lutraria rhynchaena. The sequence goes on along the minus strand of VIBL01000126.1, from coordinate 376,650 downwards.
TTTGTCAAAGTAGTTATTTATTACAGCTACACATTGATGCTGACCTGAAATAGTAACACATGACTGTACAGTGAAACTGAAATATCCACATGTGAATTATGTAAATATACCTCACACTGGTACCTTTTTGTTCAATAATTAAAATGAACCACATGAATTTCATATCCACAATGCTTTCTATGAATCATTTGTAGTATCAAATACTACACAATATATACACAATAAAGAGTTTGACAATTGATTTTAATATGAAATATGGAAATCATTTTTTTATGATAATTGAAAGATCAAAATATACAATAACATCATCACAAGGAGTCAGGGCAGTCTATTTACATTCCATAAAACATAGACAAAAGTACTGAATTAAATTTTTAAGTTGCTATTGTTAATCAGGGGAACAGCAACTGAACTGGAGGAAAGATGTATTTACCAACAAAAGCTGCCATCTGACAAGCATTTCTCCCCACTGTGTTTGCTCTGTCTTTTATAGCACCATGTTCCAGCATTAACCGAGTTATTTTAGTGTTACCTGCAAAAAATACATGGACGTTAAGTCAGAATTTATAATCATCTATTTCACATGTAGTTTACATAAGTTAGCAACATCATGCAAGGTTTTGCTGGACGCTGAAGATCTGTGTCTCTGATGCAACTTTTTCGTCGAGGACGTCGCATTTCATATATTCATTGAGTCACTAAATGTAATTTCCCTCTGAACTATTTTGCTAGCATTCAGAAAAAGGGATATCAGCATTAAGGTATATTAGCAACATCAAGTCATTTAGTTCAGACAAATTTTCTGCATTTACATCTTTTTGGACCTATCCCTGCAAGAAACACAACAGGTTCCTAAGCATCAAAACTTAATTCCAACAAATCATAGCCATTCTTACCTGACAAGGCAGCAAACATAAGAGCCGTATATCCATTCTCATGATAGTTCGAGTTAACATCAGCGCCTAGAGACAGCAACAGTTCTGCAGTATCATACTTGGCTCTGAATGCAGCATGTTGCAAAGGAGTCATACCAGACTGAAAGTATATCAAAATGTAGTGAATCAGTCTACTACCACATAGGATTATGGGAAATCAGTGTGAAACTATGTGTTGAAATGCTTAAAGGTGGCATAACTGGCTTAATATGTAAAAAAAATGTAAAATTATTTTAAGTTATTTACAAAGATTAAATATACTTTCATATCATGCAACAAAATCTAACCAAATGTGCAAAAATAGCAATTTATAGGAAGTCAGTGCGAAGCTACATAGTTAAAGCTTAACCAGTGCCACAATATACAGTGCCAAAAAATAATAGACAATTTTGGTAGGGAAAACTAATTAGCAACTACATAAAATACAATAAACCTGTCAATAAGAACAAGTGTATACTGATCATTAAACTGGAAATAGATCTGAAAAGAGTAAACCAGTCTGGAAAAATACACTGAATTAAAAAGTTAAACCTACAGGCATTTTTTCAGTTATCATTGTCAACTTAAATACATTTTTCATTATAAGTTTAGTTACTTAAATATAAATTAAGTGTTAATTTAACCAAAAATCAACATATTTTACCAGATTCAAACATGATCAATACATGTGATACCAATTCAGAACAAAAGAATAACATAAATCAAAGGTGTAGTATTAGTAAAGGAATAACATCATGTCCAACAGCAAAGAAGCACAATCCGAGAAGTGATTATTCTGGCAGGTACTCTTTCCCATCAGCCATGTCCAAACAACTGATCGATTGTTTTGTTCGTCTTCATATGACTTATTGTCACTAGGGCTTAATGCCATTTTTCAATAATTTTTCAGTTATATACGGTGACTGGTTCACCTAACCAGTTTTCCTGGACTGTATACTAACCAGTACTAATTTACCTTTCCACAAGGAGCCAGCAACTTCTCCACATATGGAGGAGAATCGACATTTTTGTCAAATTTTCGTAGAAGGGTATGACCTGCCGCGACCAGGATTTGAACCCGGATCTCCAGATTACAAGTCCAGCACACTAACCACTGGACCCAGGCCACGGCCACAACTGATAGAAGTGTAATCACATTTACTTGTAATTAAAGTTGTACAAATAATTTAATTATCAATAATTACCAATACAATATAGGTGGATTTAGGTACAAAATATTTTGTACTATATTATTCAAATTGTAAATATTAGAACTACATGTACTGAAAATAATTAATTAACATTTGCTACCTATATAATAGATATGAATTTTAACTGAGATTACAGTCTTCAAAATTTGTAACTTTATGTATCTTTAGCCACATTTTCAACTTTCTTTTATATATATCACAATATGAAACAAATGTTTTTCCTTTATACCATTAAGTGTAACAGATTTATTGATAGAAGAATACATCTGTCAATAGTTTATACCAGGAAAGTCACTTAATTAGCAGATTTCTTTATACCTGACACTGGCCGATAACTGAGGAGAAAATCAATAACAGAATGATACACCTGTCATCATGTACTGTGAATTGACATTAGGCCTAAACATAAAAAAAGGGTTTGCTTCCAGTTACATGCCCAAAAAAATATGGGTCGGTAGGTAGGGATTTTTTTATTTTATGTTGTTTTTTACATATATCAGCAACACTGTATGGGAATATGTGTGCTGTAATATTAATAGTACTAAGATTTGGATGCCGTAAAAACTTATGAGTTGGCAGGTAAAATATTGGGTCGGTCTGGTAACCGGAAACAAACCTTTTTTTAGGCCTTATGCATTTCATCAGGTTTTTATACGCAATATTAGATAATAGATGAATTTCTATAAACATATATTTGATTTGGTTGAGATCTTGTATGTTCCCATGTTTGATTAAGAAATTACTGTCAAAATTACTTTCAGATCTTCAATATGGAACATAAAATGATCTTAAAATGGCGATAAATAATCCTTACTTTATATAATATTTGACAGCTTATGCTTTAAATACACTGTTTTATTAAAATTTGATACCATAATTACATTTTTTTTTCAACAATGTCTATTCTATGTGTAACACATGATGTCAACATATTATTTAAACTGAACTGATGAAGTCTCACAACAGTGTTAACTCACAAGTGAAATAAAAAATAATTATACATGAGTAATATTTCATGTTTGAGAAATCATTAAAAATGTACACACTGAAAATACCAGTATCAAGTGATTTCATAATAAAGAACTTACCTCATCTAGACAATCAACCTTAACATCTTGTTCCTGCAGTATCGCTCTCACCTCCTCACAGGTTGCTGACAAAAATATATTAAAATCATATGATACAAAAATAAGCTCGTTAAAAAAACTAGCATTATATGTGACTGGTTGCTTATGGTTCTTAATGTTCACAAACAGTTAAAAATATGTGGTATGAAATAAAAAATGGAGAAAAGTTGGAACTTTTAATCATTGGGAATGTTTCCAAACGAACATAAATAACCCCAGGTGGAACTCATCTTTTACCTGCAACTCATATGTTTTTATCCAAATCCTAGCACTATATTGTAATTTTCACAACAGTAATGCCGATATAATTTTTATATAAAAAAAAACATAAAAGAAAAAAACCTACCTACCGACCCATATTTTTTTTGGCATGTAACCGGAAACAAACCTTTTTTTGTTTAGGCCTCATGATACTCTTAGAACAAGCAGGTAATTAGGGGACACAGAAGACATGTTATGGCAGGATTAAAACATCTAGAACATGAATCACGTGCTATAAACTTCCAAAGAGGCGTAAAAAAATTGTTTAATGTCACTTAACCAGATAGTACTGATTCCAAGTTTGTCCTAACTTTGATTATACCAAAGTGTCAATATATGCATGAACAAGTCTCAGATTTCTGCCAAGTTAACTCCTATGATCTACCCAAAGACAGTTTGGTATTTGCTTATGACATTAGCTGACTGTACTGTTTCAAACTGAAGTATTTTTTTATCAACTTGTGAAACTAATGTTCTTTTAGATGTATTTGTTTTACTTTTGAAGATATATGTAAGCAGCTGCAGTAGGTCATCTTTTTTCATATTTTCTCAAAAAAAGTTTGGGGCATGAATTAGAACTGGGGCCTTTATTATGGAATATACGATAAATCACAGCATTTTGCACCCAGAATTTTAAAAAAGCACAACTGAGATGCAAACATTTTCTTCAATTTTGATAATAATTATGTACATCACAGTTCTACATATATCAAACAGATACTGCAACAAGTACCAAAACATAATTCAAGTCTAACTGCAAACCAAAGAAATTAGAATATTCTAAAAAGAAATGTCCCGATTTCTAAGACAGTAGATTCAAGTAAAAACAATTTCAATGTCTGATTTCAGATCCAAGAAACTGAATTAACATTATCGAAAATAATTTTTAATCAGCAGCAAATAAATGTGCACAAGTCTAAAATATATACGTACTGGCAAAACAATCAATGATGGATGTTCTGACTCACATGTTTCTTACGTCAATATTCTAAAAAATCAAATAATCCGCGAGCATACCTTTAGTGACAGCTTCAATCAGCTTCTTTTCATTGGCACTCAATCCTGGGAATGTTGTCTTCTTCTCTTTCGCCATGCCTGCTTTTTATTTGTAGATTAAATCACACTAAGATACACGAATTTTACTTTCTGTTTCAACGGGTCTGTTATGGGACAATTTATCCGAGACGAAAAAAATGTATACACCGTCTATCGTGTGTTTGAGATTAAACTTGGTCCGTCAATTAGAATTTGAAATATGTCAATATATATCAGTTATATGCTAAGAAATTAAAAAATATTAATTATCGAATTCCACGTATAAATTCAAACAAATTTGATTTCAAACACTTTGTTAGGTTTAGAGAGTCGTAAAGGAAGAGTTTATTATTTTGATGGGTTAGTAAATATTTTACCATTATTTAATAAAACAATTTTGTTCGAACAGTTAACTATAACTGTATCAGAAAATTATTAAATAACATTTGAAAGACTATTTTATGCAATATTTTCCCTGTATAATTGTTTTCATGCGATATGTAAAATATTTTACTATTGATTTTCTCTTATTTACCCTATTAATTGCAGTTGAATAATCCAATGGCGACATCCTTAAGAAAACGAAAACACCGGTGAATTTCATATATATTTTTATTTGCACATTAATTTCTTACTCGTGGACGTCAATGCATGCTATGAGTTTTGTCTTATGTTTTACATGTATTTGTAAGCTGCTCTCAGTCACGCAGTAGTTATCTTTATTTTGATGCAAAATCAGTTGTCATATGATTCCGCGACACCATTATGACCCATTATGCGGGACATAAACGTTGGGATAAAATAATGATTCATGCCAATGTCTGTGTTTCGATTAGCAATATTCATGAACATACCCACCACATTATAAATGATGTAATTATCCGTTCTAATATGACTTCTTGTATAGCATTTGCGTAATACTTCTGGAATACCAACTTAAAAAAATATATCAGAAAGGTATTTTATTCATTGTTTGAAACTTCCATGTTTAATACTAACTTTTCAAGTTTCTTAGCCATTTATCTTTTGATTTATTTCATTGGTTGACATGATATTGCTGTGTTGTTTTGTTTTTTGTACATGTTCAATTACAATTTTTTGTAGAATAAAGTGAAGATGGCTACTCCAGCTCACAGGACAAGATGCTTTTTTGATGTAGATATTGATGGCCAAACTAGTGAGTTGTTGCTTTGATATAGTACTATGATTTTTATTGTGACTTAACATGAACATTTAAATTACAAATGAATTCCATTTTGTTGCACTTGTGATTATGAAAACTAGCTCCTTAGTTATCTTGACAGTTTGTATTGAAGTTGTAGTATTATAGATAAATGGAAAATTCCAAGTTTTTTAAACCAATTCACATGTGTATGAATGATTGTATTCTGTGTAAATAACTTTCCCAAATGATTTATTAGTACCCTTCCATTACAGTTGGCCGTATTGTGTTCGAATTGTTCTCAGATATCACACCAAAGACTTGTGAAAACTTCAGAGCACTTTGTACAGGTATGGTTACCTCATGTTGCTTATCAGAATTCTATGAATTTGCTGTTATATTTTATTTAAATCATAGTGTAAAAAACAAAACTTCTGAACACAATTTACTTTGAAAAAGTAGTTCTAGTTCACCATCTTTCTTTACTTTTCATTATAATGCTGATATCTAGAACGACATACAATAATTTTTGCATAGTCATACTTTAAGCCTTATTTTATCCAATATGCACTATTCTTTTTCAGGTGAAAAGGGTGTTAGTGAAAAGAGTGATCTGCCCCTTCATTTCCATGGAGCCCCCTTTCATCGAATTGTGAAAGATTTTATGATACAGGGTGGTGACTTCACCAAAGGTATTTTTAATTTTTTTTTAAAAAGTCTTTTAAGAGGTATAGTTGAACATCATTTAGTAATTGTAGCTTCTTGCATACTAATTGTCAAAATAACAATTTTTAAATACACATAACAATATTATGTTTACAAGTGAATCAATATTTATAATTTATTTTGATAAACTCAAATATATTTTATTATCTTCTTGTTTTTAGGTGATGGGACAGGGGGTGAATCTATTTATGGAGGGCAGTTCCCAGGTACATTTCTTAGTTCTAGTATTCATTGCGACATTCATTGAATTAAAACAATTCAGGAATTGTTGTGAACTGCCACCCTCTGATATAGATATCAGTGGTCTAAGATATGATCAACATTTCTTTATTCTTCATGCCTACAAATTGAAATTTTGATTGGTTTGATAAAATGGAATGCTTCTTATTGGTTGCTTTTTTATCATTGTAAGAGATGGTGTCAAGTACCTAGTTATTGTTAGATCATATTACTGGCTGGAATAGATTGATTTGTTTTCTTGGTTCTCAAATAATAAACATTTTTCAGCTCATTACCCTTTAACAAATCTGTGCTACATTCTGGATGTAAAATATATTTGCTGAAAAAGAGAAACTTGCCTGCCAAGAATAAATTATTAGTATCATTATTGATATATATTTTATTATAGATGAGAATTTTATTGAAAAGCATGGTAGGGAGTTTTTACTCTCTATGGCAAACAGGGGTAAAGATACAAATGGATCTCAATTCTTCATGTAAGTATTCTATTTAGATCATCAATCACCACACCTTGCCTGTTATATCAAACAATTTTATGTTTTTTATTAGTTATTCTTACACACAATTATCAGCGTCCACATCAAAAGAGTGTTCACAACTACTCCTGAACTGTATGCTTACATGTATGCAATGTAAGGAAATGATCTCCCTTCAACAGAAATTTGTCTCTTTCACTTTTTGGTTTGATAGTCATTTACATGTAAGTATGTTTCACTGCTGAAAAAATGCCGTCAAAATCTGCACAAAACAGAGATTATCTTCAGATGTACACATTAGAAATGATCATCATTATGGCACTGAAATAATGTATAGTCTTCTTCATGCTGTAGTTGAAGGGCATGAAATTATTTATATACAGTCATCAGTCAAGCACATGGTTGAGTTTGGTTTGGCTCTCGCTTTTTGTGATATCATAAACAAATCATAAAGTGTTTTTTTTTTCTTAAAGCCATATGTTACTGTCACAGGACAGTTGTACTGTATTGAACTTAATCAAATTGTATGAAAGTCGCTGTCATTTATTGTTGACAACAATAGTTAAAACTGAATTTGATTAAAATTGTTAGACTATCAAGTTTCACATTTTAAGTTGATTCCGAATCAATGAAAAAATTCAAATGGTCTGATGACTAACTTCATAATTGATGTTTTGGGTAACATTGACATATTTTTTTTCCTTTTCCTGAATTTCTGTTATTTTTTAAATTTAATTGGCTAGTGTTGTCAAATTGTTATAATTTTATACTTACATATAGAGAGGGGTAGCTGACAGAATACTTGGACAGGTAAACATTTCAGGTTGCCACGGAACTATATGTTGGGATTGAATGTTTTTGATTTGATGACTTTATTACGTGGTTTGACCTTTAACCTGTAAAGATGTGTAATTTTTTAATGGCATATTTTTAAGTATTTGTCTTATTATTTACCAGCAGAGTAATCATGCTGTTATTTATGACCTTAGAAAAAATGTTTTTTCAGACATCTTCTTAAAGGTATGATATCAGTTCTGTTATTACACTAGTATTTTTTTTTAGAAAAGGCAGTCTGTATATTCATCCGTGTTGCTGTAAACAACATTCTTGCTTGTATTAGTATTGCTATCATCATAGGAAAATTGCATAAATCATCTCTGCATATTTATGAACCTTTCATATTTGTTTGACGTCACCATGTCTAATGTAGAATCTCCCATTTTTCATTTATTTCATATTTCTGATGATCTATAGAACTACAAAACCTGCACCTCACTTAGATGGGTAAGTTACCTGTGTATATATCCATGTTTTCCTGTAAAAAAACCCTAAAAATGCAGTTGTGATATCAATCAGAATTAAGACTATACTCATAATCAGATAATTCAACTTTGCAGTAAGTGTTAATGAACTATTTGAGGAATACCTAACATGTGTTTTCTTTGTCTTCAGTAGTTTTCTTCACTAGGTCTTACAGTAATATCTAAAAATCTGAAAACATTAGTGACACTAATGTACAGTAGTAACTTGATTATATGACCAAAATTGGGATAAAAAATGGTCTCTCATGTTATATTGAGGTTGCCTTATTAATCAAATTGAGATGTGGAAGAACTACTGAAAACTAAAATGATGAAAGTGGTCATTCACTGTGTATAAGTAAACCTGCCTTTTAAAATAGGAAACATGTGGTATTTGGACATGTGATCAGTGGACAAGATGTTGTTAAGAAAGTTGAGAATCTAGAAACAGACAAGAAAAATCGTCCCACGCAACCAGTGATTATAGCTAACTGTGGGGAACTTGTATTACAATTGAAAGCAAAAGGTAAATTTTGTTACATTTTAAATGAAGCATTTTGTTTGTGTAAGTAATGACTTGTCGTATTCATATTGAATTAGTCTTAAATCCTATCAATTCATTTGTTATCTATCTATCACCAATATTGTTTTAGTCGCTCATTATGAAAATCTGTTTTTGTTATTAATAAATCAATTACTTAACAACCTATCTATCCAACCAGTTCTTGCTGTTAATATTTTCTTTGTCTTCTTTTGCTCCTGTTTATTTTTTTTACGTGACAGTATATGTATTACATTATTATTTGATGGTAATTCTTACAAAAAAAAATGAATGAATAATTTGCAGGGAAGAAAAAGAAAAAGGTGGAGGAATCGGATGAAGGGTCAGAATCTAGTGCATCAAGTTCTGATTCTGAGTCTTCAAGCTCAGAACATGAAAAGAAGAAGAAGAAAAAGAAGAAAAAAGAGAAAAAGAAGTCTAAAAAGAAGAAGAAGGAAAAGAAAAAGAAGAAACATAAGCATTCAAGGTTTGTCATTCTGTTATTAATGTTTGTTTTGGATAATAGTGGTTCACCAATGAATCAAATTGTCAATAAATTAATGATGAAGTGGCTGCTAACAGATCATAAACAAAGATTTATATTTGCTGGAGATTCTTTATACACTTTTACTAATTTATATTTGCCATTGTTATAGCTTAAAAACATTGTCTATTTGGACTACTGAATAATAAATAAAAGAAGTATGTATAGGAAGTAAAAGAACAATGTAGAATGAGTAATGACATGATTTCTTACCATACATGTATATTACAGGCTTGATTATTACTTTTCTTTTATAAATACAAAGGAAATAGGTCTTCTTTGTAATTTAAGATTTTACAAAATGCCCAAATTGGCCAATTATTAATCACATTCCATCAGATTTCCTGCTGAAACTAATTAATTAAAAACGTTTTAGTGCTAATACTTTCCAGTATTGAAAAAATGCTGTTTAGATTATAAGTTTGTTTATGACTTTCATTGAATACATGACAGTTAAAATAAGTACCATATTTCTGCTTACATCCCCCAAAATATGGGGTTTGTAGGTCTTCAGAACTTTTGTTCAAAAATCATTTTTTTATTGAGATATATTTCATATTAAAATGAAAACAAGAGAAGAATTGACAGTACTAAAAAATATATGGTCGGGCAGAAAGTAATATGGTCAGTTTAAGGAAATGAGGAACTTTTGTATGCCTTACATTAAGTAATCTGTAATGTAAGCCCAGTTTATGTAAACCATTTTTGTGTAAATCTGTGGGTGTAAAACTAGGAACAACTGTAAAAGTAACCATTGAAAAATTGTGCTTCTTGATGTATAATGTATGTCCCTTATTTGTTTCCTGTTGTTTCAGTTCTGAAGATGAAGTTTCTGAGAAGGAGGAAGAACCAAGTACTGTTTATGGTAATATACGTCCTGAAGAAATTCCTAGTGTTCCATCTAATAATTTCTTATCTAGAGATAGAAGAGATTCTGACATGTAAGTTGCACATTACTTATCTTTGCATAATGTTGTTTGAATTGCATATACAGTCAAACCAGTGAACAAAGGCCACTCTTGGGGAAGACAAAATGTTGTCCTTTATTGACAGATGGCGTTTATTTGGGGGTCAGTTTGTTCTGAATAATCAGTGACGGTGTTTCAAAGAATGGTCTTTATTTACAGGGTAGAGTTTATTTGGAGGTGGCTTCAAGCACAGGTTCAAATGTATATAAAACCATAAATATTACAGGATTGTGAGTTCAAGCCCTAGATCTTAAAACCCTTAATATAGCATTTTGACTGTTGAAATTAGTGATGTAAAACTTCTGACTCTTGAGAATTTTTACCAGAGGATCAAATCTACTATAAAATTAGACTAAAATTTGTTTACTCTTCAAATTATCATCAGCCAAGGGTCATTTTTGACCCTCAACTTTTGACGTTTAATGAAAACCCTGCACATGGTCTCTGTGAAGAATTGATTTAGACAATGTGTCTTTAGGCCATTCGTTCTCTGCTGCTGATTTGATCTGTTTCATGTATAACATATTGCAATTAACTTGCATAAACCCTATCTGACAAAAATTATTCATTTCCTGTATTATCATTACATCATTAAAAGAAATCAAAATACCTTGTCCTGTTGCAGAAGAAAAACTCTATCTAAGATTATTAGAATTTTCTCAGGCCCCTTATTTGAATCTGAAATCAGTCATTCATAAGAAAATGTGACTATATGTTTCACATAATAAAAATGCTTAGTTTTCTTGGTGTATGTTTTTACAGACCTGTGAATCAACCTCAGAGGGGATATGCACGATCAAAGATTCGCTACACGGCCAGTGGTGGTAAAATCAAAGGACGTGGCACCATCGTATGTATACAAGCAAATTTATTTATTTATTTTATGATATTCTCTTTTGATGAAGAAAAACTTATGAAATAATGTTCAGCACTAACATATATAATTATATAGTATATTATAATATATATAACAGTAATATTAAGTGATATTATGTAGTAATTAATATATTTTGTAACTATCCATATGAATATTTTTCAGCATTTACATGCACTTACTTTAGACAAATATGCACTGTATACTGTGGCAGTATAAAAATTATTTTTAGGGACCCATCATGTGTTTGGTTGTTATGATTTTCAGCGATTTCGTAGGAGTTGGAGTCGAGAAAGAAGTGCTACTCCACCACATTGGAGGACTGAACAGAACCGATTACAGTATGGTGGTCCTTATGATAACCGAGATAATCAAGGTCGCTGGAATCGTGGAAACAGAATGGATCGAAATCAGCCCGACAGACGTTCCCGGGAGGAGAATACACGTGGAGAGGCCAGAGAAAGGGTTGGTTGGAGGGATAGGAATAGAGATGATAGAAAATGGGAAGGAAGGGGTCAGTCAGATCATAGACAGAGATTTCAAAGAGGGAGACAAAGGAGTCCTAGTGAAAGGTAAATTTTGAATACTTTTGCTAGGACTATTGTTATGTTAGAGCTAGAATTGAAAAAATGTCTGTAGCTTATCTCAAATTCTCTAAATTGGTACAAATCTTCTGTTGTCATTGGTGATATCAGTTCATTTCCTGATGGGTCTACACACTCAAGTACTCATTGAATTGTATATATAATGCATGTAATATTGACACCTGTTGTTACCATAAAATTATATTACTTTTCAGTGATGAGGAGACAGACAAAAGACGTGAAAATAAAAGAGAAAAGAAGTAAGAATGTTGTTTAAATTATGAATCTTGTTCATTACAACATTATTCATTATTTGTAAAACCCATTCCTAAATTTTATGTAACTGTGCCTTTAGTCAATTTCAAATTTTGTAAAATAAATCTGTCTTCAATGAGACTTCAATAATATTAAATGAGTACAAATTTCAATCTCTGAGTAAAGCTATGGTTAATTTGATACCGGTCACCAAACTTACTTATTGTTTAAATTTTGTTGTTATTTAAAATTATTTTGTCTTAATGAGGTTTATTAAAATATATTGTAGGAATTAAAATATTGCATTCACATTTGGCCTCACACATCTGGTTTATTTTATGCTTGAACTTTGACTTCAGTAAATTTAATTAGAATTTGATAATGTCCTTACAATTCACATTAATTAAGCTAATTAGCTGTTCATTTATTTTAATTCACCTTCCTGTCAGAAATCCTGTTTGTCTATGAGCTTTAAACTTTGATATTTCTTTTAAATGATAGTAAGCCTCAGCAATGCAGTAGCAGTAGCCTCTTATATTTGTATTTTCAACAGTTTTTTTGTGTTTGAATCTCTCAATGAAAGATGATTCCCTATAATACATGTATCATTCTGTGACATAATCAGATAATAACTTTTATTATGACTTTGTTCAAATTCTGATCATGGCAGGTCATACCCTTCCATCAAAATGTGACAAAAATGTCGATTTTCCCCATATGTGGAGAAGTTGTAGGATCCTTGTGGAAGGGTAAGTTAGTACTGGTTAGCATACAGTCTGGAAAACTGGTTATGTACACCTGCCACCTTATATAACCTAAAAATTATTGAAAAACGGTTTTAAAAAACAGTGAAAAGAAATGTTATGAATTTATTGCAGGCATGCTAGACAAAGGAGAGACAGCAGTGCTGATAATGATTCTGAGAATGAAGTTCCTCAAAGAAAAAGAAATAAATCCAATAGTGATAAATCAGATCTAAGAGACAGAATTATGAGGAGGCAGTCTGATGATGAACCAGTATCTCCTAAACGAAAGGCAAGATCACGTCATGATTCTTCATCTGAAGAAGGGGAGATTAATGAATCTCAGAGCAATGGGAAACAAGATCAGGATGACAGTGAAAAGTCGGAATCGGAGACTGAGAAGCTTAGACGTGAGGCTCTTGCATCACGAGCCAGAAGACTTAAGCAAGAAGAAGAAGAAACAAAAAAATTACGCAGGCGAAGAGAGTCTGAGTCAAGCTCTTCAGCTTCTGAGGAGGCAGAAAGAAATGGAAAAAATGTAAGGTCTGGTTCTGAGGATAGTGGACAGCATAGAAAAATTACTATAACAAAAAAGAAACCATCTGAATCACAGAAAGTGACTGACTTAAGGCGAAGAGAGCGCTCATCTTCATCATCATCATCATCACCAGAACGAGGCTCTAGGAATGTGAGAAAAAAGTCGAGGTCACCAGTTAGACAAAGAAAATTGTCTGCCAACTCTCCACCAAGGAAAAGGCCAGTTAGATCAAAGTCACCTGCTAAGCGTCGTCACTCATCTTCTAGTTCTCCTGAAAAGAAGAAAAAGGCTAAATCAAAGTCTCCTGTAAGATCCAGAAGATCACCTCCAGGACGAGGTAAAGATGTACGAAGGAAGAGGTCATCAAGTAGTTCTAGTAGTAGATCTAGAGATAGAAGGTCAAGGTCACCAAGGAGAAAAAGGTTTGATTTCAACTCATACCTATTTTGTCTTTGTTGTTTTTTTCTTCATCATGGAGATCTTTTAGGTTATAATTTTTTTTTGAATTTTGTAGTAATGAATTTTTAGTTCATACATGAGCCATATTTTGTTAACTATGACAGTAATTATTCTGTTCTAGGGAACCTATTTCTGCCAAGTATGGCTTCAAAAGAAGATCATCCAGTGATTCTTCTAGGTCAAGGTCACGTGGTCGCTATAGGTCAAGGTCTACTTCAAGAGACAGGCGCAGACGCAATGAAAATAGACGAGATAGAGGAATTGATAGAAAAAAACTTGAAGAGGCAGCGAGGTTAGAACAAATCTATTAAATGAAATTATTTTTGAGGCAATCCGATCTGTTATATGTATGGAATTGAAATTTGGTATGAACAAAATTCCTATTGCTCAATGATTTAATTTTCTATAAGTGTGAGTTTGTGTTTTCTTTTTTATTATTATATAACAGGCTTATTTTGAAAAAGCTTCACACTACATGCTGGATACGTATACAATTATTGTATTGAAAAGATTACTCTCATTACTTTTTTCTTTATTGAAAGGTTTACAAGTTTATTTATTGTAAGGATATAAACACTTTTTCCAGAATGGCTAGAATAAAGTCTGACAGTCCACCTCCCACACATTGGAAACCTGGTCAGAAGCCATGGAAAAATAAAAATCCTGAAACTGAAAACCAGAAAGTGTAAGTTTTTTTTTCAAATTACAGATTATTCTTATGTTTTTTAATACTTACAATTTTCTTTTTCTTGGGGGGGAGGTTCATTAGATGAAAAACTATAAATGGATTTAACTTAACTATTAGCTAATGGCTTATTTTGTATCAATTTTCCTTACCTATCATAATCACTTGCGTAAAAGTTGCATCTGTATATAAGATGTATGTAAAAAATAAGAGGAAATCCTTGGAAAAAATATCTGCATGCTTCATGTTAACACAAATTATTTGTATAGCCAAACAAATTACAAAAGTGGACAAGAAAAAAAAAACATGCCATTTTGTTTGCTTTTGTGTTACATGAGTATTACAAAAATATGAGCATGACTTTACTAGTAGTAATTTTCTCTACAGTCCAACATGCGCTCAAACTTCTCATAACTACATATTCTCAGTTCCTGTAAGTAGTGGCATGATTGGTGAACATTTATTGTTGATTTTCAAAATCACATAGATGTCTAGACTGTACAAAATCCAGAAAAAATATGGAACCATAAAAGACTTTAGGGTAACATTATAACAGATTTATTTCCCTTATTTCCAGTGAACAAACAAATTCAGTTTGACTGCTTTTGGACCCGATTTTGGAAGTAAAAACATGCTTCTTCTACATAAGTGATTGTGGAATATGGTATTCAGCTGAAGTAGTACTTTGTTATTTTGTATTCATATCCTGTTTTTTTTTCTTTTATTATGGGAAAGTAGATGATCATGTTGAATCTACATTTGTATTATTTTCATTCAAGATGCAGATTTAATAACAAAAATCGTACCTTTCAGAGGTGTAGCTGTTATTCCCCCTGTTGCTCCTTACCTAGGTGGCACTGTTGTTGGTGGTGGTGATGCAGACATACTTCAAGTTTCTGCTTCACCAGTTGCTGATGTCACTGGTTAGTTATTCCTGTTTCATTTGTGATATTTTATAAAAAAATATTCATTCTACAATATCTTTAAACAATGCATAGAATGACTTGTATGTTCACATTTATGATATCATGAGTTTTGTAATTGATCTAAACTCAAAATCAAATGTGCTCCTCTTCAACATCCTTGAAAAATCATTTTTTATTTTTTTATGTCTTGTAGCCGTCTCTTCTCCTCCAAAACTGGAGATTAAATCAGATGTACTACCTGCCAAGATACAGTATCATCTTGATGACCCAAATGTTACTGCTCGACCAATCAAAGTCTCTGAGAAGAGAAATAAGTCCAAAAGGTCAAGGTCAATGAGTAGTGACAGTTCAAAGTCATCAAGAAGTTCAGGAAGTTCAAGGTCGCGGTCAAGGTCGGCAGATCGTAGCGAAACTGAAGAACAAAGAAAAGAAACCGAGAAGAAGAAAATTGAGGTATGAACTAGGAGTTGTAGAATGCATTTATTCGTGATATTTGTGGTTGGCTTGGTAGTGTTATATTTTCATCATGCATGACTGTGTCTTCATTCTGAGTGAATTAAACCTATGAAATAATATAATGGATAATGTTCATTCTTATTCTGTAATTTAGGAAAGAATAAAATGGCAGCCTCCTCCAGATCCTGAAGATATAGACAAAGATGATCATAGTCCAGTTGTTCAACAAAAAATCAGTGTAAGTAAATTATTGCTATTACAGTTTCACACTAACATGTTGAAAATTTTCCAAAAA
This sequence comes from Lutraria rhynchaena, assembly GCA_008271625.1. Classification (NCBI taxonomy): domain Eukaryota; kingdom Metazoa; phylum Mollusca; class Bivalvia; order Venerida; family Mactridae; genus Lutraria; species Lutraria rhynchaena. The sequence goes on along the minus strand of VIBL01000126.1, from coordinate 360,329 downwards.
AAATGGATATCTTAACCTGCCAAGGAAACAATAAAAATCAATACGGTCCGGACCTGGGAAAATGGAAGTTCTGGAAAACTTTTAACCATTCAATAACCTGAAGCTGGGGGAAGTGAATGAAATTTTTGGTATATGTAAATTTAAATAAAGCTCTTGTAGAATATGGTAAATGCCTATAAGATCAGACACTTTGACTTATTGTTTATAAATAATACAAACCATATTCACATATGCTAAAGGATGTATTGTTTTTTAAATATTTCACAATCATTGCCAAAAATATGAACAAAGGAACTTGAAATGATTTACCTTTTAAACCAATTGATAATGAAAGAGTCAGTAAACCATTGTTATACATGTAGAATGCAATGTCTGCCAACTCATTGACTTTATAAAATGTTTCATTCTGTTACACAGGTTGCTGTTGATGTTGATGATGCCAGTAGATCATCATCATTGAAGACCCCACCACTGCCTAAAATAGCTGAAGTTGTAGAAGCAGCATCAGAACTGGCTAGGTACCTACTACTTCATTTGTAGAGTTCAGTTAGATTTCTTTTGATTGTTCAAATCATCTGATTATTCTGTTGTCTGTCATGAGAAAATACATAATTTTTCCTTTGTTTTATCATGGAGGAAGTTCTTTTTTTTAATTTTAGAAAGAAACGTGGAAGATGGGATAGTGCTGAACATTCTAAGAAGAATGAAGTTGTTGAAGCCCCTGCAGTTGACAGTTACAATCCAGACTCTCCAACAAAGCCAGATGACTCTCCTCATTATCCTCCAATGCCAACTGATGCTGCCCCTCCATTGCCACCTCCACTTCCTAGTGACTCAAAAGCTCCACCACTGCCTGCAGAGGTTCAGTCCCCGGTAAAAATTCCCAACAGAGAAAAATCTTTATCCAGTGTGTTTGAAACTAGTGGAACACCAACAAAAAGTCAAGTCGGGGTGGTAAAGCCAATGTCTATTTTACCAAAAGTAATTAATGCTGGCATAGCTGTACCTGCGGACACAAAACCTATTGCTGAATCTAGCAATAAATATACAAAAGATAGGGATTCTTCTGTGTCAAAAGAAAGACGGACATCGAAGTCCTCTAGACAAAGAACAAAGTCAAGGTCAAAGTCTCGAGATCGAGGTTCCAACAGGCGACGTTCCCCTGATACAAGATTGAGAAGAAGTTCTCCATCTCCAAAGAGAAATAGAAGAAGGTCACCTACACCAAAGAAAAGGAGGTCACCATCACCCAGAAGACGGAGGTCAGTGTCCTCAAGGTCAGCAAGGAGAAGTTCTAGGTCACCTAAAAGGTCAAGGACTCCTAGGAGAACAAGGAAAAGATCATCTTCTGATTCTAGGTCACCTAGAAGATATTCTCCAATACCTCCTAGACGTCGCTCCCGGTCACCTAGGAGACGAAGATCAAGGTCACCTAGAAGAAGATCCAGGTCACCTCGTAGATCACGATCACCCCGAAGGAGGTATTCTAGATCTAGGTCAAGGTTAGTTATATCAGACTGCAGACCCATTTACAATTTATGTATACATCAAGTTTTTAGCAATTCCAGTACTACATGTATCTTGTTTTGCCTAGCTAGTGAAGCAGATTATTAGCAATTGCTGGATTCATGATGTCTCAGACATGACTCCTAGCTGTATGTCCTAAGGTCATTTATAGGCCTTGGGCTCAGGCTGGTAGTTGTCTGTGAATTGCTGATGATATGTGTCATTTAATTGGATAAAAGCATATTTTATTGAAATGGTTTGATGCTAAAATGAACAGTGTAAATAACTTACTTATGGCAAAGATTTTTTATATTTATACTCTTGCTGCTGAAGTTTGTGTTATCATCTAATGCAAGTTTTTTTTCATTACTGAGGGTGATTACATTAAACAAGTCCAAATATAATCCAAAACTAGAATGTTGAAACTATTTTATGAAATGTTTGTATGAATTACAGAAGTCGAGGTGGAAGAGTGAAGAAGAAAAGTAGAAGCCCAGTAAAAAGAAAGCGCAGGTATTTCATGAAGTATTTTTTATGTGTATTTAGACTGAGATTTCCATGTAAAGGTCTTTGTCAATCTGTTAACCTGTCTGTATGCCTGAGCAATGTCCAATATCTTTGCATATAATAGGCTAGTTGAAATTGGATGAAAGCATGAGTCCCATTTTTTTTCTTTGTGTCTATCATTTACTTTAAACAAAACAGAATCATCCAGTGCATTGCAGCGGAGTTTCAGCAGACAATACTCACTAATTGTGGTGAATGTATACTATAGAAACAACGGCCTCGACTGTCATGTTGCTAATTGTGACTTTAAGAACGAAATTTACGTACAAAGTTAGAGGAATTTTTAAGTCTTATATTTAGTGCATGGTGGTATGAAGTTGGTATAACCAGTATTTATATTTTGACAGAGACAGTAGCAGCTCCTCATCCGCAAGCAGTTCACATTCACCGTCACCAAGGAGACGTAAGCGTTCACCAAGCAGCAGTGATTCAAGCGCAAGTTCATCCCCACCACGTCGCAGAAAGAGAAGCTCAAGTGACAGTAGGAGTAGAAGTCGGTCATAAATACAGTATTGATTGATTTTTAGAAACTTTAAGAGGGCAATAAATCTGTATTGGAAAAAGTAACTTTTAAAAGTATGTGATAGAATTCGATGGGCAAGCTGTTAAAATACTGTCAAAATAGTCCTTGAGGATCATCTGAATATCATCATTGACTTCATGTGTTTAAATTTGTTTTCACTGACACTTTTGTCACTAAAATCACATAGCATTCACTGTATAATGATTGTTGTTAATTTTTTGTTGAGAATTCTTAAGTGTTGTTTTTTTGCTGGTTGTCTTTAACATGATGTTCCGATCGTATGTGTTTGTAAAGAAGAATATTTATTTCATAATTATACGGATTATTTTGACAAAAAAAACCATATATATATCAGTGTGCACTTTTAGTGCTTGAAACTGGTTGTCCACTGTAACACTGTGGTATGTAACTGTAAGCTTGATATGAAAAAATGGCGATTTTGTACTTGTTCCTGGTAATTTTTGCTTGTCCAGAATGTTGGCTTTAATTTTTAAGCAGAATGAACCAGAAAGCTTCCATTGCAATTTTGTAGCATATTTTTTGATGAGCATTATTTCCAAACATTTCCGAGCAACATCTGGAGTTGTTAATGGATTTCTGTTGACTGTATTTTAATGTTAGGGACCACTTTATACATTATGTACATCAATAATTCCATAAATCATGCACTTTTTTAATCATTTGGTATCAATTTTCCAGTTTGTAGTGGCTGTTGTCTTCAATTTAATTTTTATTATTGTACATATCTGTACTTTTTGACAGAATTTAAAATTAACTATATAAATACTATGATTTATGAAGAGGATATAAACTTTTATGAAGTCAAATGTGACCCCAAGAGATAAATATGTGTCAGTTTTAGGTAACCATGATGTTCACAAATCAGTTTAATAATCTTTGATAATTATTGATTCTAAATATTTACGATTTTCCTGAATTCATTAAAAAAACTGCATAGCAGGTGATTATACATTTACTGGAACAGTTCCAGAGTCACTAACACATGTACTGGTTCTAAATCACTGTTTGTTTTAATACATGCTTGATTTATTGTAGTTGTTTTGTCTCGGAGATAATAAATTGTAGTGATTATAAGTAGATTTCTGGTTTTTCCTTCTTTCCTATTTTTCTGGCAGAGGAAGATTTGTAGATGTTGAAAGCAAAAGAATGATCACTTATCAACCAGCTTAATGTTAAAACCACCTGATTAAAATGACCATTTATGTTTTAGAACTAGTTTCTATATCCTCTGTATTTCACGATGACGAGACCACGTATTATTAAGATTGTTTTCTTAACAGTGGTCTTAATGTTTAGGCTTTACTGTACTCTGAAACTCAAAAAAATGTGACTAATCTTCTGGGTTAAAGGTTATAAAACTCATCTCAATTCTCTGTTTTCAATAGTCTCAAGTTGATCGTAATAAGATTATATTACTGTTCATTCAGAATTTTGTAAACATATCAATTGATAAAATTATTTACTTACACAAACTGCAACCCAACAGACAGGTCTAATACAGGGTGAGAACAAAAATGAAATTTGATCACTGAGACCGATCTCAATGAAAGTTGTATGACCTCATACCCTGGGTGACATACCAGTTTTGTATTCAACATTGAGAGTGTGATTCCTGAAAAGTATGATTTATAATGTGTGAAAATTATGAGTCTCTGAATGAAATGTCTTTACCATAACCCATCAGTTTATTTATAATCAGACTATATTAACGAGGCACATTTTTATACATGGAGTTGAATCTCGTAGTTATATAACTTGAACCTGACTCCATCAGTAATACGAAATGGACTGGAATATATAGAAATGTCCTATCTTGCTTATTGTTTTAACCTTGTGTGTGTGGGTGCGTGCATGTGTGTGTTCACATCCAATGTACCACAGTTAAGAAACTAATACAATAGAAATATGATGCAGTTTACTTCAAAACAATCTATTAAAACAATTTGAAACAATTCTATGGTAAATTCACCTTTACCTCATAAGCATAATTTGGACTTCCAAATTCAAAGCTAATATACAAAACGTCAATTTATTTAAGAAATTGGATTATTTCTCTCTGACAGAGTGGACAGCATAGTAGCAAAAGAAGCCTTTACTCATTACAAGCAATGGGTTCTTTTGCCACAATGTTTTCAAATGTCGTCTGCTTCAGATGCAGGGAAATGCTATATTATGAGTTAAAGGGTTATTCCAGTAGTTACTGTGAAAACTTTTGAAGTAAAATAATTATGCTCTATGTCAAACATATCTATATCCAAAAGAGGATATCCATTGTATTTCTTGTGATCCCTCATAATAAGATCTATGTAACTCATGTGAATGGTAAAACCTTCAATTCTGGTTTCCTTTATTATTACTATGAAAATGTAAAGAATCACAGGGTATCAAAAGTAGATAAAACTCTGTACAACAAGTAACAATGCTCACCTGAATAATCTGATGAATTGACAACTTGGTAAACAAGTGACTCTACAGGTAGGGCTAATTTTGACACAGGAGCATAATTTGATGAATTGACAACTTGGTAAACAAGTGACTCTACAGGTAGGGCTAATTTTGACACAGGAGCATAATTTGATGAATCTAAGCAGTAATAACCACTAGATTATTATATGACTTAAAAGTCTAAGCTATAGGCCATGTGCTTTTGGCCAAGACGATTTTGACAGATTTTCCCTATATAAGTCTATATAAAAAAGTGACCCCAGGGTGGGGCCAATTTTGACCCAAGGGACATCATTTGTAAACATTAGTAGAGGATCATAAAAGTATAATTCCTGTGAAGTTTGGTTGAAATGGACCCATTGGTTTCAGAGTATTTATTGGAAACAATTGTTGGCTCAACATGTCACGTGACGAAGGACTGGGTGATCACTATAGCTCTCCATGTGCGCTACATACTCAGCAGAGCTGAAGAACAATAACAATAATGCAGAAAAGAACAAATTTGCATATCAACTTGTGTGGATGAAATGAAGAAATAATAACAATAAGAAAATCTATGCAACTGGTCAGATATTTGCTGAAGGAAATGTATTGTCTTTCACAGAAATTCTTTCGTAAACAGATGATGACTAATGCACGTGGCATGGTACTGATATACTGAAATACAAGACAAATATTAAAAAGAAACCACCTGTCTTTAATACAGTTGATGAAGATATTAACAAAAATAAAAACACATCATTAAACAATAAATATGTCCTCATATCTGAATGTTCAAAATATCCAACCACAACAACACTGAACACTAACTATAAATAATTTTATCATAATGAGACATTTGCATGCATTGAAAATTTTCACACAAAAAACCTCCATATTAAGATCACAATTAGGACCCCAAAAAATTATATTGAGGAGCCTCAGTAACAAGTTGAAATACCATATAGCAGGTTATGTCTGCAATAAAAAAATCTGCATTTTGGAAAAAAAATGGAGAGATTAATGTCTGCCGGTTTTTATTTCTGTGAATCCAAACTCACAAGGGATAAATTTCTGTGTTTCCAGTTCTACTTCTGATGTATCCCTTTCTAGAATCCGTAGGATGCTCATTTTGCTGCTATGTTTGTCCCTTTTACAATATACATGTGTATAGGTGACAGGAATATGTGGACGAGAACAACAAAGTCAATAAAATTTACTCAGATTATTTATTTTGAACTACGAACTCACAAATAACAGTTATACAGGTTGGAATAAACATCACCCTCAAACCACCTTATTATACAATAGATCAATAACGACGGTAACTGCTGTTATTAGACCGCGCAATTGTCTTTAAATTGGAATACTTTGAGTATGGTGAAATGTGTACAAATTGAAACAAGTGTTGTAAAAGTGCCATTTTTTTTGTGATTTAAATTTTTGCTTGAAAAATATTCTGCTTGGAAAAATTTCTGTGGTTTTAATCAGAGATCCCAAAAATATTACCTGTGCAGAAATAACCCGCTATAAGGTATAAAAGAAATATTTAAAACCAGGTACAAAAATATGCGGTCATTGTAATGAAGTGATAATAATACTGAGGAGGTCACTAAATCAAGGCTTCAAAGTAGATTTACCCAGGTAAAGCCCTTGAATACAAGGTTGTAGGTGCAATAATGATGCATGATTCTATTTTGAGCATATTGCATCAAACAGAAAATTGTAACACTGTTCCATATTTGACAAGCTTGAATTCTGTCTGTACTGTGTGGCCCTACTGCTGTCTCCAAGCTTTTCCCATACATATCCTAAATATGAATAACTTTGAGTCTTATCTACACTTCTGCAATACGTGTAAACAGTGGCATTAATTCTCTGAAGGATTCTACTTGATCTGTGGCCATATAAGCATCAAATAAGGTCACATACAATTTCAATAACATAAATAAACATGAAGTTTTCCTTGCACAATACTGCCCATCAGTGCAGCCACAATCATGTGTATCAATTGTGATGTTATCTCCTGCAATACTTCTGTATGTGTCTAAATAATAATGCAAACACTTTGCAAGCAAGTCCATGTTTCCAGTTTGCTCAATAGCCTTTGATGAAACAGTTGGAAATATCAAATCACCATTAGGTATGCCATAAATTATTGGTACTACAGTGTTTGGCATTTCATCAACAATTTCTGGCCCAAATATTTCTGTAATGTGCAAGCTATCTACGTTTCTACATAACTCTTCAGTTATGGTCCTATTAAGCTTCATATCAATGAAAAATGCCAAACACCATTTGTATCCTAAGGCCATGTCACTCAAAAGCAATTTAATCAAGTTCACAGAAGACATTTTCTTGTTTAAAATCACTGTATGGTCCTCATATATATTTTCAACAATATTCATTGCATACTGAAACTCCCCCATGTACACTAATGACTGGACAACTGTTCCTGCAGCTGGGAACAATGATTCCTGATATGATCGCTGCACGTTTTTATGTCTGTTAAACATGAGTAAATCATCAATAACATCATCAAGTATTCCACCAACTTCAGTAGAAGTCAAACCAATGGAGTCAAATGTAAAGTACAGCTTAGAGATAGGGTCAAATTGTATGCACTTAAGTTCAAAAGTCCATAATGCAATGATATCATCAGGAGTATTTCTGATTAAATTTTCGGATTGAATGAAATAATGTGGTAACACCTTGCTCTCAAAGCTTTGTACAAGTTTGTTTATCATGATTAGTAAGCATCTTGCTGGCTGTTGTTTCCATTTCTGTTTTTCAATATGCTCACAGGCATAAAAGAAAACACTTTTCAAGAAGGAGGTAGGTATTGGTGACTCCTTGCAAACTGAATCCAAACAAGAATATAATACAAGATAACAGCGTCTTTGGTCATCAATCATTTCTCTGCATAGCTGTTTTTCAGCCTCAGCAAAGGAGAAGCACCAGACGTCTTTGCGGGCAAACATTTCCTGTGTCAAAACACAGTCAATGACATCCGTCTGTGTGTGAATAGATAAAACTGGAATGATGTGGCAGCCAGCAGTTTTGATAGATTGAACAGTAGTCCTAGAGGGGAAATTAGCTGGGCGTCTCCTAAGTGACCATTCTTCTGCATTATCAGGCCACTGGCACTGAAATGCAACTAATTCTTGGTGTCTAATGATGCAGTCATCATTATGCTTTTCATCAAACATAAAGTTTGGTAATTCAAAAGCCTTCAAACAAAATGACTCTGGCCCTAATGGCACGATTTGTGCCTCCCAGTTAGCAGCATCCACAGGGATTAGATAAACCAGCAACTGGCTATCATCTTTTTTCTTAATAATCAAATCAAATGGCTGTCCAGCTTCGGTGCTTTTTGTATGAACTGCAGAATCTATTGGAATCTTGAACTTGAAAAGGTAGTGAACGATTTCAGGTAATCCTTGATTTTCTTCAGGAAAAATTAGATTTCCATCAAGAGTGATGCTCTCCGTAGGATTCATGTAGGTTGGGGCAAGTTTACACACAACCGGACCAACCAATGACACTTTGATTTCCTCAGTACTTTGTTCAGCAGGCAAGCTATCAATATTTTCAGACATGAAACTGTTAATATATTCAAGTGAGAATGTATATCTTAGAATAAAATCTAAATGTGTCATAGGGTATGTCATACATGATCCACGTGAACCTTCATTACCCACGAGGCCTTGTTCCCATCGCTGCAAGTACATCTGGCTCTCTGCAGTGTAAGATATGATACATAGATACATAAATGAAAATTTGACACTAAAACTATAGAAACTAAATACAATACTTTTGTAGGTGCAGATAGGTGACCAAAAACCAAATCAGAAAAAGCCCAGATGTACAGTGCCCCCCCCAAATGCTTTGTCTGGTAGGGTTAAAAAATCAGACCAATAAAAATGACAAAGGAAAACAATAAAGTAAAATGTTCAACTTCGGATGACTAGAACTCTGGAAAATGGAACTGCTTTTGTCTGTCTGAATGAGCTAAAGCCAATATTCACAAAAAAATCATTCCAGGCCAATTCATTTATAATTTATTGTAGAAAAAGCATGAATCACTCTCAACTTTAATTTGCAGGAGAACTAGTATTAGGAACTGATGAAGATATTTGATTATAATACAAATATATTTGTAGGGTCTAGATCATTCTTAAAATATATGTTGGTTTGCAGTTATATGACACAAACTTTTAATGATGGATAAGTATGTAGGCATTTTTTTAACAACCTTACATGCATGAAATGAAAATGTAAGCTGGAATAAAGAATAAACTAGAGCTCTGCACAGTGGTGCCAATGCTCATCTGTTTTACATGTCGGCAATGGGGGCTACATGTGAGTTTTCGTTTTGAAAGTTCTAAGTTAGTAGGGGCATAACTAAAAAATATAGCATTCAGAATAATGCCCCTTGTCTTGAAACTGTGTCTTGTCACGATAATCAAATATTCCAAGTGTTGTGTTGTTATCTTTAAAATTGTTTGAGTAATGGGCAACATTAAACTTTTTGCACAATGACGGCAACAATAAAATAGTAATCATAATAACTCACTTTTTTCTTTGAAATATTTGTGCTAAAAATTCACTAAAAAAGTTTGAGTCTCATGATTTCTTAATGAGTCTGTCACGTAGCTGCAAACTGAACTTTTTGTAAGGAAGGCATTATACTGATTGTTTAAGTTGTAAATTCCATTAATCACCACTGAATCATACTTCTTTCAGATTATTACACTGAAGATATTAATATTCTCCAAACAAAGGCCACTTTCACCAAATCTATGGCATTTAATTAATGTCCCAACCTTTTCTGAGACAAAAACAAGACACCGCAAGTATTCAAAAGTCTTTCAAACAATGACTAGACAAATAGCAAAAAATATGACAGAATATAGCACTTGGTTATTTTTTTACAGTATATATGGTACCTTTTAGTAGTTGTTTTCTCCAGTTCTTTGGTCTAAGACTAACATAGTGTGTTTCTTCCATGTGTAACAAATGAATGACATCCATAGAACCTTGAAAATACAAATACGTATGTATAAGCATACCATATCAGTATCCCAGTAGCCAAAGTTGTGATTTGTTAAATATTTCTGTTACTTCTAATCCATCACAGAATCAACAATATCTGGGCTACACATTATAAAACTGACCTGTTATAGAATGCAAATTATTCATTGGTCCAATTTAAAACTGGACTTTCAATCATCCAATCAGATATTAGGGCTTTCAAACTGTTCTGTTCAATCCTGAATGCATGATATAAACCTAGGACCTAGGCAAGTGGCAAAGGCTGCAGCCTAGTGCTTGGTCAGAGGGCCTATTTGGTCAACAGGTAATAGCAATCACCAGCCCTTCATTGCAGTATGTTCTTATCCCATCCAGGGCCAGACAAATTTCACATGTGAAGAAACTGTCCAGCTAGCTTATGGTAGGTTGTTCGTTGTTATCTCACAAGAGAAGTAACTTTCATAACCTTTTGAAACTGGAATTAATATCAGTACAAATGTGCTTACCCACATTCTCAGGTTCTATATTCGTTTCTGTCTCCACTGAAAGTCCACCATATATCACCAGACGCATTTGTAACACATTAGAAATAGCTCTGAAAATGAATCCTGTCATGATAATACATTTTTAAACACAATCATCTTAAAAAGTAGTAAAATATACTTCAGGAAAGGCAGCATTCAAAAGTTTGATTGCAAAATTGAGAAACATTGAGTAGATTTCTCAAAGCAAATGAAATTCATCCTGAATTAACCCTAGAATAAAATCTCTAGCTGGTACCCAGTAGAAACTTATTGCATACAGAATCTAAAGTGCTTTGCATCTGTAAACAAGGTATTAGGTAATTATAACATACTTTAAGACAAGATGATCTCCCCATTGTCCATCTTCACTCATCCGAATCAAATATTCCTCCCATGTCTCGTCAGACAGAAACATTTCCAGTGGTGTTCCATCATCCTGAAAATTAATGGAGTAAAACAATTAATAAATAGTATACTGTGGAACTTCTACATTTGCACCACCTTTAGAACCAAGAAAAATGGTCAATATATTGTAGTGGTGTCGTTGCCAAGTTGAATCACAGAGGAAATATTGAAAACTGGTCTGAAACAAGTGGTTAGTAAAATAAGGTGGTCTTTATTAGAGTAGTTACTAACTGAGGGTTTACTGTATATTGTAAATCATTACAGTAACACCTCCAAATAATCCATCAATACAAATACCACACTATTATAAATGGCATTCTGTGCAGGTGTTTTTTATATCAAAACTGAAAGTAGAGTGTCTGTCATTAATCACTGAGCAGAAAGCTTGGATTTTTTAAAAGAAATTTCAACAAAGGCTTTTGGAAGATTTATAAGAATCATAAATGCATTAGGTTGTTATATTTTGTTAAGTTTAAATGAGCAATTATCTACTTAAATCAATGGTTAGGAATATCTTCATACTGCCTTTGAAAGCAATGAATTCCAAATAGGCAATATCAACAAAAAACTAAATGAATATTAGAACAGCTACCTGTTGGTACCTTAGAAACAAGCTTACATTTCATCGTATAAAAATTTGCCACTAATGGATACAACTAACATCGTGCAGACGTTTTTTCCCAATACTTCTCAAAACAGGGGCCTATGTGGTCGAGTGGTTATGGTCTCAAGAGTTGTAATCACTATCCTCTCACTGCTGTGAGTTTGAGTCCCATCCAGGACCAAATTTCACAATTGATAAATTTGTGGGTTCTGCCAGTCAAAATTTTTTTTGTTCCTACATAATAACTTATATTTTTATTGATCACAACTACAATTACATGGTTTTCAAATGTATGACATTGATTAGAAGTCAGGCATAGTCATTCCATACTAGTGTTAGAACTGTGTCATAAATATACTGCAAAGTGAAAGTAGTCCAAATAGGAATAAAAACATAAGCCTGATGACTTACAGCATTAGGATTTCTCCGTAAGTAGTCAACAGCCGCTGTGCGGAGGCTGAAATTAGTGTATCTAAAATTTCCGCGTACACGAAGTTGGTCAACAATACTTCTGAGCATACAGTTACCATCAGGATAAACATCATACAACTCAAAGTGTTTTTCTTTTAGAAGCTTTCTTATGTTGACAATCATTGTACCAAGGGACTGAAGAGTTTGGATTTGACCTCCACAATCTGTATCATAAAATAAGTTTTTCTAGTACATTTATTTTTGGCAAACATCAAATTTTCAATAGCATTTCAGCCCAATATGGCATTATATCAACATAACATATTCTTCTGAGGGCAGTTTCATGTGTCTATATTATGCATTACATGCTAACCTCACCTTGAATTTATTTGTCAGACTAATAGTCTTTTTCTGAAGTCATATTATTTTGCATGAGTACCGCATGTGTTAGCACTGTGACTCATCACTCAAATTAGAGTCTAAAAAATACAGAAACCTGTAATACGTTTGGTACATTTACTAACTACAGTAATTGATATCATAACATACAGTGTATACAGAGATAATCCATATAATTTCAGCAAGTAGTCTTGACTTAAAGGAATACCCAGTATGGGGTTATCGGGTTACAATCTTCTGTATGGGGTAATATTTCAATTCTTCTGACAAGAAATTTTCGCCATTTACATTGTTTCATTTTGCCGTGCGTCCCGCGTCCCGGATGCATAGATTTCGCTCGGGACGCAAAGATTTTGAAAAGTGCGTCCCTGGGACCCATACATTTTGGATTCAAAATGAAGCACTGCATTTAAAGAAAAAAGAATCATACTTGCACAACGGCCTGTGTTAGCCGAGTGTCCTTTTCCCTTTGGATGGGATTGCCGTCCCTTGCTGGCTTCATAGCATTGCATGCAGGGTAATTTAAACTCCATGCCAGTGATTGGTTCTGCAACTTGCAGAACTGTAGATAAATCTGCTCCTTTTTCTTTAGCTTTCTTTGCAAGATAAACAAGAGGATTGTACATCATCATGTTTGTCACCCGATCATTAAGGTCAAGTTCATGTTTAGGATCTTTACCTAAAGAAAAAAAAAACAATGAAATTCATCACTGAGAAGTTTCTTATTGGTAGACATTGTAAATGGTCACTTAAAATGTATTCAGTTCATTAATTCTGTCAGATTTGATTTATCTAGAAGAAATGACTTAAAGAGATAATGGCTAACATTTGTACGAGATATATGTAAATACAAATGGCCTGCTAATACTTTTAGGCAAACAGTAAGAAAAAAGTAGTTTATTGGAGGTGGTCATTATTAAGAGGTTTAAGTGACCAAAAATGCTCATATTTTGAATATAACTGCTGGGTTTTACAGCAAAGTGGTCTCCATTCATAGGCGATACAGATTTGATATGTTCCATCAAGCAATATAAAAATGACAGCTATTTTTTTTACATAATTAAGAACTATGAATACCCACTGAATTAGTTCCCAATGTTGACTGAATTTATTAATAATGTTGCTACCTATTCACAAGGTGGTAAGTGAATCTTTCAATGTCAGAGAGATTGAATATATTATACTTTCAAATACATGTACAGGTAAGTCAAAATTCTATTCAAGTTTCAAAAAAGCTTTTTGGACAGATGATTTACCCTTTGTCTCTGTGCTAGAGACCCATACAGGACCCACTGGGGGGAGACTTCCCAGTAAGTGAATGCACACATAGCAAACTCTTTCTATGCTCCTGACTAATAATGCACATTTTGTACTTTGGAGAAAAGTTGAAAATAATAAGTTTTTTACCATTTTTTTTCCTACAATGAAACATTTGTAGCATTCTTTGCTTCTGTTTTACATGAGTCTTGTGTCTGCCACTATGGTCATGATGGCCAAGCCCCTGAGCTTCTGAGCCAATGTGACTGGATGTCATCAGATCCACTTTAGATATAGATATTGGACAAAGCAGAAAATCATTGGTGGTCCAACTACTATTCCAGTCAGAAAATGAAAGATTCTCTTGTGCACTCATTGTCAAAATCTGTTGGCAGCTTTTATCAAAAATGGGCGCCACTTCATTGCCCTTATTGCTTTTTGTAATGTCGATTTCAAAATCTCTGTATATTGACGACTGATTTCTATCATGTCCTTCCATGGCCATTTGGAGTCTTCCTGTATCACGCAATGAATCTTCTTTTTTGCTTTTAGTAATATCATGGATTCCTGTTTCTATGCTCCCACTAACAAAATCTTCACTATCTTCCCCAAAGAATTTATCAGAATATCTTAAGTCCTTACTATCTGTATTATTTTTATTATCACAATTGCCTCCTGAATTTGAATCTTTCTTCAGAATATCAGCTGTAGATTTTGGTTTACCACCATCACTGTTTTTATTTCTGCCAGGTTTTTTATGACAGTGTGGAACATTGGTTTTGGGGTGAGCACCAAAATGAAGATCTCTTATACCCATATCATTCAAAGAACTGGTTTCTGGTTCCTCAACAGACAGAAGCCTAAAGTGGATGATTGCTACTGGATTAAAAATTTCAGCATTCTTTAAACTTATTTGAACATTGATGGAGTCCTCCTCATTTTGTGTTTCAACTACATTACAGTCTCTTACACTTTGTATGTATGAATCATCTTCACTGTCAGAAAATTCATTATGAAAAATATTCTCGGAATCAGAATCAGAATCTGAAGGAGAACATTTACCTCCGACGTTTGATTCCATGACGACACAGAACCTATTTCATTGTTAGGGGTTCATGGTGTATTTCCCTACAAGGAAAAAATATTTTATTTTGCATGATATAAAAGGAAATCATAATGAATTTAGATATATTATAGAAGATAGTGGATAAAAAGGGAGTACACCAATTCATTCAGCTCAAGTCCATCGGAGTCTATCTGGCGAAATACCGTTATTATGTCATTTTATTTTTGAAAACGAAACTAGACTTCAAGAAAACGTTCAAATTACATATAAATCAAATTTATACCATTACTTTGTGGTACAACACATTTCCCATGTTTGTAAGAATCTAAACACGTGGACAATAGAAAAAAGTCTCAAAACTTACCCAGACACTATCCTAGTAGCAGCGTACGAAAAATTAATCTTGTCAAAACGAAAGTAGGTTTGCGACGAATTACATCCTACTTTATAAATTACACGTTGTAAAATTCACATGTATACACCGGTAACTGCGAAAGTTGAAGTGGCTTTTTTCCAAAGACGACTAGCCTCGGACGACAGGTTTAACACCGCTAAATTATGGGTCACTGAGGCACATGATATTGAACTAAAAGACTGATCGGTTGCATTATTTGGAGATCCAAGACTATTATTTCTTTTTATTGTGGCTTTCTATGACCGTTGATTCAATTGATTTAATCTCATTCTCCTGTGTATAATATAACTTACATGGAAACAACAATATAATTTAGCTGTGTTTAACCTATCGCCAATGGTTTATCTTAGTATGGAAAAACATCACATCTGGGCAAGTCGCTTTTGTTATGTAAATATCGAAATGAAATCGTTTTGATGTTAGAAAGCATTGAAACTCATTCAAGTTATTATCTCAGTCATTGTATGTGAGTGGTAACATTTTATTTTTCCTATTGTCGTGTATATGATCATGTTCTTAATAAAGTACTTTAAATTATTCGTACTTAAACAAATTCGTACATCATTGCATACTATTCAGGATTGTAAGTAATGTATTGTTAAAATAACATTAAAAATCTAAATTTAGATGACTGACTTTATGTGTTATTTAAGTACATATACATAATGTGGATTGCCTTCACGTAATATAATAATTCAGTCTTTACACTTTTATTGGGTATGAATCATTGAATGTTGTTCAGCAAACCATCTGATAGTTTTAATTGGTAACTACAGCTTGATTCTCTTTCAAATCGTATGTCCGTAGTCGTATTTCCTCATACAATCTATATCTCAGCACGAAGAAGAATAAAATGTGATAATGTTTTCTACAGTATATATATATATAATGTTACATTGCTCATGATCTATTTGATATTACGTAATACACATCTTTCAGATTGTGAGTCAATAGCTGTCTGTTCTCAGGATGTCTGCCAGTCATGCAAGTCACATACGAGCATTGTACAAAGGTTTACTCAAGTTACACCGGAGCTTGCCATTCAATTTGCAGGCGATGGGGGACCAGTACGTGAAGGATGAGTTCAGAAGACATAAACAGTGCTCTGCAAAAGAAGCAGAAATATTTGTTAATGAATGGACAGTTAGTATTGATACTCATTTGTGTGAATTGTTTTCATAAGGATGCTTTTGTTTTTGTTTTAAAACCCTGCAAATTAAACTATTAAATGAAAATCCGGAATAGGCCAAAATCCTTTGTCTCAGTCCTCTGTTAAAATAGTTGTACTTGATTTATTTGTGCATTTTTACTAATGATTTACTCTATGGTATTCTAGTGTTTGTATTCACCTTTTTCGTCATTCAGTTAATATAATTGAAACAAATACAAAATATATTTATGTTGACCATATAAACGACTGCTCAGTTGCTTCAGTAATTGATTACAGAACTGTTGAGGTTGTGGTTTTTAGACCAAAGCATGTTTTTCTCGTTGTTTGTTGGATTGAAAATACTGTATTCAAGGTCACTTGTCCCCCACATCTGGAAGTTGATAGCTACCTA
This sequence comes from Lutraria rhynchaena, assembly GCA_008271625.1. NCBI lineage: Eukaryota > Metazoa > Mollusca > Bivalvia > Venerida > Mactridae > Lutraria > Lutraria rhynchaena. The sequence continues at coordinate 343,611 of VIBL01000126.1, read as the reverse complement.
CAGTCAAGGTCCATAGGATACGTATTGCTCATTGGAGGATTGCTTCAAAATTTCTTGATAAACTTGTTGGCCTTATGCATAAATAAATGTATTGATACGTATTTTGTATGTTGATAGAGATGCACCTTTGTTTATTTCCAGAAGTATTATTTGACACTTGCTAAACAGTTATCAGCCAGAAAAAAGAAACAAACAATTGGTGTGAATTTATCTCCTGAACTTCTAGAGAATTTTAATGATGAACAAGTGACTCAGTTAGTGGAATTGTTTAATGAAGCAACAAAAAGAACTTCTAATCTTGATGAAGATTCTTCAAGATGATAAATATAGTCATATTTGAATTATTCAAATTTAGATAAATGTGATATCAGACAATTTTGAATTCAGGTGGTTTTGTTATTTTCAGTATCTGTATATTGATTGTTACCTTTTCTCTGCTTATTACTTTGTGAATGTAGAGACTATCATTCATCGTGTGGAAATGTAAACTGCAGCGGTCTTGTGACATAAAATAAGGGTGAAAATTCATGAATGAAGTTTTGGTATTTATAGATAATTATTAGCCTGCTAGAGTACTTTAAGTGATAATTAGACCATTATGAGTTCAGTAATATCAGTGTAAAGAGAGGGAAAACATGATATGGTGGATATGGTTTTCCCTATTTAGCTTATTTGAAATAATAATTTATGTTTTTAATGCTTCTTCTATTATAATCGCTGTGGTATTGTTGTGTAAAAACTTGAATGTAGCCCATTATTCAAAGACATATATATATGAACACGACACTTAGAATACTTGGTTACCACGACAAGGCACATTTGCAAGACAAGGGGCATTTTTCTTAAAGCTATGTATTTGGAGTTATGCCCCTTTTAACTTAGAATTTTGATCAAAATTGCTTATTGAATAGAATGATGTTAAAGAGACAAGTGTTGGTGCCACCCTGCAGAGCTATTGTTTATCCTAGTGGTGGTATTGATATGAAAGTTTTACTGTATAGAATATACGTTCCATAACTTGTTTAAAAATGTTGGAAGAACATGCAAAAAATAAATTGTTGAAATACAGAATCATTATGTTTTTATTTATTTATTATACTACATTGATTTACAGGCATAAGCACTTGCAAACATTTGAACTGCAGTAAAAAGAAATCTGGGTTGTCTCCATTTTACTATCAACAAAAACATGTACTGAAAATGCACCCATATTTAACATAGATTTTAGCTCAATGTGTCTGGAAATCGAATTATTTTATCAAGCTTATTGCGCCATGAACAAGTGTGTTTGAACTAGAATGTTAATACTAGTATGAAGTGGCAGACTTGGATTATTTAACTGAATAGTCATTGATGTTTGTGCAGTGTATTTGAGCAAAAGGACAAAAACATACCTGTATGTAAATACACAAATGTACAGTAGATCACAGTTATATAATGAATTCCTGGGAACTTTAGTAATCACTTTTAGTGAGCACTTTTATTATTTCCATTATTTGCTATATCCATGACAATAATATTTCAAACTCAGTGATGAAGGGCTTGTAGGACCATAACTACTTGACCACTGAGGCCCTATGACCATGCAATTAAGAATGGCCTCTTTTTGTTAATGAAAAATACATCACTATATCTAATTCTATATGTATAAGAGTATCTGTTATATTTTGTCTGTTCCTGTAAGAAACTACTCACTCACTGCTGTGAGATAACATGTATGGTAATATATGGTATTACAGGCCACCTGCCATCTGTCCATAATGATTTGTATCATCAGTTCACTTGAGTTCACTAACTGTATGAGTTTAAGCCTTTAAACAAGCACTAGTGAATCAAAGCTTTGTAATTTTTCATTGTAATGGAATCCAAACGTTGTGTGAGGGATTAGTGCAATATATCTCTATGTATCTCAGAAAAAAATCAACATGGTGTTTCTAGATATGAAAGAAAAAAATCCTTGTAATACAATGTATCTGGTTACGTTCAAAATGCTTGTTATCTTTCAATACTGAATTCCCGTACATTTGTAATGGGTCGCTATAGTACATTTCATAAACGCTGATTTTGCCGCATAATTTGGTCACACACTGCAAAAAAATATGACATCATTATTTGGTTTCTAAGATATTGTGCAGATAAGGCTATGTTAAAAAATCTTATGTTATCACCCCATTCAGTTTTAAGTCCACTCACGAAGCCCTGCAAATTGACAAGTGAATACAACAAAGTTTATTTTCTCAGTTGACAAGTCAATATGTGAACCAAATGAAATTTATAACGAGCTGGAGCTTTTAAGTTGTAAATCAACGAAATATATTTAAAAAACCGATTAAATATAAAATAAGGAAGTAATTCAGCCTTTAACATAATTTGGACATACAACATATTGTAACTGATACATTTGTAGTTTAAACCAATCTTGAACATTTTAAGTAAAAGCTTGATGTGTTCTTTGCAAGGAAATGTCACAAGAACCTATGATTGTTTGAGAACGTTATGAACCCAGATGATATCTGGAGTGGCTTGGTATGACGATTGCCGATTAGTGAGGGATTTAACATGCTTACAACATGTTCTTATCAGATGGCGGCTTCATTAACCATGTATTTAAATGTGTATCTATGTCATGTCCATACAAACATCCAACGTGATTTTAAACAGCTGATAAATGAATTTCAAGCTGCAACTCAGCAATACATGTATTTCTGTAAATATGTATACATAAAGTGGCCATAAATTAACATTAGTAACAGCAGAGACGTATAATTTTTTATACGTCTCTGGTAACAGTAATGTTGGCGCTCTATAATCAATGCATGGTCGTAATGATACTAAGGACGTTTGCTTCTTTTAATGCTTAAGTTAGCAATTCTTTTTCAATGTTCAACTAGCAAACATGAATGTACACAACACGTCTTAGTGATAATCATGAATTCTATCTGCCCTAGAAACTGAATTTAGCTTGTTGGTTAGGTAATGTTCAAATCAAAGTATTTTGACTAAAATATGTTTTGATCCAGGTGTTTGGCTGTAAAATCCTTACGCAGCCTGCTTTTATCGTTTTACTTATCATAGAAAAAGTATGCTTTGATTTGGTGTAATTCATTTCAAATTTTGACAAAGTATGAAAAATGATCGGTGTTAACATTGCTTTGATTTATTAGTCCGTTCATAAATTTCATATTTCGTCCCGAAAACATGCGACAGACATTTCCACAAAAGCCATGTTAAGATTGATCTGTCTTATTCAAAGCAGTTTTCAAAGTTCAGTGTTATGTTTGTCCTTCGTCGTTTTGTAGGTATGATTTTCAGAAGTGATCTAATTTTTGTTCGTTAGAAGGTCACATTAATTCATGTCAGTATTTAGTCTGACACATGTTTATACTTACACATATTTCAGTGTCCAGCAACTAAAGTAGACATGTTATACCCACGGACCAATCCTGTCGAAGTACGTAATATTTTTCTCTGTATAAATTGATCAATTCGTTTGAACTAAAATAGAAGTTCGTAATCATGGCGGGATTGAGCGCGGTTAGCGCTCTTCTCACCATAGCTGCAGCTTATATCGGGGCGGTGGACAGCGTGACGTCACCAAGAAGCACGTGCGACCCTTCTCTTGCCAATGGGACATTATTTGATTTTTCAGTTCAAAATGTGTATGAAAATGCTTCAATAGACTTGTCAGCGTTACGTGGGAAAGTCACATTGATTGTCAATGTGGCAACCTACTGAGGTTACGTTGTCACGTACCCTGGGTTTAATGCACTTCAAACAGCCCATGGTGCCGACGGATTCCAGGTTATTGGAATGCCATGCAATCAGTTTTATTACGTAAGTACACCCATGTTTTGTATCTCATCATAAGTGCTTTGCTGCATATGATAACATTTTCAAGTGTGTAGATCTACCAGAAACTCTCAAGACGGACACTTCTGCACGTGGTACGAGTGAATGGCGGTTTTAGAAGGGGCGTATTTCATTTATAAATTCGCCTTTTTGTGAATTATCTACTGAAACATTCGATGATCTAGATACATTAGTCATTTAAAAACACTTTTCAGTCATATTGATACAAATATAGATGTATAATGCCGATGAAGATTCATATAATAACGTGGTGTGTACAACCTGTAATAATTATCCATACATGTAACGTACACCGATTCAAAAGTCTGGCATTGTTGCTTTAAGTGCAGTTTGATTTCTTGTTTCAATCCACACTCCAATATATGTGTCTGTCCGTATCATTTTCTCGGTGAGTTATCTTTAGATTTTTTTTTTATTTTACAGCAAGAACCCGCATGGACAGGCCAAGAACTGATGAATGGACTGAAATATGTCCGTCCAGGGAATGGCTTCGTTCCAAACTTTCCATTAACTCAAAAAGTGGACGTTAATGGCGAAAAGCAACATCCAATCTACACATTCTTGAAAGTAAGCTGGTAGTTTTTTTATGAAACCTTTTTAAAATTGTGATTTGAGAGTTTAATACAAAGCAGATTTGCCCAGATAAAATAAAACCTGCATGTAAAATTCTTCGTTTATGTCAAATCCTGAACGCAACATCAATATACAACCATGTCTGAATGAAAATTGCTTACTTGAATATCGTATAAACATATTTACTAATTTTCCATACAATATACCCATAATACTGTACCTTTTGACGTATGTGCTCAATGCTATGACTGATCACATAAATAGTATCTACTGTTTTTATAGTTACCCTAGATACTTTAATTTATTTTACAGCACATTTTCTATTTTTTTTAGAGTTGTTGCCCTTGTTGAAAAATAGAAAATATGAATTTCGGACGTTACTTACTTTTCTTCATCAAATTCGAATGATATAATGTAAAAAGCATCTTTTTACCGACAGTTTTCATTGAAATGGATCTTTTTCTTTAATCTTTGAAAAAAATGACTGCTTCCATAGGCTTCAATGCAAAATTAAAAGTGCAATAACTCAAAGGATCGTCACTGGTTTTGAAATAACTAACAGTAGAGACTTATGTAAATGATAAAAGTTACCAAATCATGCTAGCTTGTAATGGTGGGACATTATGTATATTTAACCTTAAATTGACGAAGGACTCAAAGTTACAGCACATTCTGTATGACTGCTCACATCTTGTACACGACGTAATGCTTTTAGTCATCTATAAGTATCACAATTTTAAATGACTGTACAACCTCCTCAAGACGATAGACTATTTATCCAGGGTTACCAAAGGCAAATCAAAATTTGAAATTCTAAACACCCGCACCAAAAACGGTCACAACACGTCCAATCAATGAAGCTAATCACATCTCTTATTTTTAGGCTCAGTGTCCAAGTGTCAACAGCAAACTCTTCAAACCAATCCTGTACGAGCCTGTCTACACAGAAGATGTGAAATGGAACTACGAGAAGTTTCTGATTGGTCCAGACGGAAAAGCTATTTATAGATACGCCACGTCAGTTGATCCAAGAACGGATCAGCAACTAAAGGCGGACATCGCGGCGGAAATGGCGAAGTTAAAAGCACGTGCTTCGCCCTTAGTTGGTTAAATATTTCCCGGAAGGAGTAAGCAATACCATACCTCAACATTAATTGAATTGATGCTAAAAAAGTACTACTGACTAAGACTTAAGAAGACTTTTTTGTGTACAAAAGACTATAACCATTCAAGCCTGTTCCTTTTTTAAATGTATACGTATAAATACTTCGATTTTTTTCTACATTACATAAAATTACGTGATGGAGGCGTTAGCTTCTTTTTAATGCTGTTTTTTTTTGTTTCTTTGTTTGTTTGCCTTGTTTTCATGTACATTTTATATAACCATTGCTGTTGTTCTAGTATATCTATCAGAATTTTGTTATTGGATTTTTTTGTAATTAGTCAGTATGATGTAACAGTCAAAAACAGGACATCCTGCAGACTGTTGCTGATGCATTTCTACGTAACAAGTTCTTGTGCATTAGACTTGTTTATTTAGATAATGTGACTGAAATAAAAACAAGAATTCTAGAAACTGTTGTTAATGTTTTATCTCAATAATTTATACATGTGGGACATATGTCAATATCTATACCACCCGTGGTGCCCGTAGTTATCCATGTCACTGACCTTCAATTAAGGGTGGGTGACAAAAAGTCTGACCCTAATAGACATTTTATCAAGACCATTGTATGATAGATATGTTTTCTTCAAGTTAAGCTCCAAGTGTATGATTTATTACTACATGCAATTACTCTCAGCTTAGAGAGATAGACATCTGTCACCTCATGCTCACTACAAATAAACATATCTGCAGTTGTTCTGACTATTTTACTTCATCCTTTAAAGACTGACTTTATTATTTACATGCATAAAATATCACTCACCTCATTATGTAGGACGCAAGATTTTTCTACTTTGGATTTTTTGTGTTTTATGTAAATACATTTTGAACGTCAATCAATCTAATTATAAGAGATAAAACATTTAAATTTGACTCGCTATATTTTGTTATCATTTGGTACCTAGCAACCTATGAATGTAGGTCAGTGTCCTGTTCCAAGTCACATAACGCTTGTTTGTCTCTCTCTATATATAGTGCGTTTGTAATACCTGGCCGCAAATTTGAAATAATGGGGAGAGTAGGCGCAGTTAGCGCGCTTCTCACTTTGACTGCAGCCCTTGTTGGGGCCAGTGAGGTGGACGGTGATACACCGCCAAGAAGCACGTGCGATCCTTCTCTTGCCAATGGAACATTATTTGACTTTTCTATTCAAAATGTGTATGAAAATGCTTCGATAGACTTGTCAGCGTTCCGTGGGAAAGTCACATTGGTTGTCAATGTGGCAACCTACTGAGGTTACGTTGTGCAGTATTATGGTTTGAATGCACTACAAACTAACCATGGTACTGACGGTCTTCAGGTGCTTGGAGTACCGTGTAATCAATTTTACTTTGTAAGTAAATTAAATCACTAATTAAATTGAATTACTAATCTGACGTTTACAGAGTCGCTTTAATGGCTATTTAACATTGTGGTTAATATTTAAGTTTATTTTCAGGGTTTTGTGTACAATTACACTTTAGACATTGCTGATCATCTATGTTTAAAGTGTAAGAATAAATACCAAAACCTGGACATGAAAATTTCGCTCTCCTAACCATTTTTTTTACATCTGATCGACATAAAGACGTGTTTACCTAGAAAACATTACATACAAATCTGATAAAATGTATACTCGTAATGTTGGCGCTAGCGGTAGGTAGATGCAAGTGATCCTTCTTTACATTGAACACAATGATTTTCACAACAAAATTCTCGTACTATGAATTCATCTAAATAGGGATACTATTGACTAGAGAATTTCATTCATACTGCTGCTAAATTATTATTTCTATTTTATTTAATAATTTGAAGAGATTAAAATATTCAAATTTTACGGACATTTTATGGCTTTTGATGCTTGTAATCAAGAGCAAAATGTTCCATACATTTGTACTTATATTTCGTGATTGTTATTTGTATATCTTACAGCAAGAACCATCATGGTCCGGCCAAGAACTGATGAATGGACTGAAACACGTCCGTCCAGGGAATGGCTTCGTTCCAAACTTTCCATTAACTCAAAAAGTGGACGTTAATGGGCAAAATCAACACCCAATTTACACTTTCTTGAAAGTAAGTCCCTTTTACTGCCAGACTTTTTGTAATTACAGTTCAACTTGCGAAATTATTTTGCACAGAAGTGCATTATTGTACTTGTATCTTGTACTGACTGTATGCTCTTTGAAAATAGAAAATGCTGAACTATAATAATTATTATCTAAATACAAGGTTCTGGTATATTTGTTTTAAAAAAATAAATACATTCATTAAATTGAAAGGACTATTAAACCAATAAAATTAAAGAACTCTTTGTACATGTACATACAATGGTAATAATTTTATTTTGGAAAAAAATAAAGCAATGACAAGCGGCATATAAAATAAGATGTCATACTAATATAACGCTCATCAATGCCTGAAATGACAAAAAGTGATTATATATATATCCCATACTTTCATTGTGGGGCAATGGCGATAAAAGACAGAGACTCTATTTAAATAAGGTAATTTTTATTTCCCAATTATTTGTCAGTACTTGTAAAACTTGTCTAGACATTAGAGTCATATTATAACGATAATGTTGTACTGTTTTGCGGACCTTCATTTTGGATCATTTCTTTGGTAACCCAAAAACTTTGGCACAGGATCCGCATGGAATCTGAAATCTTCGGATCAAACTAAATAGTGTGTCCTTTATAAATTATACATGTGCAAGTAGTGATTACATGTGTCATGTTATATTTACAGTCACAGTGTCCAAATGTATACCGCAAAGTGTACAGACCCGTTTTGTACGATCCTGTTTATACAGAGGATGTGAGATGGAACTATGAGAAGTTTTTGATTGGTCCAGACGGAAGACCTATTTATAGATATGCGCAAACAGTTGATCCTATGACTGATGCGCAGCTAAATGCGGACATCAAGTTGGAATTGGCGAAATTGAAAAGCAGTGCTTCTCCATTAGTCGGTTAATTTTTCAACGAAAGTATATCGAACATTCAAAACAAGATCTTCATTTCTCAAGTACTCAAGACGTTTATTCTTTACGCATAGTTGCAATACCCGGAAACTCGTTAAAATATGAAGTCTGTATAATTTTCGATTACGTCGTTTTCGCAAAATATTATTCATTAAAACACAAATATTTCTCATTCTTAAAGACTCGTTTAGATTGCTTTTAATGTAGTGAAAGTAAATTGTAGTGCTTTATTTTCTGTTTGTGTTGTTGTCAATTTTGTTATATTTTTATGTTAAGTCAGTATGATGTGACAGTCAAAAACAGGATATCCTGCAGACTGTTGCTGATACATTTCTACGTAACAAGTTCTTGTGCATTCAACTTGTTTATTTGGATAATGTGACTGAAATAAAAAATAAAAATCTAGAATACAATATTTGTTTTCATTTCATTGATAAATATACATGTACATGTATATGTATTAGTAGGTATTGCTAATGACAAGGTATTAGCACCAAACATTTGACATAAATTATGATATTCATCAAGCGATTTTACTTCAGACAATGTCTGAGTTCAAACTACCAATTAATCCGATTTGAACGGATCGAGGACGGTTACGAGTCATTGGGACACTGGGAATCAGTGTATTTATAACATAATCGGAATGTTTAGATAGAGTTATTAACTGTCATATTGGACGTCCATTATATAAAACTTAGTTAATTAATTAATTGGAATCCTAAATGCCAAATATAAGTCCGAGATCTGGAGTGTCCGTGTGTTGACCCATGGTATATGTAACATACACATGTATTCACTGACACCGAACACATTGATTGTTTTAACATTCATCAAAACAAAATAACAGACGAACTCTTCTTCCTAGGCACATGAATTGGTGCTGCCACAAACTGCCAAATTAAATACTTAAACAAATGACGACAAAACAAAATTAATTTGTTTTTTACTCTTTTTCCTGTTTGTCATTTTACCAACAACACAAGCCATGTTTTAGTAAAATATATCAAGGCAAATAGTATGTTGATTGCAAAACTTACGAAATGCAGCTAAAGTACAATGAAACACGGTTATGGTAGATTCGGACATAGCACTGAAGAATCGGATATAGTAAAGTAACATTTTCCCTTGGTCGAACCCTTCTGCAAAGGACAAGATTATATTATAGCGAAATGTAAATATAAGGAATAAAAAATACTAGTGATCGGGAATTCACTGTATCCGTATTCTACTGCATGTTTGGGTAGCAGTGATTACATTTTGTCGTTAAGGGATATAATTCACCACTTGGCGATCCTTGAAATATTTAGACAGACTGGTTAGCTCCCCTCGTGAGTGTTCTTTGCTGTTTAGAGTGATCACTCTGATAAAATTTACACCAACGTGTAATCAGTGAAAATCAATGAATCATAAACCATTGCATTACACTGATATTACCAATCAAGGGATGCATTGGTTAACGAAATCCAGCAAATGGACAAGCCTCATGCATTTTCATTTGATTACGCATAAAACATCTCAGAATTTAAGACAATCAAAACAAGTATATGGTGATTACATTTAACGATTTACATGTCTTACTAATTTATTCGATAACGTAATGCATACTTTGGATTACAAAGAACTTGTTAAGAACTAAACAAACACATTAATTTTGCGCTTCAAATTGAAAGTGTTGTATCAGTAACGTCAAATAAATTTTTATTTAGAAAATTCCGGTAAAGAAAATCGGTACATGACTTATGGATGTATGTGATGTGTTCAGAATGAGTATAGAGAAGAAAGAAGCTATTCATAATTACGAATAAGCATTGTTAACACTCCAAAATTTCATTTTAATGTTTTAATAACATGCTATTATATACGGTTAGTCTCAAGAAATGCGTGTAGTTCGGCTAATTAATTTTGCTTATCGACTTGGAGGTCAAATTATCGAAAATTTTAGGTGTTTGTTATTGAAATACGTCTTTTATACATAGTTAATTCAGAGGTTGAGCTAGTCCAATGTGCAATGTGACTTAATAGGTGGCCATTGATTATATGTGACCAATATTTACCAAAATGACCATTAGCTATGGTTTGGTGGGAAAAGGACAACAATGAATTGATATCAATACAGTATTTTCAGAACATATGTATCAATTGTTTAAAATTATCATCTATTTCCCTTGTCGAGTTCGGATTTATAGCACTGATTAAAGGTTAATGGACAACTGACATACATACAGCCTCAAATACATCAGTTTCTAGACAACTATGATATTCAGCAAAACCAGATCACGGCCTCCGACGAGATCAGTATAAATTGTCAATTGACATATCATAAACATCAATACAAAGTGGTAATGAAGAGAGTGAGCATCACGGGCTCTCTTCTGGCCACAATCACGGCCTTTGCCGGGTTGTGTGTGGCCGGCGGCACTGTTCCGCCAAGAAGCAAGTGCGATCCTTCTCTGAGTAACGGGACTATATTTGACTTCCAGATTCAAAATGCCTACAAAAACGCATCGTTGGATTTGGAATCTCTTCGTGGAAAGCTTACATTGATCGTCAATGTGGCGACTTACTGAGGTCGAGTAACACAGTATCATGGACTGAATGCACTAAAGTCTACCCATGGTGCTGAAGGATTTGAGGTTCTTGCTGTACCGTGTAATCAATTTTACTTTGTAAGAGCATCGTTTTCTGCTATTTTGACCATTGTACAAATTATAGTTAAAATCAATTGTCTGGATTCTATTTTCCGTACCATTTGTCTAACGTATGGTGCATTTATATGTGTATTGGTTCTGAGAGACATGACAGTGGTATACAAAAATGTACATACCCAGTCATTCACTAAGCGCACTTTGTAACCAACGGCATATTACTATTCTTTTTATTGATACGAGAATTTATTGTTTTGAAATGTCATTTAGGTGTCAATTCATAGACGAATCTAAAATTTATTTTATATTCAAAAAGTGTTTGTTAATGAAAATTGTTGTGTTCTATTGCTTGGTTTAGGTGGTTTTGGAAGACTTTGAGAGCAAATGTTTAATATGTATATTTAGCATGAAAGTTATGTCTATAAATGACATTCCTGACAACAAAAGATAAAACGACCAATTGTAACAATGCAAACCTACGAAAGTCACATCCAGACTGAGAGACTGTAGTAGGAAGAGTCTGTCGTAGTCTGTTAAGACCTTCAGAACTTACTTCTCCATTTAGATACATGAAATTATGATTGTACTGGTTTTCAGTTTTTATCTATCTATAGAATATATGTGATACTTGAAGTTAAATTTGGGTAAATGGTCATTTGTGAATATCGCTCGTTTGTGAACAACACTACGTGTGTTGACTACGTGTGAATAATGTTGGAGGTCAAATGCTTATAATTCTTCTCTCCCATTTTTGGATATTATTCACATGCTTGATTCTCCAAATATACTGGATTTTATTATGCATTATTTATTTCCAAACGGTGTTATAAATTGCAGTTAGAACCAGCATGGACAGGCCAAGAACTAATGAATGGACTGAAAAACGTCCGTCCAGGGAATGGCTTCGTTCCAAACTTTTCATTGACGCAAAAGGTTGATGTTAACGGGCAAAAGGAACACCCTTTGTATACCTACATGAAGGTAAGACTTAGTTCGCTCTTTTAGACCAACATATTTTTCGTACACCAACGACCCTCCATAAGCTGTATGGACAGTATCCTCCGCAATGTTTATCGTTTTCATATTTGCGTTCTGCTACTGAGGTTTTTGCCTTTCGAAAGGCATCTTGTGTGACTTACTCCTGGGAACATATCACAGGGCAGAGTGTAACATTACGGGAACCCTCCGTGTCAAATTACACAGATTTTTTTTATAAAAATGAACAATTCATTGTAACTGTAGATTCGAAAAGTTCATCAATAAAACCGCATGCTAGGAATTGTAATTGTACATGTTGGTTTATATTTGCCAAACTGGTTTTTGGAAGTTGATGCACAGACATTATTTCAGCTACGCATTTTTATTATCATTAACATGCTACAATGTGTACCAAAATTTATCTTACCCTTTCAGTCTCTGTGTCCAAGCGTTAACAGCGAAATATACAAACCGGTTTTATACAATCCAATCTATTCGGAAGATGTGAAATGGAACTACGAGAAGTTTTTAATTGGTCCGGATGGAAGACCTATTTATAGATATGCACACTATGTTGAACCTGCTAGTGACGCGCAGCTCAAAACGGATATAGAATCACTACTCGCGCAAATGAAAACTCACGGCGCGACAAATCTGTGGGGTTTATTCGGACTTATTGGGTAATGTGATATGTGAAGAATTTTGTTGTACTCTAACATCTATTTCATTGCGTTTTTACTTTATGATAAACATTTTGACAATATTATTATATTGTATATTCTCGGGTCTCAAGTAGTGTAATTACGTTAGATTACATAGCGTTTTTGTATTTAGTCAGTATGATGTGACAGTCAAAAACAGGATATCCTGCAGACTGTTGCTGATTCATTTCTACGTAACAAGTTCTTGTGCATTCAACTTGTTTATTTAGATAATGTGACTGAAATAAAACCAAAGTACGTGCACACTGTTCTGTTTGATTTCATTTACACCAGTGGTAGACTTGTACAATTTATCACTTATGACGTCATACTAAATAAATAGCTGATATATTAGGATGCAATTAAAAACTCCACAGTAAGACTGTCTTTGAGACTTGGGTCGTCCAATACCAAATTGAAATATGACAGAAATGTAGAAAACTGGTCCGAAGATGAATGTTCTTAATACAAATGCAATAAGTCGGTCGTGAAATTGAAGTAGTTTCTAAGCTATGTTTTAGCGTAGTTTATTTGATTTGTAGTTTCGTTCAAAAAAGATGTTTCTGTACTAAACATAATGAATCTAAAAAATATAAAACACATAGCAGCAGAAATTATCGTCTATATACAGACGTCACAAAATAATGCGACGATGGGTTCCATAGCAATTCAGACACGTACAATCAAATGGCTTCCATTTGATGTATAGTAGGCCCTACAGGTGGTTGATATGAACTGGCAGACAGACGTAAACAGCACAGACTCATTCTTTTCAATAAAATGAAACATAATATTACACCATCATACCTAACAAATCTGCTACCAAATAACAACCAAACTCACTATGGAAGATACAGTTTAAGACATACACGTCATGTGAGATCCAACACACAATTGTATAACAATTCTTTCTTACCTACTACAATACGACAATGGGACCAGTTATCTTCATCACTACAAAGGGCACCCACTCTACTGTCATTCAAAACAGCTCGTACACAGAACAAAAAGACCAAGTCTCTTCTATTCAACTGCGGAACTCGTTTGGGTCAAGTTCTTCATGCACGCCTCCGTCTCGGATGCAGCGCTCTAAATCATGATCTCCATCGGCGACCCTTAGTGGATTCACCCCTGCGTACATGTGGCTACATTGAAACCGCTGATCATTTCTTGCTTCATTGACCACTTTATTCAAACGTTCGTGCTTCATTTCTGTCAGGATTATCCTGTCCTCTCACAACTTCCATTCTCCTAAATGGTTATGATAGGCTCTCCATCCCAGAGAACGAGTCTATAATTACTGGCGTCCAGAGATATATTATAGAGACAAAGCGATTTACTACGTTCTGTTGGATTGGCTATCAGGCCTTCTAAAGTGGTCCACGCACCATTGAGCATCTTTTTTTAAACTTAACAAAGAAACTACTAATTTAGCTTATTTATTAAAAGTTAATATATCCCTGTAAACAACTAATTTAATATCGACTAATTTATTTTTAAGAATTGCATAGTCCTCCTCATTTATTCATGCACTAGAAGCTCCTGGCCATATCAAATAATTTCACAATTTAAATATCAAAAAGGAAAGGAATTAATATGAGTGTCACAATGACCTTGTTTTCCAATCCGAAGCATAATTATGTATATATCAACACAATTCTGTATATGTTCTTTGTTTTGCTCATTGCTTGAAATAAAGTTTAAATCAACAACCAGTACAAGTACTTCTCCATTTAGATAAATAATACTAAAATATTGCAAAAAACAAAAAAAACACAAAAAAAAAACAAATATATATATATATATATATATATATATACCAACACTGCATTCACGTCAAAATTCAATTGGGGCCGCATATTGTTATAAGATTTGTCGCGATCTAAAGTTCTCGGTTCGATCTCGAGTCTCGTATGACACGAGACTTGACTCGGAAGAAAGACCACAATCAACAAAGTGTATAAACAATGGTTATTTTTTAGCTTATTGTGACTTTGATAGGTAAGTTTTGTAGTCTGCTGTTGACTTTTGGTTATGTATATCCATGCTTAATCGTTCCATCCACCATAATGGCGCATGATCAATGAATACCATCCCGTAAAGTCATGACGGTATGGTCCGCCATTTTACTAGATGATTTTGATATTGACCTGCCTTTTGTTTTGTTGATACTGACAAAGCAATCTCCACGTGTTTTATGATACATTTGTTGTACTAATTCATAGATATTCCGATAATTATTTAAGTAATTTACTGGCACGTTTGAAACATTTCAGGTTCAACTCTAACAGTCAGCATCCTTAGTATTTTATTCAACTATTTTGTATAAATTTCTATTTGTCGTTATTGTTGAAATTATTATTATTGAGTCGTTTTTGTGTTCTACAAAGTTTGAAAGTATTTATGAGATGTGTTATTTTTACTTTTTCTGTTTTTCATATTGTCGTTATAACAGTTATAGCTTGCTCTTGACAGCTGAATGACTCGAGTCTATTTATAGCATACATTAGTTGTAATGATAGTTTTCCTGTTTGTCACTACATCTGCGTCAATCTTTGTTATCAGTTGGTGAGCATGGTATTCTTGTGCATTTAAAAACTTTCTTTGACTGTTATATTTTCAGTTTTTCACAATCTAAAGTTTTCAATTTTGACTATTCCATATCAAATCATATTCATGAATCTCTATTAATATTTGAGAAATTCAGTGATATGTAATTCATTTTTTGTATGTAACACTATGAGCATGTGGCTGGAAGTGGTAACATAATATCTCTGCTTTTGCCTTTTTTAATCAAAATTATTCTAAGAGACATTCATATATATGTGTATGTTAGTTTGGTGTAAAAATAATGAACTTTTTGTAGCAAAAATCTCCTATTTCAAACATGTAGAGCCCTTCAAGTTTTTAACTAACATAGGGTCACTAGATCTGTACCCTTAGGTATGGTAGAACATTTTCATTACCCAGATACACTTTCATAACTAATACCTAATGTCGTTTTTTTTTCAAATTTTCTTTTGGTATACTTCTGTTCGGTTGTTTGGTCATCTGTATCATCATTAAAGAGGCGTTATATCTGTACTGCATAAATTTAATGTGTATAGCCTTTACCTTTGTTTTCTCTTTTCTTGTTTCAGATTAGACATGGACTTTCTGTGAAGAGAATATACAGGAGATAAAAAAATAGCTGAATTGAAAATTTTATGTTTAGAGTTCCATTACATTCAAGGATAAAACACATTTGTGACTTAGAAAACAAAAACATCAAAATATTTGTTATTGAGTGACTGAGTTATTGCCAGGAAAATGGCTGGACGTTCACAAAACCCCCATGGGTTAAAACAAATTGGATTAGATCAAATATGGGATGATCTGAAGGCAGGTATCAATACTGTCTACCGTAGACAGAGTATGGATAAAGCAAGATACATGAAACTTTATACGTATCCTTTATACATACTATACCATTAAGAAATTGATACTGTCAAAACTGTGTCTTTTTTGTTTGTTTGTTTGTTTCCTCTGTTTTTTTTGTCAAGAGTTAGTTGTTAGTTTCCTTTTACTTCACTTCTTTGTCTATGTAAGCTACTTTGCAATAAGAGTGTTTTCATCTGTTTTATGAATAAATTCTCTGAGTTTTAATATATTTTTTACCTAAATATATCTTGTTAAAGACTCATGTACGGGATTTTCTTTAATTATTGTCAGACATGTTTATAATTATTGCACAAGTGTTCATCAATCTGGTCAAGGCGGTGGTGCTCAAGGTAGTGGGCGTGGCACATTAGGAAAGAAAAGTAAACAACCAACAGGGGGAGCACAGTTTGTTGGTTTGGAGCTGTATAAAAGGCTAAAAGATTATCTAAAGAAATATTTGTTGGACCTGCAAGAGGTAAGATTTGTTGACAGATAGCATTCTTTTTCATCAAGTTTACTTTAGGTATTATAATGTATAAGTTCATACTTTTCTTCTGGACATAAAATCTATTAAAGTGATAAACAGTATCTGCTGTAATGTAGGAATACTTCATCATTAATAGTTACTCAGTTCAACCTTTAATACTGACATTTTTTTCTCTCAGATTGTATAATTGGACATCAGCTGTAGACTCCCTGAAAATTATATTGATCCTTAGAATATTAACTTCATTTTATATGTGATATTGTTTTTATGTTATGTGTATTTTTTGTTATGCTAATTTTCTAGTTCATGATAAATTTAGATGATAAGCTGGATTATAATGGCCATAAACTCTTTGCGTATGACAATTCTGAGTTCATGTATTCTCCATGTCATATTATTGTACAACAAGAATTTATTTGTCGGTAAATGTTTTATTATTACACACTCAGTAAGAAGTATAAAAAATACAAAAAAAATATCTGCTATGTTAAGGGTTATTAATAATTTCTCTGTATTGAATGTATGTTTTTATAGAATGGCCATGATTTATTGGATGAACAAGTATTGAGTTTTTACACAAAACAATGGGAGGAATATCAATTTTCAAGTAAAGTGTTGAATGGTATATGTGCCTATCTGAATAGGCATTGGGTGAGACGAGAATGTGATGAGGGAACCAAAGGCATCTATGAAATATATTCTGTAAGTAACACTGTCATGTAAATTGTATGGAGATATTAATTGACGCAGTTACAGTAAAAGTATTTGTTAAGGTACACAGTCTGTGTTATTCTACTTTGAAGTTACCATCGTCCTGAAATGACTCAGTATACTTACTTAAGTGGCTGCTGTGCATATGATTAATCAAAACCAGAATTTTAAGCATATGTATGCATTAAGGTCATCATTTCCTATTAATTTTGTAATACACCAAAGAAGATATCTTTTTCAGGGGCAATAGTATTTATACAGATATTTTGCTTGAAAACATGACAGATGTCCTTTAATGTGGTTTCATTTGTCTTGTTTGTTTTTTGTTTTATCAGTGTTTTACATTTTTCAGTTGGCTTTGATCACATGGAGAGATTGCCTTTTTAAACCATTAAATAAACAAGTCACAAATGCTGTTCTGAAGTTAATAGAAAGAGAAAGAAATGGTGAAACTATAAATACTAGACTTGTTAGTGGTGTAATTAATTGTTATGGTAAGTTTTTTAATGTCAACAAATCTGTTTTATCAGCTTTTTGTTTTTGTATTAAAAAATTCTGTGATAACTTCATTATGAATGTATTATAATTTTACCAAAACTGAGTGTCATCCTAGAAAAAAATCTTTTGTCTAACTTGAGTATTGGCGTATAAAGTCCTTTATGCACTTAATGCTAAAATATATTAATCATCCTTTGATTAACAGGTTACAGTTGGGAATAGTTAAACAGCTCAAGTCTTGTGGAGTTATCTCTTAAACAATAGCTTGTTTTGTTTTCAGTTGAACTTGGATTGAATGAAGATGATCCCTCAGCCAAAGGTCCTACTTTGAGCGTTTACAAAGAACATTTTGAGACTCCATTTCTTGATGACACAGAAAGGTTTTATAAATTGGAAAGCACAGAGTTTCTTCGCCAAAATCCTGTCACAGAGTATATGAAAAAGGTGATTTTATAAAATACAATATCAAAGGTCCTGAGTTCGAATCCCGATTTCGTTATTTTTTTTGTTCATGAACTTCACAATCTTCTTTTTTGGACACAAAACTTATGTAGTGTCCAGGAAGCAGACACAAAGCAAGATTAATATAAGCAAAATTGCTTGTATCACAATCGAGCTAAAATAAATTAGTATAAAGACCATTGTCACGACAAAATGTATGGAATATGCTTTCTTGAATGAACTTCTCACATCTGTATCACATTCATATTGCTGTACAATAATAATTAATATGAATATCTACATCTTGTTCCTAATGTTGTATAATAATAATTAATATAGATGAACTAGATAGCCCCATCTCCCTGCTCCCAAAATAAACCCTAAAATTTTATTTTCATGATTGCATACTTATTGCACTACAGGCTGAAGCCCGTTTATCAGAGGAACAGAAACGAGTACAGTTATACTTACATGAGAGCACGCAGGACATTCTTGCTAGAAAATGTGAAAAAGTCCTCATTGAAAGGCATTTAGAAATATTCCACTATGAGTTTCAGAATCTCCTTGACTCAGACAAAAATGATGGTGAGTCTTTAGAAAGTTACTTGTTTGTATAGTGGATGCCTCAGGTTTTTAATGAGTGTGTGATTATGCAAACATTTAGGTGTCTTGTCCCTCTGCCCTTACGTAGTTGTATAATCTAATGTTGAAAGTGAAAGGCTTATGATCAAATTGAGAAACAAATTTTGGTTGTATGACTCAAATAATCATGAAGATGTTGACTAGAATTAATAAATAATTCTTGATTATTTTTGCGCTCCAAATTTGAAGTTAATGTACCTTTTTAGAATAAGTTCTAAATAATTGCAGCCACTTAGTACATAAATGTTACATTTCATTTTAGATAGTATGTATGTAATTACTGATACATTTCTTTGTTTATTTTAATGATTCAGATTTGGGTCGTATGTATCAGCTTGTATCAAGAATACAAAATGGTCTGGGAGAATTGAAGACATTGCTAGAAACACATATATACAACCAGGGACATTCTGCTATAGAAAAATGTGGTGATTCTGCTCTTAATGTAAGTTATTGTATAATTATCATAATAATCTCATTGTAGAAATAGCATTACATCTAGTTAAGGCAATTTGTTTAAAATGCCTTATTGATATGTAAGTCATTGGTGTGATTTTTACCCCTTTTGTTTCACCACTGTGTATTTTCTATAAAAGTTTTAAAATTCAGTCTAAATCTGCTGATAAATAGTGTTTTTACTAGATATGGGAGGTATTTTCCTCCCCTTATAGTGTTTGGTACCTCACACATGATAGATAATTAAATTTCAAAAACAAAATTATTGACCTACAGTCCAGTTCCAGTACTATGGGGTCTAACAAAATATTAACTGAGCAAGTTAAGTTATTTTTACTTAGTTTTAATCAATTAAGTTTCTGTTCTACTTTTAGGAGCCAAAGATATATGTACAGACAATCTTAGATGTACACAAGAAATACCATGCTTTAGTTATGACAGCCTTCAGTAATGACTCAGGATTTGTTGCAGCCTTAGACAAGGTGAGAATTGATGCATTTAATGTGTTTTCACAATCTCTTGTATTTGTTGTAAGTCTTGATTGACTTAGCTATTTATTTACATTTCTATGTGGTCAATGGTTTTATGACTTTAATGGAATGTATTCCAGAAATCTTGGAAATTTGTTAACTATTGCATGTAAATAATTCATGAATTACATTTTAAAAATTGTAAGTTGCATGTTGAAATTGATTGATTAAGTTCTATTCACAACTTCACTTTATATGTGTTATTTTACAGGCATGTGGGAGGTTTATCAACAATAACTCTGTGACCAAATTAGCAAACTCTTCAAGTAAATCACCTGAATTGTTGGCTAGATACTGTGATCTTCTGTTAAAGAAAAGGTATTGAATGAATTAGCTTTTAGTACTTTTTTCATCTTCAAAATCAAACATACTGCATTTAATTAATACTGCATTCCTGCTCAAAACCCTTTCAGTTTATTTTGATTGTTCAAATATTTAATGGGGTCGTTGCATTAACACATTATAATAATTATCTTTGTTATGAATTTGAGATGAGGCTAGGCAAGTAATTTCATTATGTTTTAAGTTTATCCTGTTATTTTGTAGTTCAAAAAATCCTGAGGAAGCAGAATTAGAAGATACATTAAATCAAGTTGTAAGTTTTTTAGTTAAACTAGTCTTAGATATTGAAAGTATTTTATTTCAACAGGAACTAATTATGTTCTTGCAGATATATAAGCTTTGTATGTTGGGATAAAGACCTGATTTAAAATCACTATTTTCAATAAATAGATAGATATAGAAAAATAGATAGATATAGGAAACCATTTGATAGGACTTCTCATTGATGGATTTCTGTGAGCAATATTGTTATATTATGTTAGATTATTTATTTGTGATAATTAGGAATTTTTCATTTTATTGTCACATAGTATTTTCAGAATTCCATTACCACTTTAAGAATTATTTAAATGTAAATTTCTTAAACCATTCAGCAATGTTTTGTATCTAAAACCTCATAGTTGACCCTATCTAAATTACTCTTAGATGGTTGCATTCAAATATATAGAAGACAAGGATGTGTTCCAAAAATTCTACAGTAAAATGTTAGCTAAACGTCTTGTACAACATATGTCTGCCAGTGATGATGCTGAAGCTAGCATGATCTCTAAACTTAAGGTATGTATATCTCATTTGTTATCTTAGCTTGTTACAGAGTTTTGCATATAATGAAAGCCTTTTCCAGACAAAAATATTTCTATCTTGGTATTTAGTTAAATATCTGCTTTTAAATTGATGTATTTGACTTGTTTGTCTCTGCCTGCTGTTGTTATTTATTAAGGACTCATAATTCTTCTTTTGCTAGGTTTGTTTTTAGTAATATTATGTTTAACCTGTAATATAACAAAAAATGGCTATTAAAAAAGGCAGATTTAGAATAGATACAAGCAGAGATTTTTATTATTGCATTATTGCCAGTTATCATCTCTGAAGTCAGATATTTTCTATCTAATTGCAGCAAGCTTGTGGGTTTGAATACACATCAAAACTACAGAGAATGTTCCAAGATATCAGTGTTAGTAAAGAGTTGAACGATTCCTTTAAGAATCATCTGCAACAGTCAGGTGATCCATTGGATGGTAAATATAAGCTTAGTAAAATACAAGATGGAATTGTTTATATTGGTAAATATTTTGTCATGACTGTACAATGCATATAAGTATGGTACTTCCTTTTTTTACTCATGTATTCTTTTTATTCTCTTAATTTAATGATAAAAGAAATTTATTTATTTTTTCCAACTCGGTTTAGCACCTTTTTTTAACAATTTTTCAGTCTTATACAGCAGCCGGTACTCCTTACCAGTTTTCCTGGGCTGTATACTATCTAACTTACCCTTCCACAAGGAGCCGGCAACTACTATTTATATGGAGGAAAATCAACATTTTTGTCAAATTTTCATAGAAAAGAATGATTGCTGGGTTACAGAAATTCATTTATCTAATTAGTGTCATGTATGATTTATTGAGATTCCAAGTGTTAAATCTGGTATAGATTAATGATGTAATTTATTGGGTATATCTAACTTGTGGCTCTGTGAAAAAAATGATACACTACCACTGAATTTCCGGAAAATATTATAATAAAATATTACAATATTCTTTATTGTTTATTTGTTTGATAATTTGTAATTATTGTACTGATATGTTGAACATAAATGTATTTTATTTTCCAGTTGACTTCAGTATCCAGGTATTAAGTTCAGGATCATGGCCTTTCCAGCAATCATGTACATTTTCACTACCCCAGGAAGTAAGTGTTTTTTTCACTGGTGTATTTGCAAAAGTCTGAACCCTCTGTGTTGACAATTGAGATTGTCTTCATTAATTGTTATTGTCTGTATTGATTTTTTTGAGTGGCAGATTAATTAAGAATTATTTCATACTCTTTGTACTGGTATTCAGTAAAAAATGCTTTGTGCTGGTTAAATTTCTCTTTATGCTTGGTAACATTTATGGAATGAGATATAAACATTAATTAATGAGCTTTCCTTTATATTGTGAAACATAATATTACTAAAATAGTTGAAAGTCTTGTATTGACTTATCTCAGCATTGATAATCCTAATTTTGATTATTTTGTTTTCAGCTTGAACGTAGTTATCAGAGATTTACAGCATTTTATAACAATCGACATAGTGGTAGAAAGCTTGACTGGTTGTATCAGATGTCCAAAGGAGAAATAGTTACACACTGCTTCAAAAATAGATACACTTTACAAGTAAGTAATATTATACAGTATACGCATGATGATTATTGCAAATTTTATATGTTTCGGTTAATTCTATAAAAAACTGTCAGTATGTATTTGGGTATGGTAATAAACTTTTCGAAAGTTATTTAAAAAATATGTGGTAGGTCATTAAAATGATACTAAGGTATACTATTATACTGTTGTAAATATCTTTTGCTTGATAGTAAAAATGTAATAAGAGTATCACTGTCTTCTAATTTAACAGAGACTTAATTTTTATCAGATACTGAATTTTTTGTAACTTATATTGGCCGAGGCTGTCAGTCTGCAGTTTAATGCTGTGTATTCATTTTGTTTCAGGCTTCCACATTTCAGATGGCAGTATTGTTGCAATATAACTCTATAGACAGTCAGACTGTAGCTACACTTCATGAAAATACACAGATCAAAATGGTATGTTCAGAATTCTATGATCAGGCTTTATCAAATTAATTCGTTAGTCATGAGAGTCTTTTCAAAAAGAATAGTTGGGACTTGCAAAAGATGATGCATAAAATGTGTAAACTTTGGGACATCAATGTTAAGATCACCTTTTGTATCAAAGAATATGGTCTTAATATTGAGGTGGTGTCTAGAAATGTAGAAAACTGGTTAATAAATAGATGCTGTTACAATCAGATGGTCATTATATTGGAATGAGATTTTACTGCATAATATTATTCCCTATCAAACAAAATACAGAAAGAAACCTTGTTGTCCTGTAGGAATGACTTAGATCACACAGTGTTTTGGTAGTAATTGACAAATTCTGTTTTATCATATTCAGGATACTTTGGTGCAAGTCCTGCAAATATTGCTGAAATCCAAACTTCTTATCACAGAAGACGATGAGAGTGATCTCCAACCAACATCACAACTGTCTCTGTTCCTTGGATACAAAAAGTTTGTAATCTTTATACTCTTCTGTGTTTTTCACTTTTTCTGGTACACTCATGCAATGATTATTCTCTCAAACTCAAATCTGTATGAATGAATCTAATTCTTGACCTACTGATATTGGAGAAAAGGTGACAAACTGTCTGAGTGAAATCTCATAATCAAGTGATATGTATTTAAATTTCTCAAATGATTATCTAAATTTCTACGTAAATTTTGACTTGGAAAGGCCATCTTACATGAATGAATGTTTTTTTATCAGCATGATAAAATTGTAGGTTACAAAAAAATGAATAAAATTTTAATTCATTTTAACAGCAAGAAGTTGAGGGTAAATATCAATGTACCAATGAAGTCAGAGGTTAAAGTGGAACAGGAGAGTACACATAAACATATAGAAGAGGATAGAAAATTACTTATTCAGGTTGGTGTTGTATATTAGGGTCTGTGTTGTATGCAGATGGTCAGATTATATTTTTGTGTCATGTAAAGCAATTATGGTAGTTTGCTATTTTCATCAGATATCTTCTTCAGATAGTTTTTAGAGGTTGTAAATTGCAATACTTGGTCATATGTGTTAATTTTGTTCCTAATTATGACAGAAGTATTTTGCATTTTGAAAAATTATGTTAAATTTTCCCCTTTTTTAAACTATAAATAAGATTAAGATTTTCATTGTTCACTTTTTTCCTAAGTAAACATTGTTTTAATGGTGTTTAAAATCTACCAAACTGTCAAAAAATGCACTGTGCTGCTTATATTTTTGCCTGCATATATAAATAAATTTTCATATTGACTTTGTTACAGGCTGCAATAGTTAGAATTATGAAGATGAGAAAGATGTTGAAACATCAACAGTTATTGGCTGAAGTGCTCAATCAACTTTCCTCAAGGTTTAAACCCAGAGTCCCAGTAATTAAAGTATGTTAATTCAATATTTGTAGAATTAGAACACTAATGTCTTGTACAGATAAAACAAAATCTTAAAGCTCTAGTTACTAGCTCTAGTCTTATGGCTAAAATTTGAGTCTACTGGAATATATTCTTTTGATATGGACTTGTATGTTAGTAATGAAAGAATTTATCTGTTTGTTGTAGCAAGTCTGCATTAATATGTAAAATACTTAAAACAGGGTTTTCCCTGATGCAGAAAACCTGTGTCTCTGACGCAACTTTTTCGTCCAGGACCCATATTTTCAACTAATATGTGTCCCTTTGATCCGTTAAATAAACAATTCACTTTTTACTGAAATCTGTCGGAGTGATGTGTATTAATTTTAAATAAGGGAGTAAAGCGTTTTTACTTGTTGTCAAAATAGTGTTGGGGGCAACCTTGGACGAATCGAAATTGAAAAAAACTCGAAGAACATTTCGTATTTTTTTGGGAGTGTCAGTCCCTGCATCTGCATCTAATTCCCAAACATGATTCTATTTTGGGACCCTTAAAATTTACCAGGGACCCCAAAATGACAAGCATGAGAGTCTTGGGACTCCCAAATAAAAAAATCTAGGGAAAACCTTGTTAAAAGGATTGTTGATAGTGACAGTTACTTATTGAATCCTTCTTTTCATTTTCAGAAATGTATAGACATTCTGATTGAAAAAGAATATTTAGAACGTGTTGATGGACAGAAAGATACATACAGCTACTTGGCATAGTGATAAAAAGCTTGTCTGTGATGCTAACTTATAGTTGTTGCTATGGAAATGCACTGTGAATAACTTTGTTGCTAAGGAAACCTATTGTGAATGACTTCAAAAGCTCTAGTTGTCTGGTCTTTTTGCTATGGATATGGGCTGTGTCAACTATTGTAGTTGCTATTGAAATGCATTGTGAATTAGTTTCAAAAGATACAATAGTCATTGCTATGGAAAATCACTGTGTATTATGTCTATAGTTGAGGCTATGGAGATATGCTATGAATGACTTTAAATTGTTGTTGCTATGGAAACAGGCAGTGGATTACCTAAAACTTAAAAAGTTGTCACTGTGAATTAATGCATAGTCTGTTCTATGTGTCTTTAGCACGACCTTGAGGGTTAAAGGCATTCATTGAGATATGTTTGCTGATATGAAATTTGCTGAAAATTTCTTTTAAGATTCTACTACCAAACGTAACTGATGATGTTTATCTTGGATGTGCTATAAATTATTTATTAAGTGTGTCTGGTAGTGAATTTTTTTAAACTCTGGAGAGAAGTACGAAAATTTCCTGTTCGGTATATTGCTGGATTTTTTTGGCTTATGCATTTTTATTTGGCTCACTGCGTCATAATACTTTCTGTTTGTTCAGTATCAGCTGTGAACATTTTCTGTTTTTTATCGTATTATAGGACCTTTTGCTAAATGTTTAGTTAATACCCACTGTCATTTTGTTTCTTATTTCATTGAGTTATGTTGATTTGTACCATCTACTGATGATGCTTTATTTTATGATTCTCAACGGTGTTATAAATGTTAACATTTTAGGTTCATGTATGAAGTAGGATTGTTTTAGTTTTAAAAGAATATTTTCCCTTGAAGAAGTACAAATTTAGCATAAGTTGGGTTCTTTGGCTCTGTAAAAATTTTTGAAGTGATTTTTTAATTAGTGTCATTTTGAATTTGATACTTGAGTATTGCCAAGTTGTTGGACTGGCACTAAAAATATATAAATGAATAATGTTCATTAAGCTATTATTCAGTTGCTGATATGTGTGACTTCATATTTGTAATTTCATGTATATTTTTACCATTTGAAGAATTGAAATAGTTCACTAACATCATAGAATTTGGGCACTGCAAATAAGATCTGGCTTTATATTGGCCATTATATTGTGAATGTGCAATACACAATTTGTTAAATCATAAGTACATTTGATTTGTACCATGTGTCATACATAGGCCTGTTCCGAATCATTGTGAATATCTGCACTGTAACTTTAAAAAGTAACTAAGTAGGAATTTTCTGATTATTAAAGGTAAGAAGAGGTCTGAAACCGAAGATAAATAAATGAAACATAAGAAATTGACATTTTATATGAATAGTGAAATCTCCTTCAGACGTTTGCCTCAGTTTCAAGTGACCTTCATCCATGGTGTACTAATATAGTTAAAAAAGCTGGAAATTTAGGATTAAAAATTTGAAGTATTTTTTTCAGTTTTATGAATGCTTTAACTGGATAGATAAAAATGATCTTTGCTTGTTTTGACTTTGGCTGAGAATGAAGGTAATGCTAAAATATGTCTTGTAATATTTTAGAATTAGTCTAATAATAATCTGAAATTTGAGATTATTGCAAAAGATAAGTTGGACTGTAACATATTCTGTCTATTTAACTATTAATCAAACCAATTTGTAAATTTAAATGATTTTGATATACTTTTGTTGAAAACACTAGCAGTTTCTCATGATACTTACCACATTTAGACATATATATTTTTCTGAGTTATGACTGCAAAGTGAGGATTTTGTCAAGGTTTTTTAAAAATATTTCTATCTTGTATAGATTATGGTAACTATCATATCTTACACTTAAAATAGGATGTCATATAATAAGACTAATGGTTAGTTTATATGATGATAGCATTTTGCTTGAAATTGTTTTATATCAAAATATCTCACTCTAAATTGTGCTTATAAATTAAATTAGTTGGTGTGTTCGCATCGTAATGCCCCTTATGTGCAGCAGTCATTAAGATGTCGCATTGTCTGTCTGTATACAGTTTTTCCATCACGCGCTGTTACATCGAATTACGGATTCTCAGAAAAGATGCTAATTGAGGACTTTCTAAGTTAGATTGTTTCAAGTCGAGGCAACCAGACATAATTGGTAATGGTATGTTGATGGTGTTACATAAATTTCTCTGATTTATGCCTTAATTTTTTGAAACCTGCACTTTCTTCCCCTAATTTCATAGTAAATTTTAGTGTGAAAATTCATGATATTCTGCAGTGTTTATTTTTGTAAAGTAAATATAAAATAAATCAATAAGTTTGTAATGGATTTTGTGGATTGTAAAGTGATTCTGTTTTAGTTGAATCCTATGCATTATTTTGCTGCATCTGTGTCTTTGATTTTGTGTATAGTGTAAATGTAATCATAGTTAAATCATAAAATATTGTTGTTTGTTTGATAAATATAGTTCTATAAGAGTGCTGTACTGCAGTCTTATATATTTCAGTTGTATAAAATAAATCACATGGCATGTAACATGTCATCAAACAGAGTTTTTATTATGTTTTGTACTGAATGTTAAAATTGTTGATTTTTTTGCGTAATTTATTTAATATTTATCATTTGTCAATAAGTCATTCATGGTCATTATTCATCAATGCTCCTGATTATATTGTGCTTTAATTTCAAAGCATGTTTTACATTGTATACTTCAATCTTTGTGTTTCACCTTGAGGAGTATTTCTCTTTGGAATATTAATAAAGACAGTGTGTCTACAACAAATTGTTGGGGTGCTGTATTGCTGTGGATTTCCTAGTACTGTTACCGGGCAGCGGCCGTGGTTAGTGTGCTGGACTTGTAACCCGGAGATCAGGGTTCAAATACCAGTCATGACAGGTTATAAACTTCTATGAAAATTTGACAAAAATGTTGATTTTCCTCCAGTTGCCAGCTCCTTGTGGAAGGGTAAGTTAGTGCTGGTTAGTATACAGTCCAGGAAAACTGGTTAGGTGAACCAGTCATCATATATATAACTGAAAAACAGCGTTAAACCCCAGTGACAATATTTCTAATAAAACCAAACAAACAATTAAATACTGTTACCATGTTTTTTGTTCTGAGAGTTCATTTTGAATTTGTATCAATTTTAATAGTATTTAACTTATTGTCACGGGGATTTAATGCCGTTTTTCAAAAATTTTTCAGTTATATACGGCAACCGGTTCACCTAAACAGTTTTCCTGGACTATATACCAACCAGTACTAATTTACCCTTCCACAAGGAGTCGGCAACTTCTCCACATATGGAAGAAAGTCAGCATTTTTGTCAAATTTTCATTGAAGGGTATGACCTGCCGCGGCCAGGATTTGAACCAGGATCTCCCGATTCCCAGTCCAGTGCACTAACCACTGGACCACGGCTGCGGCTCTAATAGTATTTAACAGTGGTTATAATCTGACTGATTAATGTGAGAACTTATTAGTTAGTGATAAATTATATGAGATCTTATTGGATATTAATTAATGATGTATGTGACTTGTAGAGCTGTACTATCAGTGACTGAGGGCTCTTTGATTTAGGATTACAATTTGATGACATTCTCACATAAACCATAGTGTTGGCAAAATTTGGTGGATAATATTTAACATTAAAGAGACTACTGTACTTCTTTTGAAAATTTGATCTTTGTAAAAGACTTGTCCAAAAAAATAGCATGAACAGAGGACCATTCCAATGAACATATTTCTGGAAGTGAAATTTCTTGATCTGTTTCTAAATTGTTTGTACTTTCTATAAATAGTTTCCATACTCTGTTTACATTATCTGTGTGTGAATTTAGTGGCAAGATAATTTTTGTATATTTACTTTCTTTGTTGTAGTGCTAAATGTTATTTCTGATTTTCTTAAAATTTATCTGTTATTGCTTGAAAAACCCATTATTAAATGTCACAGTTTGTTGTGAAAAATCATATAGGAACTGTTGAATTTATGAAATTTCATATCAGTGTTATTGTTAATACTTCCAACAGATTAATTTTATTATGAACACACCTTTTTAGGGCATTATTCAATGTTTCTTTATGTTTCATATGTTTGAAATAAGGACATTTATTTTGATATTACTTTTACAGCACATACAAGTGTTTCAACTTGTTATGGTCATGGTATCAAATATACATTTTTACTGTCTTTTCTCTACGGATATAATTTGCCCAGCAGACTTTTCAAGACCTACAAATCAGTGTACCTAAGCTATGGGAACATTTTGAAATTCTGAGAATATCTTGCACCATAATTTGATTTATTTTCATTGTATTGAAGAAAAGTTTTTAAGTTCAATCCTCTTGGTTGTTAAATATATTGTCTCTGGTAGTTACTTGAATTTTATTTTTGAATTGTCCCAGCTTTGAAACACTGAACATATGAAATGTTAACTTGTTTATTTATCTCTGTTTCATAACATTGAAAGTCATCATTTGGTTACATCCTGTCAATAATTATATCCATTGTTAGCAAATATCGTAGCATATTGTGTATTATTAGGCAATTAAATGGTATAAATTATAATACAACATATCTTACTTCTTGCTAGTATTCCATATAACTTCTCTGAGAATGAATGAAAATTATACAATGGTGACCTGTTTCCATTTGTGAAAGACAGGTGCACTACTTTTAAATAAGCATGAAGACATTTTAGCTCAACTTTGTTAAATAACTATTGAAAGATTATGAATGCGCTCATTAAGGCTTTAGTTTGATAGTATATTCATAACCAGGATGATAAAATTGTGTGCTGCTAATTCAAAATTATTGTTGATTTGAATATAATGTAACTTGGTCTTAAATTCAAAACTTGACCCCATAAATCTTCTCATTTATCTTGACTAATATTCTTAACTGTTTAAAATTATTTTCTGTGTTGCATGTTGTTTCCTGAATACATATGATGCAAACATAGAATTATAGATCTTTCATTCACCAGAATATTTAATGATTGGGTAGATGCATTGTTTACATTTTGGATATAATATTTATTTACTCTTGCTGACTCTGATATCATGTTACGTTCATTTATTCTTTGACACAGATACATCTAATATAAGCTTACAATATTTCTGTTTTCAGACATGCATCTTCGAATAGCAGAACATGCTATTTGTCTTCAATTTATAATAGAACAGTATTGATGAATCATGAATAAAAAATATTAAAAAAAGGATGTGTTTGATTTTTTATTTTAATACAATACAGTTGCATAAGCCATTACTTTCATTTGCCAATCAGCACCCAATTGTATAAACATTGGTTAACTTTAACCACTGGGTTAAATCAGAGTTTTGGTTAAAATTTTGGTTAAATGTTTGGTTAGCTGTTGTAGAAAATTTTAAGTTTATCCAAATTTCGTTTTTGTTACAGCACAAATAAATCTAACCCAAGTCTAAGATGCTGGTTAAATCTTAACTTGAATGGTAACCAGTGCCAAAATGGCAGCCCTTTTTAAATGTTTAAATGATTTTTTTAATGGTTAGTAAACCAAAATGGTTAAATTTAACCTTAGGTTAAATTAACCATTTGGTTAAAGTTAACCAATGTTTATACAATTGGGCGCAGGTTATTATGTTGTTAGAAGAAACATGAATGTACTTAAATGGCTACAGATATCTTATAGCAGATTCAGATACATCTAGAGTCACTTTTAGCTGTCATGTAATAGCGTATGAATATCATGGGGTCAGATTCATGTACATGATTGCGTTAGAAAAAACAGTGACCTGTCAATCCTTTTTTTTCTTCAACCCTGTGTATGAAAATATTTTTGGATGAATTCTACCTTCAAAGTACAAAAAGTATGTTTGGAAAAAAAAATAGGAATGTTTTGTGATCGACCTACCCTATTTTTGGGGTCAGGTTGCAGGAAAAACATCTATATTTTTCTTGCCTAGCCATTAGGGAAAAAATATGAAATGACTTAATGTAAGCTCGTAAAATGATAAAACCAAGCTTATATATACATAATGTAAATAGAGCAGGTTAAACTGAATTATGCAAACAGGCATACAGGTTAAAGTCTTGGCTGACATTATGTCAAACTAGGTGGACACATTGCAGGACTAAGCAGACATGATGCAAATAAAAATGGACCAGTGAAAGGACAATCTAATGTATGTTCAGTGGGTGTAGAACAAGGCAGGTTTGTTGTGGAATAAGACGCATGATTATAGGGATACATATAAATATAATATAGAAAAAACTTGACTGGTTTGCCACGCATAACTGTCTGGCCTTGTTTTAATCAATTGTGATTTTTACAGTAATAGCTTTTGATGGATCATTGCATTCTTTGTCAACCCGCTTTCGACAAATTATATTAGAAGAATATAAGAAAAAAAACATGAACGTCGTGCCGCGTGTAATAGACGACTTTACGATCTGTTTAAGAACAACAGTCAATGTTTTATCATTACCCAACAATTGACTGGTTGTCTATTTTTAGCCTGAGGCGTTCGAATTGCAATAAAACCGTGAATCAGTCAGCATACGTGGACTGTTTTCCGGAAGTTGTCATCGAGCAAGAGTGGTAGCTGCAATCATAAAATAAGGTAAATTTTCTTAAATTTAAACTATTTATCTTTATTATTTAAGCATTTATTGTTTTCTAATAACTGTACTATTTTGAATTTATCGCAGGCAAAATATTTAAAGTTGGATTGGAGCGTTTTTCTTAATATTTGGTTGGTATCAATTATTGAATTTGTGGATGGGTGGGGAACCGGCCTTTAATTAAATATGAATTTAGTTTTATGATACTTATTATTGTCCGTTTTTTTCTGGGTTTTTAATTACGATGGTATGAGTCACATATTTTTACGAAACGAACATATGTATCTGTTTTTGGGTTAATATTCTGTTAGCACGCCACAGCATATGTCAACTATTTTATTTTTTTTAAACAGCAGGCTTCTCGAAACTGCTGGAATACTTGCCTGACCAAATGTCAGGCAAGTATTCCTGTCTGACCGAATATTGTATAAATAAGCGATACATGCTGTAAATTGTGCCCGACTGTCGGACATATGGTCCGGTACTTGTCGAAAAGTTATTGGGCCTGCTCAAAATTTGCCCGACATATTCGACAGTCTGGCAACTTTAAACACAAGTGCAAACTTAGTTCAGTATGCATTGATGGTGTTTATAACTTTCTGTCCAATAATTTGTTGATGTCCTCAATTATTGCAAATTACAATAATTAGTATTGTTGTAATAAGGTATTGTGGAATCAGATATTTTGCTCATTAAGATGTTACATTGTTTATTTGTTAGGGTTTGGTCATTTTATGGTTCACTGTATTGACTGTTCTACTAAGTAAGATTTTGATATATCACTCTCCAGTTGAGAATCTTACCTTTTATCTCTGTTATACAGTGCAAAATGTAGGATATTAATAGAATATGTGATAGTTTCATCCACTGCTTCAGTTAACATATTGAATCTGAAACTGACAAAAACTTATTTACTTGATGAATTGTGGTTACATTAACTTTTTCTTTTGCAGTCAGAATGGATCAGGTTATGCAATTAGTTGACCCAGCCAAACAGTTTACTAAAGATTCTATCAGATTAGTCAAAAGATGTACAAAACCTGACAGAAAAGGTGAGGGTTCATAATGCTTGATAATGGTTTTATTACTGTCATTTAAGACACCTTATTGGGTAAAAATCTATTATTGGTGTAGTGACAATATTTCTATTACTAGGAGTAAGATGTGTCAACAGAAGGTTTCTGTTTTAGTGCTTGGGATATCTTATCAGAACGAATTGTAGAATTTTTTTATCCTCAACATTATTCTGAGTAGTTGCTATTTTATTTTTTGTATTTCAGAATTCCAGAAGATTGCTATGGCAACAGCTATTGGTTTTGCTATAATGGGCTTTATTGGATTTTTTGTCAAATTGATTCATATTCCCATCAACAATATCATTGTGTAAGTATTTTACCTTCTTTTTTAACAACTATTGATGTTTCTTACAAATCCTTTTACATTACTTCATATTCTCTTTTTATAGATCTTTGAGAATTTTTTCAATGAGTTTTGATTGCATATTACTCATTTTATTAATGTTTGCTGTGCCAGAATAATATTTAATCATTCAATCATCCTTGAACTAAATTGCTCAATACGTAGATGATTCCTGTATGATAAGTACTTTTAACTTTTTCATATTTTTGTTTGTTTTAAAGCTATTTATTATCTTAACCTTATTAGTAAATTAGTTAATCTTCACATGTTCCTTTTATGCAACATCAAACTTTTTGATGTATTGACTATTGCAAGTAAATTACAATTTTTTATTAATTTCTTCACATATTCTTCATGTCTGTTTATTTTTCTATTTCAGTGGTTCATGATATGTTTCATGTCAATTTAGATTGCATCAGCGTTCATCTCATCACCTGATCATTCATCAATCATTACTTCATACAGTGAACCTCAGTTAAATTGTGTCAAATTCAGATGAAAGAAAATGTAGAATAAACTTGTTGCTGGGTCATGTGATTACAGCTACCTGCTTTACCATTCACTTACCTGATGAAAATTATGATTAACATTTAGTACAAAATAACAGATATTGAAAATGCATTGTTAAGCAACAACTTTGTATATTTATTGTACTTTAGTGTTCTTAAATAAAATAATAAAAACATTTTTGAATTGTTTATTATTCATATGTGTATGACAACAAGTGTTGGATTTGATTGTATAAATTGTAAAAGCCTTTATAGCCTGTATATGATACAAAATTAAAAGCTTGCACTGTAGCTTAAAAAATATTTTTTACAGTTCAAATATCAACAGATTTCAGATCGAAATAATTATGACATCACAGAACCCACCTGTCAAGCGCTAGCATCACTATTGTCACAAAAAAGAAAGATGAATGATGAATACACATTGTTCTCTATGAGGCAGATAATAATTTCAGATAATGATTCCAGTCCTGGAATGCAGGACTGGTGTTTTAGGTTTATTTTTATGCACTTTTTAGGATTGTCTTGGGATGTACAGGTTAAGCAAGAAAAATGTGCTTTGGTTTATCCAATTAACCCTACATTCTTGTACTGACCATACACTTCTAATGGCTAAATCCGATGTATGAAAATTTTTGAAGATCAATCATGGAAACCTGGTATTCTCAAAATTATTTTCTCCCCTAATTTGTCAAGTAGTCCTAAACAACTATTTCATAGCCTTAGTAAAGCTATTTTGAATAGCTCAGGGCCACTCAAGTACAACCATTTGAAAGACATTGTATTACCGATGCGCACACTAAGTTAGCGTTGTGAATTTAGTTTTAAGTTGAAAGGGAAAGTAAATAAAAATGTTCAATGTTCTAAGGGAAGAAACTCTTCTGTGTGTTTTGTACAAGGTGACAACACTGTCCGTAATTATCTCCCCTACAAGTGATGACGTCAGAGAAAAGGTATCTCTCGAATGATATATCATAATATATTGTTTATTAACGAGCGGATGCATCAACTTGTCAACCAAATGAATTAATTTACATTTTTGGAATTTAATGGATCGACGCCGATAGTTTACCGTTCGTAGTCAATATAACTGCGTTATATTTCAAGGCTTTCATATTACTTTCGTGTAATGCTTACTATTCATTATGGAATTCACCAACAATAAAATAATTCTGATCACAAAAATACGACAAACCATCCACCAGTATTCTTGCAAATATAAATATTTAGATCAACTACATACAGGACTAATCAAATTGGTGTTAATAATAATGTGGTCACACTATCAAATTGAAATAAAGACGAAATATTAAAAATCGATCCCAAAGTAAGTGATTGTTATAACAAGGTGGCCGTTAAGTGAGGGTTTACGGTATTTTATTCTGCTTTATCGTGATCTAGAGGCTGCAAAATATTCCCGACATTGTGCTTGTTGATGTTACCGAGCATAATGACTCGTTATATCATTTTAAATACCAATGTTATAATTCGAATCATAAAATATATTTTGACAAGTTGTTATGATCAATTATCTACCTTGTTGTTGAATGCTTAACTTTACGTACGTCAAATTCATTTTGTGGACTGGGTTTAACCCAAGTAAATAACATCTTTAAGCTTTTACAATGACAATCAATGGCCTTACCAATGCTCTATGAATACCTAATGGTGCTAACCAGCACTCTCATATCTGACATGAAGTAATTTAGGCCAAGACTTACTACAGTAGTGTTAAACAGAAGGGGGGGGGGCAAGGGAAAAAACCCGGCAAAGGTTAAAACCCGACATGACCAGATCCCAAGCCTTCGGGAGTAATATCCTTAGGCTATTTGAGAGTAACATCCTTAAGCTATCTAAGGCTTATTTGAGAGATATCGTAGATCTTCAATGGTGACTTCCCTCGACTCCAAGGGTTGTTTGAAGCAAATCCCAGGCTCTCAAAACCTCCTTGGACTCAAAGGGTAAAAAATATTCGGTCAGGATTAGGAGTCAAACTTAGGTGAACGAATTTGCGGTCGGTTGAATTTTGGGTTAAGGTATAACTCGTTGTGATCACAGCAGGTCTATAGTATGAAAATGTATCTATATCAATAACTACAGCCAAACCTGTGAACAAATGCCACCTCTGGGATAGACAAAATGTGACCTTTATTGACAGATGGCCTTTATTCAGAAGTCAGTTTGTTCTAAATGATCAATGATGTTTTTACAAAGAATGGCCTTTATTCACATGATGGCCTTTATTCAGAAGTCAGTTTGTTCTAAATGATCAATGATGTTTTTACAAAGAATGGCCTTTATTCACATGATGACCTTTATTCAGAGGTGGCCCTAAACACGGGTTAGACTGTATGTTGACATTTGAGTATTACGTTCATTTTGTATATTTTACCTCAATGTTAGAACTTAGCATGCTGCCAAGCCTGTCAACAGGCTGTGACCACGGACCTCTCAGTGCTGTGATTAATAGGTTGGCAATGAAGTTAGCTAACCTGTTTAGGTCACATATTTTTTTCAGCTGTACTAGATAAACAGGGGCAGAGCAATATTTCATTTTAATGGTATACATTACTAAATAAATGAGATTGATCTTTGAAGATGAATTGCAATGAAAGATATGTTAATTTTTACTCGAGTCAACAAAAATAATGTTTAAACACACAAAACATCCATAAAAATTTGATTTATCGAATAGTACAGAGATACAAAATATGATTTATGTTAACAAGACTTTCCAGTTTCATATAAAGGCGTGAACTTTGTCTCATTTATATTGTTTTAATTTATCATAAATTTTTAAACCCATTCAATCATCATAAAATTCCATAAATTATAATACATACGCTGATAGTTATATTCAGTCAATTTAACTCTGAGTCTATGGCATATAACCAAACAATGAATATTATGTCACATAAAAGCATTTAGTCAATGCGCACTTACTATGTGTCAGTCACTCTATAAATATATTGGTTAACGAGATACTGATTTTATAAGCTGTTGCATTAAAGAGACTGTGTGATATACTAGTTCGTGAAAAGGTAAGCAAATGCATGTCGGTCACGTGCCGCATGAACAAACCTCATTCGAAACGATTATGCACGGACTATTCCCACGGACTGATGGCACATGCGAAGAAGTCGTTTCTGGGAAATTGCGCGGTTCACCGTGACCCACGTGTTTTTGGTATTTCAGTAGGCATAGACGAACATATAAAGCGAATATGTCATGAGAATTACGGTCGTGAATATATAAACATTATGATGTCAACAAACTGCTTGACCTTTTACACAAGTTTCAGTCTCTATACACATGTACGATAAAAAGTTCATGTCATGATTTTAGTTAAATGTTTTTGTGTTACGAGTGGAGGAATACAGTACGCCAACAAAAACAATGCCATGTATATTAATAGTAAACGACTGGTTGTCCATAGCAGTACGATCACAAGCACATGGATAGGGATACAATCGACGGCCTAATTATATTGGCCTAATTAAACAACTTAAATTATGGAGTCACGGACTGAATGAAACCTTAATGATTTGCACATCAAGTTGGCTAAAAAGCAACCCCTTGTTCAATCTTCAATACCATAAAATACCCGGGCTTGTGTTTTGTTTAGTTATCTTTGTATAACTTGTGAATGTATTATTATAAATGTCTACTTATATGTATTTCTATATTACTCAAAGTTTACAAGAATATCCAACAACCTGTTTTACATTTTAGTGGAAATATTGATAAAAACCCAAATATGTTTATTTAATTGTGTCCTCAATTAATCGTACATGTATGAAAATTGGGAATTTTTTAGGTTTCATGTTATATTTATCTGTGGGAAACGAAGACCATTGAAAATGGTTATTTTTAGTAAAAGCGTCTTTTCAAACTCGTCATAAGTTGACGGAGCATGCAGGTTTTTTTTTGACATCGAGTATAAGATTAAACGGGTTAAAATTACAGGTTGCGTCTCATTCCAGACATATTTGATTGGATTAGAGGTGATGGGATCTTGATGTTCAGTCCAACCCCTCCTTGTGTAGGTACTCGTAGACAGCATGAGCAACATATGGACGGACATTATTGTCCAGCAGAAAGAACCTACTACAATCTGCACAATCATACTATCTGACCTTAGCATCCATAATCTCATCAATATACATTGTAGGCATACAGTCAATGCAATCAAGGTCAGTAACACAACTTTGTACGACCCTTCATGTTGATGCAGTCCCATACCACTACCAAGATCCATCATAGCGACCACGTTCGTCAACACGTGTTGTATGTAATATCTCCTGGCGTTCTTGATACACTAGAACGTATGTCTGTGTAGTATATAACGTATATTTGTAGTCTATAACATATATCTATATAGTCTAGAACATACATCTGTGTAGTCTTTAACGTATATCTGTGCAGTCTAGATAGTACATTTTCTCATCTGTAAAAAGGATCAAGGGCGTTACAAACCTGATAATGTGTATGTATGAATGCATGTATGCATGTATGTATGTATGTATGTATGTATGTATGTATGTATGTTTGTATGTATGTATGTATGTATGTATGTATGTATGTATGTATGTATGTCACAATGTTTCTTCCAAAGACTTGATACTTGGAAGACATTTAATTCGTGATTAAAATACCTCTGGTTGAACATCTTAATAACAAGGGCGGGGCTGTTTACATTTCTGGGTTTTAGCCTTTAGATAATGTGCAGTATTTGAAGATAATGTCGAGCGAAAAGGACTTAGGCCTGTCTTATTAAATCATAAATGTAATACTCGTTTAAGTGTTATCATATAATGCAGCGCAATAATTAAATATTTTTGCATTGGAGGTCCGTTGTATTGTAATAACATTGTCATTTTACTTGTGTTGGATACTTCAGGTCAGTTCAACGGTCCGTAAACATATCAACCATTGTTTCCCAACCTCCAGAATCAACTTAGGATATTTTTAGTCGATTGTTTGTTTTCATGATTTTATGTGACATATTGTCACTGGTGTTTAACGCCGTTTTTCAACATTTTATTTTCAGTTATATACGACGACCAGTTCACCTAACCAGTTTTTCCTGGACTGCATACTAACCAGTTCTAACTTACCCTTCCACAAGGAGCCATCAACTTGAAAATCATCATTTTTGTCAAATTTTCATAGAAGGGTATGGCTTGCCGTCACCGGGATTCAAACCCGGATCTCCGGGTTACAAGTCCAGCACACTTACCACTGGACCACGGCCGCGGTCCTATTTTTAGTCGAACAGAAACAGGAATGGTACCCACGACAACACAATGAAAAGTAATTATCTAAACCCTTGTCGTTATCCTGTAAGACTTCGCTGTTTTTCTGTTTTAGTTTTTGGCAATAAAACTCAACCATAAATAAATGATAAATAAATAATTTTTTACATTGAAACTAGACTCAGAGATTATCTTGATTCTACCATTGTTTGTCCTATACGTTCATCACAACATCACGCCCAGATGTCTAGCTGTGCGTATGTTTGTTACTCATTTTACCGTTCAAAATGTCCAAAATCAAATTACGTCATTTTTTCTACATATTCTGAAGGTGGTATTATTGCAGCTGTCTATTTTCGTAATATTTATATTCGGATAACAGTCCGCGCCCACATAAATACAATGTTTAACAACCAATGTAGGATAAACGAAACCAAAAAGACGATCGAACGAATACGAAACATGATATTGAACACATATTAACAGCAACTAATTAATTAATACACTTGGACTTTTCCCGATATAATTAACATCACAGCTAGTTGCTATTAGATATTTCTTTGTTTTCGTATTCTTTGTGTTTCAAACAGCTAAGTATTGAACACAATCAGCAGCTGATGCCAACTAGGCGGAACCAATATCCAGTTCTTAACATGGCGACAGCTTGTTGCATTTCAAAACGTTGCAATACATTAAATAAGAAAAGACAGTCATTCGAATGATCAGACCCTTACAATCAAAGTACGTAAACTAAAGCACAAAAGACAAGGATCCGAGGTTATAAACTTGAGATTGGTATCCGAGCTCAAATCTCATATCTTGTATTTTAATGTTTCAAAGTTAATTATGATTAGACAATAATGGTATTATTGATACATTATTCTGACAGCATAATTGACCTAAATATATATATTAACATTGATCATCTCCATCTTTTCAACCATAATACTTTGAGATAGTAATTGAAATTTGAGCTTGGAGTATGTCCTCAAGTTTTATAACCTCGAGGCAAGGGTCTTTATCATCCTGTCTCTGAAGCTACAACCAATTTTCAAAGTTATCATAATTTTCTTACTTTTTTCCTATTACAGATTTGGTGCTCTCCAGTTATGTTAACCTCAGATGTACGCCATTCAGTACAATATTTATACATGTGATATTAAACACAAATAAGTTGTCAGCTTGAGTAGATCATTCTGTAGTTCACAGGACTGTTGGGCTGAGAATTCATGGGTTACAGACTCGTAGAGATTTACATATTTCTCTACCGCAATTCAAACCCAACCGAAGTTTCAAATGCAGGGCATTCAACACAAGACACATCAGGGGCTCAAGATGTCTGCCGAGAGCTCTTGCATTGCTTTTTAGTATTTACTGGTATAAAATCGAGACATTTCATTATCTTGATGGGTGGAACGGAGATCTTTTGATCGAGATGTCGTGTGTCCAAATCATCGGACGTTATACATGCTTATGATTCCTTGTGACAAAATTTTAATCACCGATCGTACATCAAAGGCGTTTGTTCCAGAGAATACATGGGAAGTTTTAGCTGTTCTTAGAATGCAAAAGATCAATTAATACAGAGAAATAATGTTGAAGCTCATGTTAGGTTAAGAGATTGATTATATTTGTTTTAACCCAAATACATGTACACGTTTAAAGATATAGATACATTTGACTATGTTCTTCGTTTCATGCAACTTACAAAAGGAATGAGGATTGCCTTTCAACGATGAATTAATCAATTTTGCACCTCATTAAAACAAGAATTGAAAACTGACTGTTTGTCGTATTCGCACGATGAGTTAAAGCTAAATACGACAATACATAACGCGTGTTGGCGTGTTACTTTTTGTGAACTGTATAGACACATTATTTATCGGCAAACATATTATATATACCGCCTTCGAACTGTGCTCAAACACAAACATATGTACATATGAAATAAGCCGCTCTAAGAACACCATTCTGAAACGAAACAGCGTGCATTCATGTTATGCTGACACAATTTTCGATTTTCGGCAGGGAATAACTGACTGTAAATATTGTAATTTTTCCGGTGAGTTATATGTTCATGATTTTCAATAGAAATGGAATGATCAATAAAATATGATTATTTAATTATTTATTATTTATGTAGGGTGTAATTATCAGCATCGCATCAGTGTTTATAATTTATTCGTTTATATAAATATTTGTTTGTTTACTTAATTCATCAATCAAATAAGTAAATAAATAAATAAATAAATAAAAAATAATATAGATAACAATACTACTTGTATTAAATCAGACCTATTGATTCCATTGGAATATGATTTACATACAACATCATATATCCATTATATTCTTTATAGCTATTTTAGATTCATAACTGGAATTTTTAAGATAATGTTGCTTTATCACATTTTGACGTTTGTCATTATTATACAAGACGTATATTTGAGTATATGCATAATACATGTAATTATTTCCATATTTTTCTATATTTTATTTGACAGAATAACAGACTTTAATACCACTGTTCAACATTTCTGTTAAATTGATTGATATACATACAGTGCACGTTGGTGTAATGTTTACACAAATTATTTTTATAATTAATTACCGAGACATTAAATGACACGAATCATGCGTAATTTGTTTGATATCTGTAACGGGGCCTTGTTTACACTTAATAACTACAATTCTGTGTTACACTGCGAAAAAAAGGAATGCATTTGATTGGTTGATTTTTAGCGCAGTCTTATAATTGACCAATCACAGAGCTGCATAAGGTGATGAAATTTTAGCAATGACATCTTGTTTGTATGAGATGTACATATGTCTTAAGGGATTATTTCCTTTATAAAATGTCTTGTAAAATTGTTGATATTCATCATTTACTGGCGAAAATAAAATGTTAGAATAAGTAGGAACTCTACATTACAAGGTAATATAGAGAATGGTATTTTAAATAACTTAAGAACCCATAATCACTATGTATGTTTTTTTTAACTATTAAGCTTTCTGGCGAACGGTAGATTGCGGGCTGAATTAGAATTTTAATTACGACATACGGTTATTCATTTCATTTTTGCCATGTTTTCTAGAAGCGAATATTTATATGTATGAATGAGCAAAATCAAATTAGCTCGTGTCAGTGTTTTACCAGCGTCTCGTGGCTCTATACCCTCGAACAATCCCCTGTAATGCTTCGTCGGTCAGTTTTATATAATCTTATAGATTCATTACCTTTTTAACGAACGATTAGTGTACTAGGTAACAGATGCAACATTTATTTTTGTTAATATTCGTGCTTTTACGAGCGTAAGTAAAAAGCTTAGATACATTAAGACTTATTCAATGTCACTGTGGGAACGGGTGTTACAACTCCTTTCAGATTGCGTAAGATTTCATCGATTTTAATAAATCTACGCGGAAAGGAGAATTCGCTTAGTTTAGAGAAATAACAAACGAATTTTGTCCAGGGCTTGTGTCAATGACAATATTAACAGGGGGGCTGTGGCAACGACATTATTAGTACAGGGCCTGTGTTAATGACAATATTAGTACAGGACTTGTGTCATTGACAATATTAGTACAGGGCCTGTGTCAATGACAATATTAGTACAGGCCTTGTTTCAATGACAATATTAGTACAGGGTTTGTGTAAAAGCCAATACAAGACATATGATAAAGTATTCAACTAAACATGACGCATTACAATAAAGAGAGAGCACCTTTAATTGGTTGTCACCAATCACTGGCAACCAGAATTCTGAAATACAATATCTAATTGTGCATTCTTTTACGCATGCGCAATCAGGCTAGGTCACTTCTCGCTGCAACATTATATATTGATTGATTAAATAATTGATAAAAAGTACTGTTTGGTATCAGTTGTCTTCCTTTCCTCGTTCTGGGACATTATATAACTGACATAACAATACTTTTTTATATATTTCTAAATATATAAATTTCTAAAGACCGACCATTTAAGTACAAAAAGAAATTGAGTATTAAGCTGGAGTCATAATTAACGGTATCTTCATTAATAACGAGTAAAGTCGACCTAACCATTAATTATCTCTGTACCTCACATTAAAGACGGATTGAAACAAATGCATGTATAAGAAAAATGACGAACATTTGACATTTTTATGAGCACCCGATGAATTCTTGTAGAGAATTGTTGTATGCGGCTTTCAATTCCAGAAGAGTTAAATAAAAGTAAAAAAATAATCAATAGATAAAACAATAAAAAATAACTTCACACAATAAATGTGTAGGGGTTGATTCGTAATGGAGGTGACCATGTTTGTGAATTAAATGTCACTAATTACTGTGCTGTATCCATTTTGTATACAATTGACAACATGCACATACATGTTTTATTTGTATTACGTGTTCTATTCCTTTCCCTGAAGAAATTTAAATCGCAGCTATTACGATAGATAAATTAATTAACAAATATATCGTAATTATCACCAATACGCCACTCGTATATCGTATATACCTAATAGATATTTCATTTATCATTATTACCATACGTTTATGTACGTAACATAATTGTTGATTACTTGCAGACACAATTAAGGTGAGATAAAACCTCGAACATTGTATTAACACACAATTATATCTGTCATTGAGATCCTCCTCTTAATTCAGACCATTGCTTAAACAAAAAATTTAACTTGAAGTTTGTATAGACACAGATGGTGGCACTTATTGTATCATTAAGGCTGATGATAATTGATTGAAAAGAAGCTATGATCTGATTCTTGAACGTGTGTTGATGTGTTTATATGTAAGTCATTAATTAGACGTGAATATTTCAGAGAGATTTATGTTAGTCGTAATTTTAATACTGAGTTACCAGCGGACTCTCAATGATTTATATGCAGTTCTTAAGTATGTTTACTGTAATACGTCATATTTCTTTTTGTATCTAAATAAAATTACCAATTCAGTCAAATCTGTGATTGCAGATACCTGCGAATAAAGACCATCCTGTGAATGAAGGCCATTCTTTGAAAAGCCGTCATTGATCATTTAGAACAAACTGACCTCCGAATAAAGGTCATAGACCAATAAAGGCCTCATTTTCTCTTCAAGTTGAATTATAGGGAAGTTACTGAAAGCCAATCTGAAAATGTGCGGTCGTCATAATAAGGTGATCGTAATATTGAAGTGGTCGTTATGTGAGGTTTTACTATACAATGAGAAATGGTTTTGGTGAATCATTGGGTTTTACCAGAAGTACAGTATTGAAAATCGAAGAAGTATTGTATTCTGTGGTGAATATTATTATTTACACTAGCGTCCAACTGTTGTAGAATAATAAATATGACTAACACCATCAAATAAGTTTAGTTTTTGATGAGTAATTGATGGTAACATATTTTTCGTTGTTTCATGAAATGCCTCGTTGTTTAATTAGAACTGAAAGTCATTGTTGAAAATATTAAGAACGTTAATATTGTTGTTTAAGCTTTATGATAAATTGCAAAACTGTTGAAAGTGGTGATTATATATCATTGTTGTTTAATCATTGTATTTGTTCGATTTTGTCCTTGAACCAAACCTATATGTTCATCATTATGCAGAAAACTCTTTCTACTTTTGAATTTCAACATCATCAGTTAGAATATACAATATAA
Organism: Lutraria rhynchaena; assembly: GCA_008271625.1. Lineage (NCBI taxonomy): Eukaryota > Metazoa > Mollusca > Bivalvia > Venerida > Mactridae > Lutraria > Lutraria rhynchaena. The sequence goes on along the minus strand of VIBL01000126.1, from coordinate 298,807 downwards.
AATGAACGAGAAAACTGTGGTTTGACAATTTTTGAACACCCCTCTTTTTACAATTTTGGAACTCCACTCTCAATTTTGGAATGCCCCTCTTTATCAATTTTGGAACTCAATTCTTTCTCAATTTTGGAACGCCCCTCTTTATCAATTTTGGAACACCATTCTTTCTCAATTTTGGAACGCCCCTCTTTCTCATTAATTATTTTAATTAATGACAATGCTGAGTGTATGAGTTATGCAGGGGCGTTTGTTTATCAAAAGGTTAATGTTAAAGACATAAAACATATATTCTTGCATAATTTTACCATCCTGTGATGTATCAGTTTCGTTTTGATTAAATAAGACGAATTGTTGTTGGGTATCATTTTGATGTATATTCAGGATTATTTTTCAAACGACTGATATTATAATAAGTGAATTTTACGGAGACAATGATAGAATAGTGATTCATTTGTATGGTGCTCGCAAGTTTTATGTCGCTTTATCATTTTTTTTCTCACGGACCACGGCTAGTTTTTTCTTGTTTCTTTCACAGTACTTTTAAAGACAAAATAAAATCTCTACGTATATATATTTCAACATTCTTAACATCTTAAATATGCAATATGCATCAGACAATAAAATCATGTCACTGGTGTATGTTTTTTTCCCCAAAATGTTAATATACACATCAGGTTTTATGGATTATCGAAGTTTTTGTAGAGTTATGGTCCCTTTGTATTTTTTCAAGTACTAAACCCAAGGTGTTCCATCCAATTATAGATTCTTAACTTTTGAATGAGTGAAAACCCCCTTTTGCTTATAATTTGAAAATAGGTGTATACGTAAAGTAAAGATGTAGTCACAAGTGTACTGGACAAACAATTAGATAAAGGAAATATTATTTATAATAAAACAAAACAAACCAGTGCGCGGTATACTAAAAAGGTCAATAAACATTATTAACAAATCATTAAATGATTGAGTTAATTAAAGTAATTGTAAATTTGATTGAATAAAAATATTTCGCTTGTTCTGTTTTTAGCGGCGAGCCAAACTGCAACCATAAATTTAAAACAACAATGTCCTTTATTACAATTTCTTCGATGAAGCACTATTCTTCTTTTTTACATTTTTTGCCTCGTGGAATGACTCTAACAACAATCAGCATTCATGCCAAGTCGCTATTATTATCAAATACATCACGTTGATTTTTGCTTGGACATTGACGCGGGAAATGCTAATTTAAAGCTAAGAATAATTTTATTGACGTGCGTCGAACAAATAAAGAAATATTGAACTTCTTTTACTTATTTTTGACTGATCCTCGTTTATGTGCCATGACGTCAGCAAAATGTTTAACACGCCCACAAATCATGAATCCTGTCACGCGTTTGAAATACATGTACTTCATTCTGATAGTTAATGTCATGCATGCATTCGGGGTTAGATCTGAGTGTTATATTCATGTACATATAGAATTAAACATGTCCTCGTTCAGACGTAAACAACACCCCAGCCTATAATAGCAACATGTTTTCATTTGAGTGACTAACTGATTTGACAGTTTTTAATCTGGCAATGTTAAACTTTCTTATTTAAAGGTATCTTTTATTAAGGCGTTGTTAAGACGCTAATTAGTAACATAATATCGTTCAGACTGTATAAAGATTTTATACTCACTTATCATTTCCTGACGCAGTATAAACTGCAATAAAGCTGCAGACGTTTTGGTACAGTTAATTGTTATCTTATTAATATAATGATGCTAAGTCAGAGTTTACGTAATTAATTTATTGAAAAAATGCAAGATTACCACAAACTCAGTCTTGTTTATTGTCTGTTTCACTGCTGCATCGACGGTTGTAGAATAATTAGTACACGATTACTTGACATAGTTAAGTTATAAACAAACGCTATTAAACGGACTGAATTAACCTAATACATCATCGGGAAATTGTCGGCCTTTTAACTTCATCTGAAGACATTCAGCAATAATTAGAGGTTAGAATAATAGACCTTTGATTTATATCTTCCAAACCATAGTCACAGTGAAACATGTGCCACGGCGGATATCGAACTTGCTACCGCTCGATCAACAGTCCGGCGCTCTACCGACTTTTATAATGAATATACATATGTGCTAGTACAATGTATGTACAATGCATTATGTTTAACAGACTTTATCACATGAAACAAATAAACACAAAATTGTGATATTAATTTTGGTCTCGATATATTATAATTTGTACAAGTGGCCAAACCAAGTGACATATGTATTGAATATTACGATTTCTATTTGAATCAGACACCACTGAAGAATATACGTATTTACAAGTATTGTAATTCGCTTCTTGCACTATTAATATGAGTTAAATGAATGTCTGTTTTATGGCTGTAACAAAAAATGATCAAATAGCAAGTGCGCATGCTCAGAGGCGGAAGTTGTATACAATACAAATAAAAATGCCCCAACTCTGAAATCTATTAAAGTGTATAAATAGTCGGAAACTAAGGCTACCTATCAAAGGGCGAGCAACATGTGCATTTTATCTACAACCAGGGGCGTGGAGAAATGACCTTTGTTTAAATTGGCTTCCTTTATTCACAGACGGTCGTTAACTCAGATTTAAGTGAATATACTACGACAAATGACTGGGACTACAGTGACATACAATGTTAAACATGTATTTAGAATTTGTATTCAAGTAACACATACTTGTATTTCATCGATGTAACTTCGTTTTCATGTCGTTTTCATGCTTTCTCATTACAAATGTTCATTTTTGAATATAGTTTTATGCTAATTCGGATGAATGCCTAGTTTTACCCGCCCGAAGATAAACTAGCTATTAAAATGAATTTTAAACATGCCAGTATTAAAGGTTTTGTTTTGACACGAGTTTAACAAAGTCATGAAAGTACAAAAACAGTGATATTTGTTTTTGTATTATTTACTTTTATTTTAAAATGTCATTTGAAACTACAGCTGCGAAGTGATAAGCACTTTTGTTGTCAGTATTTTTTTCCGGAGAATTTGTCGCAAATCTTGGTTTGAGTGGGCTGGAAATGTTTGGTTACTGTAGCAACAGGAATGTGATTTGGGTGTTGACCAAATCTTGTCATGGGCATCTGTCTGTTGTCATTTGTTATTTTGTTGCGTAAAATATAACAAATTAAGCATATCAACTCGAAACCGTTGATAAAATACATTAACATTCCCACCACAAGTTTCCGTCATAAAACTAACGAATAAGGACAAAAATAAAGTATAATTTTTCATGGTTTATAAAGACATAACTAAAGATAAGGCAATGTTTCTGTTTAATAAAATAATTAAGAAAGTTAATATCTTGCTTCTTGGAATCTTGTAGTGGTGTTTCTCATTCCATTACCTGGTCATTTTTCTTTCAGAAAAACAACAGCATCAACAACAAACAATGAAGATACAACTTATTCTCACCACAATACTACTTTCAACATTTGTGTCGGGTAAACTTGCAAATACGTGTTACGAACAATTGTAAAAAGATTAATTTACTTTTTTTAAAAAAAATCTTAAACATTTATTAGTCTTTTATGATCATCATAATTTGTATTACATATGTACTCAGTGGAACTTCTATAACCCAGGCATCTCTAATTCGAGAATCTCTTTAGTCAATACCGATTTTTATTCATTATTTTTTCATTATATATCTGTATACTGTTGACTATAATATTAACCTTCAATCCGGAATTAACCCTGGATGTCCGGAAAAGCGAGGTTCTACTGTATTCTAATTTCTCCCATTTACAAACAGAATGGTCTACTATACTAAAATGTCAGTATAAAGGTCTTGAAGACCACTGCGTATAAAAATAATAATACAATTAGTATATGCATGTGATGCATGGGAAACATTACAAGAAGGAATGATGCTGCACAAGAAAATAAAACAAATGTCCAATGCCTGTCACACTCGTCCCATATTTTATTTATTTTTTCTGAATGGTCACAATCCCGGGACCAGACTCAAGACTTATGATTCCATTCAAATTCCGGATTTCATTTAAAACTTAATTGCCGTTTTTATACACCACCATCACCATTATCAGCACCTTCATCAGCAACCGATACATCCCTGAACGACGTGTTGATTATCTAATAAAATGTCTCATTTTAATATTTCTAGCTCAAAGTGACACATACCAATACCACTGTCTACGTGTGGAAGATTGTCAAAATTCAGCCACTTGCAACCATGAGACGGGCGCATGTGAATGTACCAGTGGTTACGGAAACTTTGACTGCGGAGTTCTCGAAAGTGTGTATAAATTATTCTGAAATTCTTTGTTGATTGTTTACATGCCTCACTTGCATTTAGCAGAATTATTTCATTCAAAAGAGATTTGAAAAAATCAAGTAATTAATTTGATTTTAATGGCCCAGTTTTATACTTGTTTCAGCAATATTTCACCAGTATTGGTGATCTTGGATTCTGTACCAGCATTTATATTGTTCGCCTCTACTTGTATACCTCTAGTAATTGTTAGAGGTTGAATGGTCGTGCCAAGAGTTCGAACTCACAAACGCGAGGTCTACAGACCTAGCTTCCTCCCTTCTGAGCTGAATGGGCGGACTCTTGAATAAATCAGATATCGGACTGGTTAGCTCGCGTGATGAAGGTACGACTGTTGGCTGTGTAGTTACAGACTAAGACACTTAGAAATTAATTTGTTTGTTTTGTGTGTTTTAGCAAGTCCGACATGCACAAACCTTACATGTAATAATGGAGGCACGTGCTATACACTGAACAGTGTTGATACCTGTGTCTGCGCATATGGTTACCGTGGAGATACTTGTGATGAGACAGATTGTAAGTACACTTAAATCTCAGTAAGAGACCACTTCAGTATTAAGACCATCTCCTCATAGCGACCTATTATTTTCGAAATGGTTTTCAATGTTTCATCTATATTTTAACTCGATAATGAGATTACAGTACTGAGAGCGTTTCTTTTGGTCCTAAGATAATGAGACAACAGTACTGAGAGTGTTTTTTTTCCTAAGATAATGAGATTACAGTACTGAGAACGTTTCTTTTGATCCTAAGATAATGAGACTACAGTGCTGAGAGCGTTTCTTTTGGTCCTAAGATAATGAGATTACAGTACTGAGAGCGTTTCTTTTGGTCCTAAGATAATGAGATTACAGCACTGAGAGCGTTTCTTTTGGTCCTAAGATAATGAGACTACATCGGTATTGAGAGCGTTTTTCCTCGTCCCATTGGTAGTCTTACTATCGTTTTTTTACGGCATTTTTTTCGGATAATGCTCGAGAAGCGAATTAAATTTATACAATTTACTAGGTGATAATGTATTCACACATTGAGAACAGTATTTCACGGAGTGATGAATTAGTCTTAATACAAATAATTACGAGCCCTGATTTTTAAATTATTGATGTTGTTCGGTGGGTATAGTAGGACAGAGGCCAATGCTTGACTAACTAAATCTAAAAAATCCGAATTTCTCCTGAACAAATTGCGCCGTGAAATTTTTCAACAGCAGTGCTCTACAAAACATTGATATACCGGTACGTGTATGCAGCAGAATATGAGGAAGTTTCGCACATTTTTATCTATGAATCATTAAAAAAATGAAAAAATACCCGAGACTGTTATTCCACACGATACAATAACTTGATTAGCGCGTAATAACTTAGTTCAATGTATACAATTTTGAATAGGAATGAACGTACGAGAGCAATTTATCTTCAATGCGCACGTCGAATTAATTATTGATATACCAGAAAAATCTAACTATTGTTACACTTTCTACTGTCGACTTTCTTCTTCCAGTTCAGATTGTTTGTTCAGGGAATAAAGCTGAATTTAAAATCTATTTACCGACTCAATTTGACGGCAGCGTTCAACTTCGAAAAGATAATGCGCTGGCAGACGAATCTTGCGTAATTCAGGAAGACACTACCGCTGATTATAAACTATATTCCATCGCTGTAGATATTTCTGATACAGGAACAGACGCTGCAACGCCGTGCAAAATGTCCGAATTAACTGTTGGTGAACAGGTTAGTTTAACGCTAAAACTCCAAACGCTGAAAGCGCTTTTTCTTTTCCTGCACAAGGTCAATGTTCTTAATTATCATCGTAATTTAGCAATTCGTGTGTTTCACAAGCTGAATATTACAGAATTTCAAATGTCTCACAACCGGTTTGAAAAGGTTCTCACTGAAAAATAAACCTCACTGATTCTAATTGTTTCAATTTGCCTTTCATAATCAGTAATATTAACTTAAACATTTTTGATTTCAATAGATTGACATTCTATTTTAAACCTAGTCTTTAAATATAAATTGAAAATGAAATTCTATCTCGTATCATTTCAGGATGGTGAGCCATATTATGAAGCTACAATTTTGGTGCGGTATGACATTGGCATTACTTCTATTTTGGACGTAATTTACAAAGGAAACTGCACGCATAAACTCGAATCACAAATGGGAAAGGACCTTACAAGCATGCAATTGGACAAGTAGGTTTATTTTGAACCAAGACTACTAGCGTTTTTAAGTTTAAAGAACGTCCAAAACATGAATAAGTTGAAAAAAAAAACATGAATGAGTGATCACTCTGATAAATGAATGATCTTAAAGTATGATGGGTGTGCAATAAAGAATTGAATATACATATGGAATCAAGTTAACATTTTATTAATTTCATTTCTGTCATACATGGACGCCATATTATTCACGTTTGAATCTGTTCTTTTGAAATACATGTACATCCTTTTGTCTTATTCAGTAACAATCTGTCATCCATTAACGAAGGTAAGGAACATAGACCATTGGACATGGTTCTACTAGACGAAAATGGCAACGTTCTAGAAAGCTCCTCCGTGTTGTATGTTGGTTCTGTTATAAAGTTTGTCTCCTATATAACAGATTCAGAAGGTAAACTAATATACATGTATTTGAAAATTAGATAATACATATAATATCTTTTAAATAATACAAGTGCATAAAATGACCATGTACATACTTGTATTCATCTCAATGTAATGACTGTATAGAACTGACATAAATGATATCATGATTTTGACAGATCGTAAAAACAATGAAATATTATTACACGTGTATAAAAATATTTTTAGCTTTCAAAACAGTCCGGTTTGACCGCTGTGTAGCGAATAACACCCTAGAAGGAGATGATAACAAGGAGTTCGTCCTGTTTGAAGGAGGGTAATTTCTAATAACGCTTTATCAAATTTCTTAATTAGTATGTAAAACAGTCGATTTTATCTGCACATGAAATTAACAATAGCATCACAGACCCGAATCGTTTAACATGCGATAGGATAATCAATATGATACGGCGTCATGTAAGGTGCTCCCGGTTAGGCATGAAATTTCGCTAATGGTAAAATGTGCACTTTTATAAAAACTAAAAGTCGATTGTTATAATGAAATAATTACTCATGTGAATAGCATGTGAAAAAAGAGAGAAACAATGCTGCTGTTTGGTTCGGAGAAAGGCCTTTGTAGCTGGAACGTACAGCCATTCGGCTGAATGAGAATTATAATTACTATCGTGTAAACTGTTTTAGTCTTCTGAGCAAGTGTTTTATTAGGTGCCCGACGGCAAGAAGTAAGAGATTTACGGCAGAACAAATTCACGAGAATTACACGAATGACGACGGTGAACACCCAGCAGCATCATTCAATTTAGATGCATTTAAGTTCGCTGACACCAATAATATCGGCATTTTATGCACGGCCAAAGTATGCAAAGCTGACAGCGACAAGTGCGATGTAGTAAGTAATCATGCCATATGTAAAGTATCATGGGTATTATAATGGAATCTATTAGAAATTATGGAAGGATAGAACTCTAATGCTCAACGATTTCCCATTGGATCTGTTGTTAGCATTTTAACCCCATTGACAGGAGGCTGAGGTAGAATTGTCGATTTGCAGTCATAGTAACCTGTCAAGTGCCCAGTGGTGGGTTTTACATGAATAGGTACATTTACACGATGCAATATTGGTTAATATAAAATGATTTAATGGCAATTTTGCCAGCCATCGTTGGATTGGCTAGAAGTAAGTAGTTCGATCTATTTTATATGTGCCTAAGTGAAAATACTTGTACATGTTTTTACTATTTTCATTGTTTGATTTGCTTGAGGAGGCTTCAATAAGGTGTGATAATAACGCATTTTCAAGCTATAATTCACAAGACGCTATGCACAGAAATCACTAAACAGAGATTAAACAATACAAGAATTAAATGACGCCATATAATTTGCCGAAAACAAAAGCAATTGGAAAAATATAAATACGTTGTTTCTGTTAAACCCATTCTCTTAAAAACATGCTTTCAAGCAAGCAACCAAGCTGGAAACAACAACAACAACAAAAAAAAAAAACGGACTAAATTGTCATTCACCGAAGAAATTGTTCTCTTCTAATAAATAAACAAATATAATTGCTTCACATAAAGGTTTTATTTTGTATTTGACATACTTGTTCATGTAAATCTATCATAAATTTATGAATCTCATGTCCAAGTCATTACCCTGGAAATACAAACATTTTGTGCATAATACGCTATGTTATTATTTTTATTTAGCCTACTGATTGTGATACTGTAAGATCCGAGTTGCTGACGACGACGACAACAACAACAACTCCTGCTGCTACAACCACAGCGCCCCCTTCAGTGAGAAAGAGAAGAGCTGCTGACGATAATATTCCAGACACACTGGACAATGAAACATTGTCTGCAATTATAACAATTCGCGGACCGAATGATGCCAATGACCTAAGTAAAAGAACATCGGGTAAATATTGCATCAGTAGATGAATTAACTTTCCATTGAATTCATATTTTGTAAATGAGTGTAAGCTTTTGTTTGCGCTTATGGAATGCTTCTTTTTGAACTGACAGGTGTTAATTCTGGTTTCAGATAAATATGGTTACTTATTACTTACAGCATATATAGACACATTCTGCGACTAAAATCACATGCTGAACGAAACGTCTGAGACCAATAAAAATTGCTTCAGATAAGCACACAATAGTAATTTTTCACTGAGTGCAGGTAAAGAACAGAATCTGATGACAACGGACATATAGTTTATAAAAGTTTCAGTCACAATCAGTCATTATTTTGGATAGAGCACTGAACATGTTATATTTTTTCAGGCATTGATCAACTATCTGCTACAGTGGAGAATTGCTTTACTCGTTCGGAAATATTTGCAGTTGTTACAGTTCTTGCTAGCATAGTCTGCATTTTGCTGATAGCCTGTCTAATATTAGGTTGTCTTATTATCAAACGAAAGTCCAAATCTACTCAGTTCGAATCCATGCCTGCACCACCGTCCGACAGGTATCGGATCCCACGTGCGCACGTCAACGACGCCTTTACAATGAGGGAGGTTTAAAATCCACAAAGAAGGAATCTTTTGGAAAACTTTGTACAGAACTTTTCGTTATAATTTGTTATAAAGGTGTCATGTTCAGTTATTAACTTTTCTTGTATTTTCTAGCCTTTACTAGACATGAGTCATTATGAGATTAATTGTTTTCTAATTAAAGGGACTGGACTCCATATTTACACTAATTTTTTCAAAATTTGGAAATTCCTTTTTTTTATAGTATTTGTAGTTAAAATTAAACACAAGGTGTATCAAAGATTCGTATGTAGCATTTATTCACATTGACACTAGATTAGAATTTCAAAAATGTAAGGCGTTCGTTGCACAGTAGAACTATGGTAAGATTAAGTTTGGTACTAGCATATCTCTTTTTCTGTTACATTCGTGTAATATGTGAAATATGTCATTTCTATTGCTAGACCCTAAAATATTTTTTTTGGTTATGTAAATCCGGAGTTCTGTGCCCTTATGTCTGTTTATGAATATGCATAACTTGATCATTTGTTATTGGACTGCACTGTAAGACATACGTAAACACCATTTATCCACTCAAATAAATTCTTGTTTAGCAACATTATACTTTCACAAATTATGTATTAGAATCATTCATCCGATTTTTATAATTCAGTTTTTTGAAGACTCGTTTTATAGGCAGCTTTATATGACATTGTCACGTCTAGGCTGCCGTCATAGGCATATAAAAACTTCTACTGTTTTATAGTTATTGGGGAAATTAATGAGTGTACGTATATACTCTATAATCAACGAACACATTCCACAAAAATAACGATTGACATTTTACCTTCATAAAATATCTTTTTATACAGAATTGAATGACTAAATGAAAATATCTTTCTTATACACGATACAGCATAAAATCACTTGTCGTTCATATCCTAATTACACAGTTCACGTGTAAATGGTTACACATTCATCAATGACCCGATTAGTGAGACAAAATGAAAAGCAAGAATTCATTTATTATAATTTCATGAGGAAAATCATATTACATTTATATTTCAAAACTCGCAGTGTTCAGAATCCGCTTTGATTAGCAGAGACAAAAAATAGAGCGCGGTCGTGAGGTTGGTGGTCGCATTTAAACAGTGGGCTTATCGTTCAGAAAAATACACTTTAAAGGGAGACAACTTCAGATTGACATCAGAAAAAAATGTGATAAATATTACGAAAAGTCTCCTTTTGCTCAGGAATCTTTACAATTGTTGATTTTATTGGTATTTATCACTGATTCCTGTGCTGTATTACTGATGCGATAATTTCCTTTTTTTTAATACCCACCAAAGACTGAAGAAAGCTTTTTTGGTAAAAATACAGCGCCGCATTCATTGATACCCATTGATTAAATAAAATGAAAAACAAAATCAAGAGCTGTGCACAAAATGTAGAAATTAGGAGTGTTAGTCCCTTTAAACTGTTGACCAACGCAAGTAAATGTCTCCTGCATATTGCTTTATTTTTTTGTTTGTACATAAATTAGAATTCATATATTTTATTTGCCTTTTTTCAATTTACAATTTTATAATTACAGCTCATTGTTAATTTTCTACTGGTGGTTTGTTCAGTCTTTATTCTAGTTGTGCTATTTTTGACCATTTTACTCGTACATGTCATTTTTGTTCTCATTAGTAAATGTCACTTAGGCCATCATTAAAAATGTTGTTTTTCCGGTTACGCGGTCCAAATTTTTAACTATGGACAGATAAGGAAGGATTTTTTGTAAGCATTATTATGTTAGTGCTGAAACGAAAAGCTGGAATAAAGAACATTTTTTTTAGGTCAAAGTCGCTATTTTTATCAAAATAGCTCAAGAAATTTCTTTGTGTCGAGAGATTTTTTAACGAGACGGTCGCGCAACTTCAAACCAATAATTTTTAACGGATGACCTTAGCGTTCAATTTTCGGAACATACTCTGATTATTCAACATGTATGACTCATAATAACTTTTTCCGGCTTCCCTTCAGAGTTAACAATATATAAATGTCAACATTTTGGACGCATGTTTAGGTATCATCTAAAAGGTTGTAAAGTGATTAAATTTATTATATTTATATATGTGCTAATTAAATTCATACATTGTTTTCATTGCGCCATAATATTAAATGAGCATTAAAGTCGTAAAAATAGTGCTCCAATTGATTGATTGAGTTTATATGATTTTTGTTTGTATTGGAGGCCATTATTCAAGACCTATTTAACTGGAACAAATTGGAAGCATAAAATAGCGCATAGAATTCTGCACACAAACATTTGATCACTTTCAAATGATTTCATATACATACATATCAAATTAAAATTGTTTTATTTCATGCTGTATTGAAAGATACTATTAAGATGCCTGTTCAATTCTTGTCTCTTTATTTTACACACATATATACTATGTATCTAATAAATTTATAAATATGTATATCTATTGAATAAATTCTTGTTTATCCAAGCTAAGCTTTTACATATACAAATGAACAAAAGTCACCCTTAGGAAAGACAAGACATGACCTTTATTGACATGGGGCCTTTATTTGGATGTCAGTTTGTTCTTAATAATCAGTGAAGGTTTTACAAAGAATGGCCTTTGTTCACAGGGTGGTCTTTATACACAGGGTGGTCTTTATTCGGCGGTGTTTGTACTGAACAGGTTTGACTGAAATTTCAAGTAATGGCTGCATTGTTGGAATGGGTAATTGATTGAAGAGGAAAATGCAAAGAGAACACGATGAGACCCTAAACATCACACAAACTGATATACCGTGCCCTAATCAGACTCACACCTATTACTACACCACATAGCCACATTTTGTATCATAACATTCAACAGTACGAAACTCGACATGGTACATGTAATAATTCTACTTTCTAAAAAATAATACATAAATAATAAAAGTAATAAGACAGATCGAGAAGAAATTTGCCTTTCTCAAAGATGTTCGTCTGTCAGTAGCCGTACACCAGTCATATTATCAATGTGTTTTTCATCCTCAGTTTCTTATTTGATAAACAGGGCGTGAAATTCTACCTCTAAATATGAAAACAAATTATTCATGTTAATGTATATCAAATGTTTCAATATTATATAATATCAACCTTTAAAGTGTTCAATGTCAAAGTCAATACAGTATAACCCTCTAAAACCCGAACCTTTCCGGACTGGGCTAAAAGTCCGGTTTTCTGAGAATTCCTGTCTTCATATAAATATCGATTATAGACGAGAAAACAATGGACTTGAAACATCGTCCGATTTTCAGAGAGTTCCGGTTTTCAGCAGTTGTACTGTACTTGTATTATTGTATAAACCTAAACAATAAATTCATTGCCGGTATGCAATGCAGCGCAGCGTTTTTTATCCATGAAAGATAAAGCATAATAAAGACTCATTATTTTATCCCTTGAATCAAGATGTGTAATCTTCTCATTGTTTCCAATATTTTACAAGTCGCGTACATTTCTATTTAATGAATTTTATGTTATGCATACCATATACAGTAAACCTGTGGACAAAGGTCATCCTTGGGAAAGAAAGAGCGGCCTTAACTGACAGATGGCCTTTATTCGGAGGTCGGTTTGTTTTAAATAATTACTTACATTTTTCAAAGAATGTCCTTTATCCACAGGGTGGTCTTTATTCGCAAGTACATGCAAACACGGGGTTGACGGTACAATGAAATTAAAAAGTGGATATCTTAATTCATCTTTACAACATATTGTTTTGCACACGTAAACGTGTACTTGATGTTCTGGCTTTGATATAAAACTAAAACTAACGACGTAAATTTGTGAACTTTTTGGATAAAGCAAGGTTTCTGTAATTACACTAAAGCACTGTGAGTATTCTTTATGTTTAACAGTTTAAATTATAAAGGGTGACAACTATGATAATTAATTAGTGTGATATAGGTATTATACCTTTGTACAAAGTTTTTTTTGTAAGACGGCCTTAAGGAACAAAAATCAGTAAGTGTTAATGTAGAGGCGGCTTTATTATCAAGTTGCAATACAGAGGAAATAAGAAACCAGTCCGAAAGTAAGTGGTTAATATTATAAGATGATTTTTATATTGAAGTTTTCGCTTTGTGATGTTCAACTATAAACATTTATAAAGGTTTATAACGTGTTTTTCTCACTAACTTGAAAGACAAAACTAAATTATCCTGCAAAATTCTGCTTTTTCTCTTTTTGTCCACTCAATTTCAACCTTTAAATGCAGACTTAAGCATTAACGCTAAAATTGAGTTCAATGACGAATGATAATTATTTTGTTAAAATTTGTTTTCAACAAATATAACATGGCTTATTTCTCGGCTGGTATTTTTCATTCCATTGATTACGTATTCCTTCAGTTTAAGAATGGTTTCATAATGTATATAAACTTAATATCATGTATATTTTTGCTGGTTATTTGAACAATGCTGTCCACTATGTGTCTGTTTTTATATAATCTTACCAGGTCACAAATGTGAACTGCTCATATAATCTTACCATGTACACGTACAAACATGAACTTTCACTTTTATAAATTACAGAAAGTAAACAACGATGTTCAGAGAGATACTTTATTCAATTTTACTTTATCTGTTTATGTCAGGTAAATAAACATATTTTTTCCCTGATTTGGATATAAACTATGTATAATGAGCGTCAGTGCGATTATTCCACGTGATATAGCACGTATAAATAATAGTAATTTTACTGATTATGCACACACACGTTCAATAAACGCAACATTACTTACAGTCCACAATCGTACCATTATTCAAGCACTTCCCGTCCACATAATCACCAAGAAAAGTTTTCAAAGTTTTTAGTAAGGATTATTATCTATCTCATGGACTTTCTACGCTTCGTCTCATTAAAATAAATACTTCATTTGTGACATGTACCTTATCAATAGTCACGTGGCCTAGTTACACTGACAGAAACCTGAAAATAAGTTTGGCACTATAAAGCACTTTTTAATCGATGTCAGATATCAAAATCACATGCGACAAGAAACAGCCCCAGTAATTACTGTGTGTTTGTCTTAAATTATACAAAAACTCCGCATGTTGAAATGCGTGCATTGACTTTGTATACCGATCCATAGTTCTGATTAGCTTTATCAATCTCTGTCCAGAGATGTCGTTCGTTATCACTCTCCACTACGACTCTGCCAACGTCTGGGAAATAGTGTTCTAGTTTCTTTCAGTTTCAATAGGATGCGCTAAAATTACACTTTTTTCTCAAGTAGTCATAATTTTTTCACTGAACAAAACTAGGGCATTATTTTTACACTGAAATGTAGTTTATCTGTAGTCCTCAGCGAATACAGCTATGATTGTCGACGGTTAGACGATTGTAAAAACGGAGCAGATTGCATAATCATGACAGGTCAGTGTTCCTGTGTCGGTTCCTATGGAAACTATGATTGCGGGATAGATACTGGTAAGTATGAAATTATCGCGAATAAATAATTAACATCAAATTTCGTAAAGTACTTAAATACTTATTTTTCTAGATATAAGACATTTTAATGTTTCCAAGCGCTCTTTGACATTTCATTAGAAGATGTATTCAAATGGAGACTTTAAACACGCCTTTCTTCTAAACTGTGTGAAAGATCCAGTGGTATTTTAGTACATAATATATAAATAATACAAATATATGCATCGTTAGACAGTGTGAATCACACCAGGATGCTGCCTATAGTGTTTGTGCTGTTTACAAAAATCGTTTAAGTATTGGGATAATTTAAAGTTTTGTTACTGATAACATAAGGAAATAAAATAAATCTATTTCCAAACGTAACATCCTCGAGTCTTTACTGAAGGCAATCACTTATATATTATGACTCTTTCAGCTTATTCAACATGTTCGTTAGATTGTCAAAATGGTGGCACTTGCTACGTTGTTGATTCTGTGGACGTCTGTACCTGTCCCTATGGATTCTTTGGAGACAATTGCGAACACGCTAAAGGTAAGAATTAGTCTTCATGAAACTATACACAAAACAACACAAATGCTGTTTGCTATTAGAAAGGTTTGCGATTTTGATATTGAGCATTTATGAACAAATATGTTATGATGTGTATAATGATACCCTTTTAAAAATACTAGAACTGTCTTTTAAATTCTTTTCAATTCCGTCAAAATTTACAAAAATGACATGGCTCGTTTGCCACCCTATACTCCATGTCTTAGACGGGTTGGTCAAAAATGGAAGCACAAAATCCGGGCTCCAGCTGTTTAAGATGTTACAATTATATCTATCAAAGATTTAAACATCACAACTACTATGTTGAATGGTCAGAAAGGTCGGCCATATCAATTTACATTGTAGGGTTAAAAGTTCATAATACGTTTTCATTTCAAATAGTCGGCGAGCGCTGACATGACGTACACATTATATGTGCTACATGTATCAGTTATGCGATTTTTGTTTATAATATGTAAGTTTGACTAAGATCGGTAAAATTACTCCAAATAAATATTCTGTATAACTTACAACTTGAGTTCTTGAGTGTTATGTTCGTCAATTTGTTTAAAATGTAATCCGAACATACTACAATCATTATATACATGGGGATATCTAAAAGCAAAGAGTAATTTGGTAAGCGTATTGTATAATTATATGTTTACAACATGGACATCTATTGTAGTGTTACTTTCTATTGTCTTTAAAGTTCAGATTGATTGCTCCGGAAACATAATCACCTATTTCATCCTGTTATCGTTAGAATTCATCGGAGAAGTTCGTTTAATGAACGGAAATGCTGAAGTAGATGAAAGCTGTGTGGTGTCAGAAACACGAGAAACTTCGTATAAAAAGTATTTAATCTCTATAGATACATCATCAGGACAAAATTTGACAGACACGCCTTGTAAAGCAAATAATGTGAAGGAAATTGTTAACGAAGAGGCAAGTTTCTTACCTGTACACATTCTGGGAAAATATATCCGCACTGACATTCTCAATTCAAAGTTATTTTTGATGATCAATTAATATTTGTTAGTGTTGATGATGTGAAATGTAATTATGTACGTTTTATTTAACTGGAAAATTTGTCTGTCTGTCTGTCCGTCCGTCTGCCAGTCTGCCTGTCACACATATAAACGATTAATACATCAGGTTTATCAATCGGACTTACTTTTTATATTTAATCATCACTCTTTTAAAAAAAGGAAATGAAACTGCCATAAAGTATATTTCCATTTGGGACTCCCTTGTATTAACTTAATATAGTAAAACCAAAAATAATGAAACCACCTGCGGGACCAGAAAATAGGTCGTAATAATTAACATTTGTTATGATTGATGATGTAAAATGTAAGTTGAATTATTGGGGAGTTACTGGAAGTCGGTCCGAAAATAATTGGTCGTTATAACACGGTAGTCGTAATATTTGAGGTTTTACTGTATGTAGTGAGTTTCATTATCAAGTTGAAACATTGAAGAAATAATGAACGTTAGTTCAGAAATAATTTATATATGATATTAATAATGAGGTAGTCTAATTGAGGTGGTATCTGTGAGAAAGATTTTACTGTGTTTAATAATTTAATATTTTCAAAGCTGGTGTGATGTACTAATTGACTTAGTCAATAGCTCTGTACTCCGACAGTTTCTGTATCTTCTATTATTGGGAAAATTATGAATCAAGTTTTCTAAATGAGGCTTGTATTTGTCATTTTTAATACCATGAGCAGTCATTACCTCGGGTGACTGTTGGCTTGACCAGTGCTCCTGAGTTAACAGCCAATACAATCATATATATTCTTACACCAAATATTAAATGGTGGTCGCCAGATTTGAATTAAGATTAAATACATATCACATGCGATTTGATTTCCGATGCATGCTCAGGACTAGAAATGTTGCCACGCCAGTTGATTGGACCTATTTCCATTTCGACAAAGACTACTGTTCCTTCTTCTACTGATCCCTTCAATTTTAAAACAGTTTTAAAACAAGTTCCTTGCATTTCAGACAGGAGAGTCTTTGTGGCTGGCAGCCTTAATTGTGACCTACATTGCAGAGATGCCGACAATTCTCGATGAGATCTACTATAGAAATTGTAGCTTATGCTAGAAATGAGTCATTACACAATTTAATATTTTCTTATTAAAAGGATTGACTCCATATTTATGCTATTTTTTCCATCATCAGGTAATAATCTTTTTATAGTTATATTGTTCGAATTAAATACAATATATATCAAAGATTCGTATGTTGCATTTAATCACAACAACACCAGATTAGAACTTCATACATGAATGGTATTGGTCGCACAGTAGAATTATGGTATAATTAAGTCTCCATTTTGCTCAGATATCTTTCCAAGTGTTGATTTGATTGATATTTATCATCGATCCTACTGTATTACTGAAGCAATAATTTCTTTTTTTCTGCGTACCAAAGACTGAAAAAATATTTTTTTGTAAAACGTACAGCGATGCACTCGTTGATACTCATTGATTCAATAAGTGAAAAACAAAAACTAGAACTATGAACAAAGTACAGAAATCTGAAGTTTTCGTCCCTTCGAGCTGAGACCAACGTAAGCAAATGTCTCCTACATATTTTTTCTTGCTTGTACATAAATCAGAATTCAGTTATTTTATTTGCCTTTATATTTCATCTTACAATTAAATAACTACAGCTGATTGTTAGTTTTCTGGTGATGGTTTGTTCAGTCTTCATTATAGTTATGCTATTTTTGACCATTTTATTGTACGCATCTTTTTTTGTTCTCATTAGTAAATATCAATTAGGCCATCATTAAAGATGTTGTTTTTCCCTGTTATGTGGTAAAACTTTTATCAATGGGTAGATAAGAAGGCATTTTTGTAAGCATTATTATGTTAGTATTGAAACGAAAAGCTGGAATAAAGAATGAAATTTCTTTCTTCCAAAATCGCTAAAAAATTTCGTCGCGTCGGGAGATTTTTGAATGAGTCGGTCGCGTAACTTCAAACCAACATTTTTAACGGATGGCCTAAGTGTTCGATTTTCGGAACATACTCTCATTATTCAACAACATGTATATTACACAAATTGTATGACTCATATCAACATTCTCCACCTTTCATACAGAGAAAACTTTATATAAATGACAATGTTTTCAACGCATGTTTAGAAATATCTAAAAGGTTGTTAAGTGATTAAATTCATTATACATTGCATTTATATTTGTACTAAATAAATTCATAACCATTTTCATCACGCCATAATATTCGATAATCACAAAAGTCGTTAAAATAAGTACTCCAATGAATCGATTGAGTTTATATGATTTTTGTTTGTATTGGAGACCATTATTCAAAAACTATTTAAATGGTACAAATTGGAAGCATAAAATAGCGCAAAGAATTCTACACACAGACATTTGATCACTTTCAAATGAATTCATGTACGTATTTCAGAAAATGCATTTAACTAAAACATATCAAATTAAAATTGTTTTACTTCATTATGTATTGAAAGATACGATTAAGATGCCTATGCTATTCTAGTCTCTTTATTATACACACATATATACTATGTATGTAATAAATTTATAAATATGTATATCTATTGAATAAATTCTTGCTTATCCAAGTTAAGCTTTTACAAATACAAATGAACAAATGCCACCCTTTGGAAAGACAAGATATTGCCTTTATTGACAGATGACCTTTATTTGGAGGTTAGTTTGCTCTAAATAATCAATGAAGGTTTTTCAAATGATGGCCTTTATTCACAGATTGGTCTTTATTCGGCGGTGACGTCAAACACAGGTTTGACTGAAATTTCTAGTAATGGCTACATTGTTAAAATGGGTAATTGATTGAAGAGGAAAATGGAAAGGGAACACGATGACACCCTAAACATCACACAAACTGATATACATGCCCTAATCAGACTTACACCTATTACTACACCACATAGCCACATTTTGCATCATTACATTAAACAGCACGAAACTCGACATAATACATGTAATAATTTTACTTTCTAAAAAATAATACATTAATAATAAAAGTAATAAGACAGATCGAGAAGAAATTTGCCTATTTGTATAATATCGACCTTTAAAGTGTTCAATGTCAAAGTCAATACAGTATAACCCTCTAAAACCTGAACCCTTCCGGACTGGGCTAAAAGTCTGGTTTTCTGAGCATTCCTGTCTTCATATAACTATTGATTATAGAAGGGAAAACAATGGACTTGAAAAAACCGTTTTCAGAGTTCCGGTTTTCAGCGGTTGCACGGTACTTGTATTATTGTATAAACCTATTTAAATTCATTGCCGGAATGCAATGCAGAGCAGAGATTTCGATCCATACGCAGAAAAGACTCACTATTTTATCCTTTGTGTCCAGTAGTGTAGTCTTCTCATTGTTTTCAATGTTTTAAAGGCCGCTTATATTTCCTTTTCATGTGAGTTTCATGTTATGTATACCATATAAAATGGAATTAAAAAGTGGATACTGTAATTCGTCTATACAACATATTGTTTTGCACATGTAAATCTTAAGCGAAAGACTATAATTGCTAGTTGAACGCAACATGTTTTATAATACAACGATATGAATAACATGAAAACCACAAGAATTGAAACATATGTCAGCAACTGCTTAATCGAGTTATTCCCCTTTAATTGATATTGTTTATCTGTTTTCATATTTAATAAACAAATGTAATAAAGCATAATGAAAAGTGCACGACTTTTTGAACAACAAATAATCTAAAAATTAAAAAAAAACACAACCAAGGCTGATAAGGGCGGTCTACTATGATTGTTTTGACAGATTTTAGATAAAGAAAACAATCCGTTTTGCACGAGAATTTCGCGCGGAATATATTTAAAACACGTGTTCATTTTCTTCATTTATCACTTGTGTGTACTATTCTTTAAACACGTGTACTTGAAGTTCTGGCCTTGACATAAAACTAAAGCTAACGAGGTAAATTTGTGAAATTTATCGGATAAAGCAAGGTTTCTATAATTACATTAAAGTACTGTGAGTATTTATTATGTTTAACAGTTTAAATTATAAAGGGTGACAACTATGATGTTTAAGGTCTGACCTTAATAGTCACCAATCAGAAATCAAAAAAATGTTTTACACACCTCTAGTACATTGTATGAGAAACCCCTCCGTGAATTATAAAAAGATTTCACCGTCAAATAATGGAGATACGACTAATTTGTCTGACATACCCTATGACTCAAATATGTAATGTTCCGAAAACTGACCAACAACATCATAAGTATCATTTTTTTATTAATTATATTTAAAACATACTTTTCAAGTCATGTATCATTGCAAGATACATAGTACTACAGAAATAGACAGTTTAAATGTTTTTAAAAAGACTATAGTAAACAATAGATATTTATTTTGCATTTGCCATTTCACGGCAAAATATCAGATTTCACAAGATTGTAAACATGACACAAACTTCAAAACTATACACTGCAAGAAGGAAAAGAGGTACAGACTTGCAATATTCTTTAAATTTGTCTATAATGTGGTGGTTTTCGAAGAAAGAAATATAAAAAACATTGACCGTTTTGTTTTTCTGATATTTGATGTGAAAATCTGTTGATACTACACGTCTTAAAACAGAAAATAACGAGTTAAAGAAGGAAAACTATTTTGAACATCATTATGAAACAAGATGGTTAACAATAACAGCATGTGTCCATTATTTTGCAAAATGCACATAAAGGGACATTTATAAAACAAAACGTATCATTCAGGAGTAATAATTTAACACCACTTCATTAGAAAAAGATACATATAATGTATACAATTATCATCTACAGCACAATTTAATTCATGTATGAAAATTAATTTCCGATATAACTTGTATCAGTACTAAAATATTTAAAAAAATTGTCAGGTTTGTCTCACCTGAAGAAAAAGAAGAAACCCAAATTTGCTTTTAGGAACCACTGGGTCAATGTTAGGGCCATTGTTAGTAAAAATAGATGTTACATATTCTGTTACAATATCCTAACATTACAAAAACATTTTGTACAGACAATAACTAGTAATAGCTAAATGAAAGAACTATCTATGATGCTGTAACATATATACATACTTAGTTCTTTTCAAAGAACTTTACTAAATTTGGAATCACTGTTTCTAAAGTTGGTAACATGCGGCTGACCTTCACTATTCTTTGCCGTGAATGTATTGCGCAGACCATCCTCTCCAGACCGTTCAAATATTTTCTTCAGATGTAAATGTCTTCATAACAGAACTGGCCACAAAACTGGTCAGGCTTGGTATGTATTTACTGGCTGACCAGGTCTATTTCGTTTCCACCACTTGCAGGTTGCACATGACCGATGACTTACTAAGCTCTTGACCACTTTTTTCCCATACTTGGCCTTACTCATCAAAAATGTGTGAGCTGGAATGACATGACAATATAACATTCAAACAAAGATAACGTCTATGAAGATTATGATTCTCATATATGTATTGCAATATAGCAAAATTTCAAGTCTATATTCTGACACCAAAGTGCATTACACTACATGATAGTCTTTTTATCACAAGAGACAATGCAAACCACATTTTGGTCATACTGGACCACTAGGTGAGTGGGATCCAAAAGTGTGTTCCCACTCCAGTGTTTCAAATTATGTACAGTAAAACAATAAAATTAAGGCTGGCAATAATTCAGTTCTGTTCATGCTAGTTCTCTCAATACAAAATAGAACTTACAAGTGAGACTGTCAAAACCCCGCTTCTGCCAGGCAGTGTTAACAGCACAAGACATGCCATGTCTTGTCTTTCATGGGTACAGGCTGGACAAACTTTTCCTTGCTTGTAATGGATTCCTGAGAATAAAAAGAACAAGAGGGCCATGATGGCCCTGCATCGCTCACCAGAATAAATATTAATTAACTTGTTACTAAAACGGTAATAAAGGTACACTTGTGGACAAATAATGGGTAACAATAATAAACTTGATAAAGGACCAACAAAGGATACTACAAAAGAATATTCGTGATGACTGAAGGATGCCACAGACCAAATTCGGTGATAATCCAACCACTGGTTCATGAAAAGAAGTCATTTTAAGGTATTTCTATGTTTAGCTCTAGCCGCCCCTAAAAGGGACAAACCATATTTATTTGAGCAACCTTGAGAAAGGACCATCTAAGGATGCTACAGACCAAGTCTGGTGATGATCTATCCATTGGTTCATGAGAAGAAGACGTTTAAATGTATTTCTATTTTTAGCTCTAGCTGCCCTTAATTGAGGCCAACCAATCTGATAAAACACTATCTAAAGATGCTAAAAACCAATTTTGGTAATAATCCATCCATAGAAACATGAGACAAAGTCATTTTAAGATATTTCTATTTTTAGCTCTAGCTCTAAAAGGGGCCGACCAAATTTATATGAGCAGACTTGAGAAAGTACCATTTAAGAATGCTACAGACCAAGTTTGGTGATCATCCATTTGTTGGTTCATGAGAAGAAGACGATTAAAGGTTTTTCTATTTTTAGCTCTAGCGGCCCCTAATAGGGGCCGACTAATATTTTTTTAGCAAATCTGATAATAGTCTATATGAGGATGCTACAGACCAAGTTTAGTGATGATCCATCCATTGGTTCATGAGGAGAAGACGTCTAAAGGTATTTCTATTTTTAGCTCAAGCGGCCACTAAAAGGGGCAAACCAAATTAATTTGAGCAAACTTGAGAAAGGACCATCTAAGGATGCTACAGACCAAGTTTGGTGATGATCCATCCATTGGTTCATGAGAAGAAGACGATTAAAAGTTTTTCTATTTTTTGCTTTAGTGACCCCAAAAAGCAGTCAACCGGAACAATATAAGCAAATTGCATTTAAATGTCAAAAGGCTTCTGCACAGCAAATTTGAAGTAAATCCGACTGGTAGTTTCTGAGGAGAAGACCATAGTTGACGCCAGACGACGGACGATGGACGCCGTAGCATCCACCTACCCATCCTAACGGCCCACCCTGAACCTTCGGTTCTGGTGAGCTAAAAAGTTAATATACAGGTTGAACACAGTTAAAAGTTAAACATGACTTCTATATGTTTATTTGTTTTGCTTTATTATATTGATTCAACTACAATAGTTGAATAACTATGAATACCTAACTGCTGTACCACTTGAAATGACATGTTAAATTAATTGAGTTTGCACAGAATGCATTTAAATAAGACACTGACTTATTGCTCCTAAAAACATTACGTTTACTCGATTTCTTCCCTCGACAATCGCGAGCCGCCATGTTGGGAAATTCCAAATTGTCACGTGATTTCTTGGAGAATTCCCCATTCCGAATTGAACCGATCAATCCCGAAGTACTCTTCGATTTTCTTGCCGACAGTGCCGATGTTTGTCGGCTTTACCGGAAGTGAATTACAAGGCATAAACCTTAATTAGTGTGATATAGGTATTATACCTTTGTACAACGTATTAGTGTAAGACGACCTTTAGGAACAAAAATCAGTAAGTGTTAATGTTGAGGCGGCTTTATTATCAAGTTGCAATACAGAGGAAATATAAGAAACCAGTTCGAAAGTAAGTGGTCATTATTATAAGATGATTTTTATATTGAAGTTTTCGCTTTGTGAGGTTCAAATATAAACATTTATATAGGTATATTGTGTGTTTTTCTCACTAACTTGAAATCCTTCTGAAACACACAAGTAGATGTATTTGGTCTATTCTGGACCATTCCCCTAAAAGTACATTTCGTGAACGTTCATGAAATGACCTACTTTTTTAATCCCCGCCAAAGCTTCCAATAGGTCGCCCGGCGAAAAAAAAACATTTTTTTTCCTAAAACTTTTATAAATATGGGGTCATATTTATAAAAAATCGAGTATTTTTCCTTTATTTTAATCGATACATGCTCTAGTTTCGGTTTTAAAATATTTAAATCTTGTTTCGGTTTTACGAGTTGGGGGAATTCCTGATTGCTATTTATATTAATAACGTTGTTATTACTTCCCTGTTTAAAATAATATATTTTTTAAAAAATATGGAATAAAGTCGTTATTTCTTATTTAATTAAGTAATGAGAGTTTAATTAAGAAAATATAAAACTATTCTAACGTAATATCTCGTTTAATTTTTATGTGAATAAATACGTTAATTTATTTACATACCTTATGTATGTTTTATGTTAACAGCTTGGCTCTGTTCCGCCTTTGGGGAAATATATATAATTCTCAAGCAAATTGTTTCTTTGTCAACTTTATTCCCATGGCACAACCGACTGCCACACACAAACACAAACAAAAGAACATGTTCTTAATTTTGACCAAGTATTGATATGCTTAGGAACCTATCCACTTCGATCAAATACATAACATTTAAACTCCACCTCAATCCATGACGTGTATGAGAACATATAAGTAAGAACGAAAATTATATTATTTGACTGTCACCAGTACACTTTATGGACAGAAGTCAGGTGTAGAAGTTTACGTGGGCTGATTCTCGGTCTGATTAGATGGCACAGCTGCTGGGTAATACCTCGAATGTGTTTGATTATCGGCTCTATGGGTTGTGCACATAAAAGATTCTTACCATGGAGTTTGTAATTAAACGCATAACAAACTTGCCTTGCCACATTCGTAGCTCTGTTTCGTTTCGGGAGCTATGGGTCGTGAGGTAAAAGGTAATTTGTGAAGGTTAACGCCAGTGGTGTGTCGACAGATTGTGGGTAGAGAGAGAGCCCACCAGGCTTAAGAAGGACTGACTGAAATTCACCCCAGCATCGGGCATGTACGTAAAAGAATCTACCCGGTGTTGGGGTAAAAGTAATGTAGTACTGGGGGCAGTTTTGCTGTTTTTTTAACGAGATCTTTATTATCGATCCAGCTATTGAACGACGCGGGATGACCATACCACTTTACTAACGATTTATTACCTTTATGGCGTATTATTTTCTCAATCCTAAATATTTCTTGACTTGTTTTTGTAGTTCTTGTTCGTAAAATGTGCCTTGCATTTCCTCCCCATTGTAGTCAGCTATTTTATACGTCACTGGTGTAGTGCGTTGTACGGCAGTAACGGTAAAGATTTCTTCAGTCCATATCGGTGTATATCCTTTTCGAACGTTTTCTTTTTCTTCGAGATCCTCACTTTATCACCTACCGAGAATTGTGGATTAAACGTTTTTATTTTATAATGATCAGGGCGACATTTTTATCGACGAGTGCTTCGTATTATTGTATTGATCACTGAGTTCGTCAATACGTCTATGTATACCCGTGTAGAATTAGCCGAAAAATATTTCCACATTTTGTCCTTCATTGTTCTATTCCATCTCTCCACTACGCTAGATTTTTCTTCATTTTCGGTGGAATATAAGTCTGATAGACCCTGTACTTCTTTATTGTTAAATTCTTTACCTTTATCGACCCACATTTTTTGCGGTCTTCTTTCCTCGAATATCTTTTTCAATGCAGTCGCGACCGATTTTCCAGTCTTGTCTTTCAACGGAGTTAACCAACCGTATTTGGAAAAAATATCGATAACGACTAGCAGATATTTGATTCCGCGGTTAAATTTCGAAAACGCCTGCATATCTACCAAATCTGCGGCCCATATTTCGTCAATGTCATTTACGCGTACGCGTCTTTTAGGATTTTTTTAACAACGGGCTTGTGTTATTCTTCCGCCACATCGTCAGTCCATTTTAACTTTTTTTAAGTTCCATCCCAAATCTCATCTTTGTACCGATAATTTTTTAAAGATCTATCCATTTTTTCTCGCAAAGTCGGGTTATAAATATTTTTCATTTCCGCCAACACATTTTTATCGCAGACTCTATTTCTCGTCGCTGTGTCCTTAAATTTTAAATAACAAATCGTGATGATACGCCGCCTTATCAATTCTGTTTTTTGGCATACTCATTTTTTTCGGCGTTAGATCTGGATTTAATCTTTTTTGTAATTTTGTGCCCGGACCCGTGAAATTATGCCGTGGTAAATGCATTTCAAACGGCAAATTATTTATCACTTATTGTCGTTACGCATTTTCCCCGTTTCATGGCTCTATTATTTTTCGAAATTACATTTCGAGACTTACCTTTTCTGTAACTTTTTTACATTTAACGCAATACGTTTTTATTTAATACGCTTCCTCGATTTAAATAAAATGGAAATAAAAGATTTATTCTGGAATACGACAACCAAACGAAATAAAAACACGCTTTTACCAAAAAGTATTCGCGGAGTTATCGTCGAGAAATCCGGCTGTGGTAAAACTACTCTATTACTCAATCTATTACTTCAGCCGGGTTGGCTCGATTACGATAAACTTTAAGTTTTTGGTAAAAGTTTATTTCAACCCGAGTATCGTCTCGTAAATAAGGCTTTTAAAAATAAATTGTCAAAAGCCGAAATATTACGGCTTTTCCAAAGGTGCGAGGAAATTACCGCTAAAATATTCTCCCTGATCAATTTATTGACGCTCTAACGCGCGACAAACCTAAGCGAGAGGGGTTAGAACGTGAATTTTACGAAAATGCCGATGATGTACCCGATCCCCGTGAGTTGAATTCGAAAGATAAAAAAATAATGATTTTTGATGATTTACTTTTAGAAAAACAAAACAAGTGCGTGTGCTATTATATTCGGGGTCGCCACAGCAACGTCGATTGCTTTTATCTGTCACAAAATTATTTCAAACTTCCACGCCAGACGATACGGGAAAACTCAAATTTTGTTTGTCTATTTCCCCAAGATTTAAAAAATCTCAACCACATTTACAGCGACCACGTTAGCCAAGATCTGAGCGAGGAAGAATTCCGGAAATTGTGTGTCGAAAATTGGCGAAAACCGTACAGTTTTGTCGTTATCGATTTATCGTCGCAAAAAGATTGCGGGATGAATAGACGAGGATTTGGCGAATTTTTATATGTTAAGGGTTTAAGGTTAATAATAAAAATAAATCTTGAAAAATGGAACAATTATTAGAAATTATCGCGAAAAATACCAGTCCCAAAAGTTCTTTCCAAATTGTTGTCTCGGATAATGCGACGCAGTTTAAAACGAGATTTAATCCGCCGCTCGAACTTGATAAGGGTAAACGGTACGAAATTGCGCTCGTTAACCTTGAGACGTATTATTCTTTCCCGAATATTACGAACGAAAACAATCATTTTAGGTATTCCCCCAATAACGGGAAAGATTGGGAATTATTTACAATTCCTGAGGGGAGTTACGACATTATTGATATTGACCGATTTATTCAGGAATGGATGAAACAAGACGGTCATGCGGACAAGGTGTCTATAACGGCAAATCCAAATACGTTTAAATCCAAAATAAATGTATAAACGATAAATTTATCGTCGATTTTAGACACCCAAATTCCATCGGGCGAGTTTTAGGTTTTTTATTCGCGGTATACCGATCCGGCTTTCACGAATCCATAGATATTGTTGATATTCTTTCCATCAATGCCATCCGAGTTGATATAGATATTATTGCCGGCAGTTACGTCAACGGTTCGACGCAAAATACGATTTATACTTTTTTCCCGAATGTGAATCCCAGCTACAAAGTTGTCGAAACTCCCGCAAATTTGGTTTATTTACCCGTCACTTTGGATACCAGTCACAATATCGAAACAAAATTGACGGATATCACGATTCGTTTTCGTACTAGGGAAATTAAAAATTTCTATATTAGACAAATTTAAAATTTCCATATTAGACAAATTTAAAATTTCTATATTCGGGAAATTTAAAAGTTGTTCGTTTAATGTAAAAGTATGCCGTATATAAATGTAAATGTTAACATTTCCGAAGGACAGAAGGAAAAAATACAACGCGCGATTCGTAATGACACTTCAACCAGTATTCGTTTAGGTAGAGATGATTTTCAGGGAAATGACCTTGTCGCGGTTACGCAAACTCAGTCGAATAAAATGCAACGCGCGATGGATGAAGGCGTTGGCCTTATTTTAAGAATGAGCCGCGCGTATTGGCACATAATTTAAAAATTGAGGGTGGTTTTCTCGGATTATTGGCGGGGTTAGCAGCCCGGGCTTTACCGATGGTGGCGAGTAAAGTTTTACAACCCTTGGTGTGGGCGCTTTATCTGGATTAGCTAGCATAGCCGCGCAAAAATCTTTAGGATCTGGATTGTACCTTAAAAAGGGCGGTTGTATTTGTCAATTGGAAGCTGATGGTAACGGTCTTTATTTAAAACCCATCTCGGGTGCAGGTTTTGGTGCAGTCGGTGATTGTTTGTATTTGAAAAATGAAGGATATTTATACGATGAGCGCGGCATTCTTTTCGGCGCCAATAGTCCTTTAAAATATTCTGCTTTTAGGAACGCTTCTTTAAAAGAATTTACGCATAATTCAAGAGGAAATGGAAACGGAAAATCAAATAGAAAATCAAATAGAAAATCAAATAGAAATAACATCTCAAACAACATCTCAGGATTTTAGATTAAAAGAAAATTAACGAAATTCAAAGAATTCTTACCACCGAGGAGGCACAACGTGCTGCGTTGAATAAAAAATATAAATGGGTTCGCAAGCTGTTGCCGCAGCTATGGGTAGTTTTGCAGCTAGCCTCGGCGTCTTAAGTGTGATTGGGAAATATTTAAGTAAAAGATTTAGGTGATAAACCCATCACCATCAAAGATGATGATATCATTGTGGACGGTGAAGAATATTCGGGCACGCCAGGATTGTGGGAACTCATTATATCCAAAAATGCAGACAAAAATATATACACCGACGAAGACTATGACAATTACGGCTAAATATTATTTAAAAACGAATGCTATTTACCAAAACCATAATCCTTCTACCAGGCGCCCAAAGGCCAGCAAGTCGTACAAGTATACGAACATCATCGCTCCAATTTGGAAGAGTAAAAAATCTTTTACGACGGGGAAAGGGTTGCGAAGCGACCCGAATTCGCTCCTCGAAAGATTGGATTTGCTGTTGGCGAGTAAAAAAGCGGGAAATCAAACTGATATACGGAAATAAAATTTCCGCGAAAAAAGAAAAAAAATGTAAAGAATTTACGTTTATCAAGTTGAAGAGGGTTTACATTTCTGGGTAAAAATCTTTCCCGCAACTTTGGATTTTTTAATTTTGCTTTTTTATATCGTATAGAAATTTCGTATCAATTATGATATAAAAACAATCGGATAAAATAAAAAATGACGAGTATTTTAAGAATTACTGAACCTTACGCGACGGACGAAAGTATAGAAAGTTACGAATTTCACGAATAAGAACCAATTACGGGAACTAATTTAAATAATCCTGGCGAAATCCGAATTAATATAAGATTTATTCACCCACCCGAGCGAAAGTTATTTGTAATTCGAAGGCAGGTTCACGAAAGCTGATGGGACGGCTTACGCGAATGGTGACAACGCCGCGTTAACGAATAACGGACTCATGTATCTTTTCAAGAAATTGATTCCTTTTTTAATCCGGGTCAATGCAGTACCATGTTGGGGGGTGTTGAAATATCCGGACCTTTTCTCAAAATCCCAAGGTTTGAATCAGCTGTAGTACAAAATACGAACCCAGCCGCGCATCGAGGTAACATTACCGGATTTAACGTTCGCCAAGAATATCTAATTGTATACCCCGATCCAAAAGGCACGTTTAGTTTCCGAGTTCCGTTAAAACACATTTTCGGATTTTGCGAAGGTTACGATAAAATTTTATACTGCATGAAACAAACTCTCACTTTAGCGAGGAAATCAGACGGTGACGCCATCTTTAGAGCTAATGCGGCAGATGCCGGTAGAGTGAATCTCAGCAAGGTGTCTTGGTTTATTCCGCACGTTCAACCCGCTGACGCCGAAAAGTTTCAATTGTATAAAACGATTAAAGTATAGACCAATCTCCCCGTGGGTTACCGGATGAGGCAATGCGATTCTATCACGGTTCCACAATCCACGAGTTTCACGTGGCGCCTTTCTGTTAAATCCAGTCCCGAAAAAACCTCGTTGGATTATCGTGGGTTTTTAAAGCGAAAAAGACGACAATCAGGAAAGGAACCCCACCCTCTTCGATCACGCGGATGTAAAAAATATGTACGTAATGCTATATTCTGACAGATACCCGGAAATGGATTATCAGCTCAATTTCGATCAATATAAATTTTCTCGCGCTTACGGAGATGCCGTATTATTCAGATCCAAATTTTACGGAATGGACGAATTAATATCCAATCCCAATATTTCTCCGTACGATTACAAAGTCCTTTTCCCCCTGTTCGTATTTGACGTAAGTCAACAGAGTGAAAGAATGAAATATTCCGTCACTGACATCCAAATTAAGGCGCAATTTAACGCCTACGTCCCCGCTTGCACGGAAGCCTTCGCCGTCGTAATCAGCGACAGATTGCTCAATTTCAAGTCTAGCGGAAATAAAATGAGTGTGATTTATCGATAATTTTTATAATTTAAAAAATGGCAAAGGATACTTAAAAGA
The DNA here is from genome assembly GCA_008271625.1 of Lutraria rhynchaena. Taxonomy (NCBI): domain Eukaryota; kingdom Metazoa; phylum Mollusca; class Bivalvia; order Venerida; family Mactridae; genus Lutraria; species Lutraria rhynchaena. The sequence goes on along the minus strand of VIBL01000126.1, from coordinate 267,925 downwards.
ATCTCCAAATACCACAATCTTAGAAAAACTAAAAACTATCCCAGAAACCAGCAGTTATGTTGGGATTAAACACCCTCAAAATCCAGCATTTGATAAACCGGTTGAAAATGATAAGAGTCAACGCAAAATTACCGTAGAAGCGCCCACGCTCGCGCTTACCAACGTGGACGACTCCTCGGTTAGTTATGCTGGGCTTGAACACCCTCAAAATCCAGCATTTGACCGAGCAATCACAAATGATTTCGAACAACGTAAAATGGAAATTTGATGATGAATTAAAAGAATATTGCTAAATAAAAATGCCCACCAAATTAGCGGAATTGAAAGCACGGATGAGATGAAGAAGACGCATTACAGAATGATGGAGGAAATATTGGTAGATTCAGATTCAGATTCGGATTCAGAGGATGAAGAAATAGAGAGACGGCTCGAAGAGTTTTTAAATTCGTGGAAAAATGCATCAGCGACATCAAACCGTGAATATGAGGGTTCGGATTCTTAAAAGAATGGTGGAGGAGGGGAAAATTTATAAATTATATTGTAACGGGAAGGGGTACGAAAACGGGATATACAGAACGACTGTGGTTCGTGTCAACATGAATTTAACGATAAAAATCATGCGTGTACATCAACAATATATAATTGATCATTGTTATATTTAATCAATTTATCTAACAAAAATATCCTTACATGGGTGTCCGTTTGAAGGATTCAATGACGGATTCAACGACGGATCCAATGACGGATTAAATACAGTGCAAGGGACTGAGTACCAGGAACGAACTGCCTCGAGGGCGCGAAAAACAATCTTCTTTAAACATACGCGCCGCCAAGCTTTCAAATCACATGACATGCATAACCAATCAAAATCGGACGTAGTACATGTAGTCAACATAGTGTGCTTCCGCAGACTAAGCAAATAGTCCCAATACAAATCAAAGAAATACACGCTGTTGTGTCATCTACATAGTATAGAATATTAAGAAATACATAAATAGTAATTCATATTTACTATTATACATACAACTGATAGTATGGGGGAAGGTTTATTTTTCCGCAACAGTTCTCCTACGTGAAGAGTCAGTAATGTTAAAATGTAAACATATCGAACAATACTGAATTCTGAGATAATCCTGGCTTATTACATAATATAGATTCATCAAATGAACATTTAGATAATACATGTAAGTTACTGTCGCGTACTAAAACGTGTACTGTAAGTAAAACGAAATGTCACCAATTTTCGCGGCCATGATATTGTACATGTTATTCCATTTCCCCCCTCCTAGTCAATGTAATCCTCATGGATTATGTACTATACAAATAATAGATTATACAACAATAACATGTATCAAATGAGATAAAGTGATACTACAACGTCATATACTCTTAGAGGTAAAATAGAAGAAGATTGCAATATACATGTATCAAATGAGATATTTAAAGTGAAACTACAACATCATGTACTCTTAAAGGTAAAATAGAATAAAATTGTCATATACATGTATATATTGCTAGTCTTTAGGGCCTCAAGTTAATATCATGTTCTGAAAGAAAGTTAGTTATATTGTCTGTATCAGTCCATCGTACACATTTTTCCAAGTTCTCCACTATCAACTGTTCTAATTCTCCTGAACTTTCACCTTTTACAATGTTTGAGAGGGTTTGAAAGTAATAATACCTCAATTTATTTGTTGTTTTTTCAGCATCAAACGACACTGCCCATGGGGTACCTGACAATGCTAAAAAGTTATATTTGTCAGTACGTACTGCTCTTGGCAAAGAAGGGAACTGACCAGTATTGTGATGCTCTATGCGATTTGCTGCATATTCAAGGGGCAATAACAATTGGTCAGTAGACATTTTATGGAAATCTTTTGGAGGCCATTCCAGACTGGTATTACCTGACAACTCTATTTCAAGTTGTCCATACACGTCTCCCTGGAGGGCACAGGGGCATAGCACCCCTTCGAAGAATTTGCCTCGCCCGCCTCACAAGAGCATCGCCATCCCGACATTCATCTTCCGACGAAGATGAAGAGGAGGAGGAAGAATCAGTATCGGACTCATGACCAGAAGTCAATACTGCTGACTCACCCTGAGTAGCCTTCACTGAGAGATCTAGAACTTCTTCAAAAGTGTCCTCCTGACCTGCGCTATGTTCCCGCATGGTTGGTGGCCTCTCCTTTGTGGACAACAAATCAACAGAACCACTGGAGTTGGATGCCACTGAAGCTTCTCCCAGGCGTTTTATACTACCCGAATGACCCATATCAGGCCTGGACCGCTTTCCCTGGCTGTCAGTCACCACACGTATATCGGGTTCTGAAATGGAAACATCAGGTTCTTCGCCAAACTCATCATAAACCTTCCACCCAGAGGTCCACTTAGTCAACTTCGCTTCACTGTCCGTGAAACCGTCACACCATCTGCGAATGGCTTTTCTAGCTTCATGAGCCTCCACTGAAGAATATGCAGTGGGACGAATCACTCTTTTATAATTTTCTGGATGAAGAGCGAAATAAAAGGAGTTAGCCCGACTAAAAACTTCCTTAGATACGGCTCCTACTTCACTATGTTGGTTTTCAAAAAAGAGGGCAAGATCATGCGATCTAGTAAATGTCTTTTCCTTCTTCAAACACCCAGGGCAGATAACCGTGCCCACCCTATGGTCCTTAGATATAAGGTGGATATTAAGGGACGTCAGTGATGAGAACGCAGCTGGGCAGAGCCAACACTGGTGTATGTATTTGCTGCTCCTGCAAGTACAAAAGAAATAAAACAATGTTCAAATATTTTGTTGACATACTCTCCAAGCAATGCTGAAAGGTAACATGCACCAGGCTCCTATTCTGGTAAACGTACATCGGTACATAGGTATTATGTCAAGATTATAGGCCATGTCTAGATCTACCATTAGAGAATAAATGTTCCCATCCATCTGTCTCCCGACAAAGACCAAAGGGTAAGGTGCCAGTGGGATGATGTCAAGCCATGTCTTGACAAACGGCAAGATGCAATATAAAAACGATCTCTTCACGAATTTAATAGGATTTTTTTTGTAGTATCCGATTGTTTTTACATTCGTGCTGGTCACGGTTTTATTTTTATTGTTTTTTTATTATTATTATTTATTTATTTATGACAATATTGCAATTTACAAGTTACAGTTTATTTTTACATTTGTACATATTTATTCAATAATATGACAAACATTGAATTGTGTTCAAATAAAAAATAAGCCTATCGCATAATGTTCACTCTGCTACTGAGCCACTACGATTTAAACTTCAGCGATTTCATCCATTTTGGAAACTTGCGTCCATTATATTTGTGTAAACGATCAATATGGTATGCTTTTGGCTTCTTGTTCTTCCCTTGATAAAGCACACAAGGTCATCAATTCTTTTCGTTATGATGAATGGACCCTTCCACTTATTAACAAGTTTCGAACAAACATCGACTTTCCTCGCTGGATCGTACAACCGTACAAGTTGCCCAGGATAGAACTCGCGCATCCTTGACCTGACATCATAATGTTTCTTCTGGTAAGTGGCTGATGCTTTAAGGTTCTCTCTGGCAACGTCATGGCATTTCTGTAGTTTTGTCTGCAGGTCTGACACAAAGTCGCAACAGTTGTCTCTTCACCCAGATCAACTGGTCTTCCCAAAATGGCTTGCATTGGGAGAACAATTTCAAGAACCATCTTGTTTGGGGTTACTTTTGTGCTACTGTGAACGGAAGATCGATAAGCCATCGCTACTTGTTGCAAATATTGATCCCAGGTTTTTTGTTTGTCGCGACAGTAAGCAGACAACATCGACAGTAGAGTCCTATTGAACCGCTCTACCACTCCGTTAGCTTGTGGTCTAAAGGAAGTAGACCTTGTTTTGTCGATACAGAGGAGTTGGCATAGATCACACTTAAATTTAGACTCAAAACTTCGACCTCGGTCCGTGTACAGAATCAAGGGACAACAGAAACGTGAAACAATGTTATCTATAAAGGCCTTTGCTACTGTTCTTGATTCTAGATCTGGAATAGCCACACATTCTAACCATTTTGTGAAAAAGTCACTTATCACAAGAATATACTTGGAACCATTGTCGGTAACCGGAAGTGGACCTAGGATATCCATGGCCACGCGTTCCATGGCCTCACCAACCAAGTATTGGCCGAGAGGTGCTTTGTTAGACTCTCTCGATAGTTTCCTGGATGCTCAGTGGTCACATCTGTTGCAGTACTGACGTACATATTCCGTCATGTTAGGCCAGTAGAAGGACTGCTGAATTCGTTCCAACGTTTTATCAATTCCAAGATGTCCGGAGCTTGGTATATCATGGTGGTAATGCAAAACCTGTTCCCTCCTATTCTCCGGTACGACGAGTTGTAATATGCTGTCTCTGTCTGTTTCAAATCTCCGGTAAAGTATGTTACCGTGTATTTCAAGCCGATCCCATTGCCGCCATAATGTTTTTAGCGATGCAGTCAGATTTGAAATGTCAGTCCAATTCGGTCGTGGCTTTTCATCTATAATCGTCTGAGCAATGTACCCAATACTACTGTCCTCAAGTTGTGCCTGACTTATTTCGAACGCATTCCAACCAGGAAGAATTAACTGGTTATCGGTTACTTCAACCTCCTTTCTTTTTGTCTCCTGTCTGGTAACTGCCCTTTGTTTTACCATTACTTCAATGTCGCTTTCCTCTTCTAAGTTTGAGATTTCGTCCTGTTGAGCCTCGTTTATCTGTTGTTGGTCAGCACATGTTTTGCATGGACGTCTCGACAGTGCATCGGCGTTGGCATGGCTCCTTCCAGCTCGATGAGTTACCGTCAGATTGTATGTACACAGTTCCTGGAGCCACCGCGCAACTTGGCCAGTTAGCTCTTCAAGCTCCGCAGCCAACTAACAGCTGCATTATCTGTCCTCAATAACACGTCCCGGCCGTACAGATAAGAATGAAACGTTCTTAAGGCAAGAATAACTGCGAGGAGCTCTTTTCTTGTGATACAGTAAGACACCTGTTGTTTGTTCATGGCCTTGCTCATGTAGGCTACCACTCTTTCTTGGTCGCCCTTGATTTGAGAGAGTACCGCCCCCACGGCTCTATCGTTTGCATCGGTATCTAGGATAAATCCCGAATTAACATCTGGATATGCCAATACGGATGTAGACGTAAGCGCCTCTTTCAGTTTCTCAAATGCGTCCCGACACTCCGTGGTCCTCTCAAATTGTTTCTTCTCACACACTTTGTGGAGAGGTCTTGCAATGTCGGCGAAACCTTTGACGAATCGTCTGTAGTACGATGCAAGTCCGAGAAAACTGCGGACATGTTTTGCATTTGCTGGCGTCGGCCAGTCTTTCACAGCCTTGATTTTGTTTCCATCTGTCTCAATGCCGTTTTCCGATACCACATGTCCGAGAAATGAAAAAGAGGTTTGGAAAAAGATGCATTTGGATGGCTTAAGTTTCAAGTTTGCAGCTTGAAGACGCTTGAACACATGCTCCAGTCTCTCCGGGCATTGCTCTATAGAATTTCCTGGTGTGATGATATCATCCATATACAGTAATGATTCTTCCCACTGTAATCCCCTAAGGACATCCTCCATTAACCGCTGGAAGGTAGAAGGAGCGTTTACTAGACCAAATGGATGGACACGGAATTGATACAGCCCCATGCTCGTTGAGAACGCTGTCTTAGCCTTATCTTGCTCGTCCATTTCTATCTGCCAAAAGCCAGAGCAAAGATCCATACAATTGAACCATTTTGAGCCGGCAAGTGCGTCTAAACAATCGTCTACTCTAGGGATAGGATATGCATCTTTCACCGTGACGTCTATAATCCACGCAAAATCTAGTTTCGCCTGACTTTTTGGTCACCAACACCACAGGCGAAGACCAAGGGCTGTTCGACGGCTCTACCACACCCTTAGATAGCATTTTCTCAACTTCCTGTTTCTCCACGTCTCTTTTTCCGTGTTGTTGTCGCCTGACTGGTTGTCTAATTGGAACAGCATCACCAGTGTTAATTTTATGTTTGACTCTGTCTGTACAACCTAGATCATCCGAACTTTTGGCGAAAACCGATTGATATTTATTCAAAAGCTTTATAAATTTACGTCTCTCGTCTTGGTTCAAATTTGCACTGCTCCTGTCGAACATCTCCTCAAGGTGAGTAGGAATAGGAATATTTGCATGTTTCTCATTGCCTATTTCGGTAGTATCCGTTGTTACACCTCTAATGTTATGACACCATTCCTGTTCCGTAATGGTCGTACAATATCCCAATTTTGTATCAGCGTACAAGGCAGTAGCTTCATCTCCAGTGTTAATCAGACCAACTTGTATATGTTCATCATGGGGGTTTATAACACCTTCAACTACCCTTAACATATGATTTTCATCAATTATTGTCCCTACGGTATCAATGTAGCCTGTTCGTTCAAACATGCCAGCATTTGGATTTTTCACCGGAACTGCAATTGCACTTCTAGAAGGAATCAACACATTTTCTCGCACTAGGACTCTACATATCTTTCTGTCTTGTTCACCAACATAGCATTCGATATCCACACCCCTGCGAATTTTCAACAAAAGAGATTCAAGATCCCAAACACGAACATGTTTCATGACGAAATCCTGGCCCAGTATACCATCTACTGTTACATCGCAAATAATCATGGGTTGTTTGACTTCCAATGTGCCAAACTTTACGTCTAAGTCCACGCATCCATACACACTGATAGAATTTCCATCTACTCCTTGAATTCTCATGTCTCGGTGGTATACGGACATGTCAACACCGTCCATGCACATTTCGTCAAATGCCTTCTTGGAGAGCAGGGAAACGGTCGCTCCAGTGTCAATTAGGAAGTCAACTTCTCTGGTCCTGCCTTGTAGCTTTGCTACCCGGCGCATCTGCTGCCTGGCACTCTCGAACCTCTGTTCGAGTCTCGCCGTCAACATACGATAGGAACGTCGTTCTGCAACTGGCAGACTGGAAGAATACACACGCGCCTGAGACTTCAGACAAGCAGCCAAGGTCAACATTTTTTCTCTTTCTGTCCACTGGCCTAATTCCGAACAATCTTCAAAATGTGATATATACTGATGCCAGTCTTCCTCGCCAGTGTCGGGTTTTATGGCTATGGATTGACGAAAACGGCGTCGATATATATGGGCTGCTGGCGGCCCATGCTCATCTTCAGCACCATAGTTATGGTCCTCGTGATGGTAAATGTTATTGTTAGCGCTTTGATCATCAACGTCACAGTCGTAGTTAGGACAATTTATATGTATTTCCGAGTCTGAGGACTGTACCGACATTTTACTAGGTGCTTATCTTCGCCAAAATGTTGTAAAAGACAATACAACAAAGTATTTATTCTATATTCCGTCAATAAATACTTTTTGCAATAATTCCGTCAAAAATATACGCGCCGTCAAAATCAGTGACGGATTCCCGGTAAAAGCCGTTGATCATTCCGTCAAAATGTTTAATATATATACCATAGGCAGTTCATCGTCAAAATCTGATTGTACAGTGCCGTCAAGTGTTTATTCCCTAGAACACCAGAGTATATGTTCAAGAAACTGACCGAAATATCTTTTGACGGCCGTAAACGGTTCCGTTAAAATCCGTTTTACGTCATATGCTCTTAAGCGCGTCAATTTCCGGCGAGCGCAACAGATTTAATTCCGCCCCAAAACAGGCACCGTCAAAACCTCACCGTCAACGGTTGCAGACATTACGTCCCTGATGAACGGCCGTAAATATTTGTCCGGACTGCGCCGTTAAATTTACGACGAGCGAGTTATACACGCCAGACAAATCCGTCCGTCAAAACATCCGTCAGATGGCCCGAGTAAAATAAATGACATCCAAGTCTCCAAAATAACCAAAATCCACGCCTGGAAGAGTCCAATAGATCACCGTAATGCTAGAAGTCTACTAGCGTCCCACTTCTGACACCAGTTGTAACGGGAAGTTAAGGGGTACGAAAACGGGATATACAGAACGACTGTGGTTCGTGTCAACATGAATTTAATGATACAAATCATGCATGTACATCAACAAAATATAATTGATTATTGTTATATTTAATCAATTTATCTAACAAAAATATCCTTACACGGGTGTCCGTTTGACGTATTCAATGACGGATTCAACTATGGATCCAATGACGGATCAAATACAGTACAAGGGACTGAGTACCAGGAACGAACTGCCTCGAGGGCGCGAAAAACAATTTTCCTTAAACATACGCGCCGCCAAGCTTTCAAATCACATGACATGCATAACCAATCAAAATCGGACGTAGTACATATAGTCAACTATAGTGTGCTTCCGCAGACTAAACAAATAGTCCCAATACAAAGAAATACACGCTGTTGTGTCATCTACATAGTATAGAATATTAAGAAATACATAAATAGTAATTCATATTTACTATTATACATACAAGTGTTAAAATGATGTTAAAATGTAAACAAATCGAACAATACTGAATTCTGAGATATCCTGGCTTATTACATAATATAGATTCATCAACTAGACTCAAATAAACATTTAGATAATACAGGTAAGTTACTCTCGCGTACTAAAACGTGTACTGTAAGTAAAACGAAATGTCACCTATTTTCGTGACCATGATATTGTACATGTTTTTACAATGTTATTCCCCGCGAATAATATCATTTCAGTTTGAACAAAAATGGAGCGTTAAAAAATGAAGTTCTTTGAAGAAAATCGTGAAAATGGAAAAATAAATAACCCAGTTGGAGGGGCTTAAATAACCCAGTTGGAAGGGCGAATGATACTCCCCAACTAACCCCGCCCGCAAGGTTACCACTAAGACGAATACAACCCCCACCAACAAGACCGGCACCAACCCCACCGACCGTATTGGATAATATTAAAACGTACGCAAGACCCGCGCGTACCGCGGTAAAAAAGGCTTTCGACTGGACCAAATCTAAAAACACGGATCTAACGAACGTCATCAGTAAAAATCTTAATGAACTGGTTGAATGGTCTAAAAACCCTGGTGGTGCAAGACCAAAGCGAAGACCCAACCTGAGGCTATCAGACCTTCGAATTAATAGAAAGCCGACCAGCTTTGAGGAATTTTACGACCGTGCATACTATAGAAGGGCGACAGGGTTACGCCGATGGCGCGCCAGCTTTCGCGGGTTACGATCCGCGAAGGTTTTCAACGCGACGCGACAAAAAGTAATCGACTTTTTCGGAAGAAATAGTCAACGCAAAATTAAAGTGATTCTGAAATGTAATATGGAAAGCCCCAACGCGCAGATGGGAGATAGTGCCACTCATCTCGCGGATTTTCATTCGGATATCATCCTCGTTGTAACGGATACGGACGAATTGTACGATATCATGGTAGAAAAAATCTTGGAAAACATGGCGACGTTTCAAAGTATGGGCAGTAGTTGGATTTTCGTTTCGTTCGAGAAACTCGAAATTCACACGGTAGTTTGCGAGCGTTGAGAGGAAATTCTTACATCCCTCTTCCACCAGTTTTAGAGAAAAAGAAGGCTATCATGAACATGAAAAACGAGGATGACAAATATTTTCCGTGGTGCATTTTGCGGGCTTTGAATCCGAACGAATCGCATCCCGAGCGTATAGATCAAGATCTCAAAAGTAAAGAAGGCGAATTAAACATGGAAGGTATCTCTTATCCCGTGTCATTGCGCAATATAAAGTTTAAAAAAACTCCGGGTATCGCCGTTCGGGTGTTTGGGTTTGAGGGCAAAGTTTACCCGTTGAGAAAAAGTAATTATCCTAAAAGAAGGGAATTATCCTAAAAGAAGGGTAATAATAGACCTTTTGTTGATTAGTGATGACGATGAGAAACAACATTATTGTTTTATAAAAAATTTAAGCCGTTTAACATCGAAACAAATTAGGAGCCATAGCAGTCAAGTATATGTTTGTCGCAACACGCGTTAAAAACCACGAGAAATGTTGCTATTCGAACGAATGCGTGCACATTGACATGCCGAAAGAGGGCTCGTTTATCGAATTTAAAAATTTTCGATGCGAGTTCCTTTTATAATATACGCGGACTTCAAGTCTTTTTTAAAACCTATGTAAAATGTTTCGACGACTGCGTGTACAAGAAAGACCCAGTTATCTACACGGCGGAAACGGATACGCCCACGGATGATGAAGACGTCGCGAACGAAGTAGACGTGGCCCGGAAATTTGTAGAAATGTTGGAAAAAGACGTGAAAGAGATCCGTAATATCCCCTCCAAGAAGATGTTATTCGATCGAAAGGATCGGTTGGATTTCGAACGAGCCCAGAAATGTTGGATCTGCCAAGGAGAGTTTTCCGAAAGTAACACAAAGGTTCGCGAAGGCGCCAGCCCGCGAATTGATAAGGTTCGCGAAGGCGTTAGCCCGCGAACTGATAAAGTCCGCGATCACTGCCACTACACCATGAAATATAGAGGGGCGGCGCATAATAAATGTAATCTCGCGTATCGGAAACCGAAATTCACCCCGGTAGTGTTTCACAATTTGGCTGGGTACGACAGCCATTTATTCGTCACAAATCTTGGGAAGAGCATAGGTGACATTGATTGCATCGCGGAAAGATTCAAGGAAACCGAGTTACCACTGAAAGAAGCGTTTTATTCGAGATTAAATGACGAAGGAATTAGCGACGAAAAATACCCTCTCGCGCAAGAAGTGTGGAAAGCCTTTAACATGTCGACCTTGAGAGAATACCACGATTTGTATAACGTCACGGACGTTTTGCTTTTAGCGGATATTTTCGAAAGTTTTATAAACGTCTGCGAAAAAAATTACGGACTGCATCCCGCCTGGTATTATACTTCGCCCGGATTAGCGTACGACGCCATGTTGAAGAAGGGAGTAAAATTAGAATTATTAACAGAACCCGATATGTTGCTTATGGTCGAATGGAGACTGAGGGGCGGAGTTTCCATGATTACGACGAGATATTCCGAAGCGAATAACCCGTACATGGGTGAAAAATACGATCCGCAAAAATCGGCGAAATATATAACTTATTTAGACGCCTACAACTTGTACGGGTAGGGTGGGCAATGTGCCAAGCTTTGCCGACTCACGGATTTAAATGACCACGGTTGTATTTTGGAAGTCGATTTAAAATACCCTAAAGAGCTACACGATTTACACAACGACTACCCTTTAGCGCCGGAACACCTAAAAAGCGGTCAGGTAGATAAATTAATTCCGACTTTGTGTAATAAAAAGAGATATGTAATTCATTACGTAAATTTAAAACAGTATGAGAAGATGGGGCTGAAAAGCACAAAAAAATCATCGAGGAAATAAATTCGAAGAGGACGAGTGGATGAAAATATATATCGATTTAAATACGAACCTGCGTGCGAAGGTGACTAACGAGTTCGAAAAAGACTTTTTTAAATTGATGAATAACTCCGTCTTCGGGAAGACGATGGGAAATATCAGAAATAGAACGGATATCAAGTTAGTAACCGACGAAAAAAGGCGCAAAGATTGGCGGCGAAACCGATTTTTAACGGAAATACCATCTTCGACGAAAATATTATCGCGACGCATATGAAAAAGATCCACTTAAAGTTTGACAAGACGTAAAAGATAACTTTGACACGAGTAATTTCGATAAAAATCACCCGTTCGGGATTGAAGTAGGAGTTAATAAAAAAGTGATCGGAATGTTCAAAGACGAGGCGGGTGGGCAAATTATTGACAGATTCGTCGGCTTGAGAGCTAAATTATACGCATATAAAATGTTTGAAAGTTTGGGAAAAGGGCTGGAAGAGAAAAAATGCAAAGGAATGAAAAAAGTTGTCGTGAAAGAGAGTATCCGGTTTGAAGATTACGAGGCATGCTTGTTTACGGGAAATGAACAACTGCGAAAGATGAATGTTTTGAGAAACCGGAGTCACGAAATGTACACGGAAGAAATGAACTAGGCTGCGCTAAGTTGTAAAGATGACAAGGGAATTAACTGGCCGGATAGAATTAACACGTGGGCGATTTGGCATTACCGTAAAGCGTAGCCATATTAATCAGCAAAATTATTAAGAAAAACATGAATGTCTCGATCGGGGAAGTGATTTTACCAAACAAACCGCTCAACAATTTCGAACTGATGGACGCGGTTAAGGTGTTAAAATACCTACTTTTCGAGGCGTATTTATGTGCGACCAACTGCCGAAACACCCTCGAAAAAAAGAATGTGGACTATTGAATTTGGACGACTCAAATCCGGATGACGAAATTGGATCCTCTAACGCCGGTGGCACGCATTGGGTTTGTTGGATAAAAAAGGAAAACGAAAAATATTATTTTGACGGTTACGGCGTGCAACCGCCCGTGGAATTATAAATTATCTAAAGCCGAACATGTTTTATAATAGTGACCAAGTACAACCGAAAGGGTCGGTAATTTGTGGCCATTTATGTTTATACGTTTTAAATAAAAGCTGACGAGAATAATTAAAAAAATGCCTGTCGATAAATTTGGACGAATGCATAAAACTCACGTTTCAGATTCTGACGTGTCTTTATCTTATATAAATAACAATTTTCTGAGAAAGGGGAGAATCGATATGTTTGGAAAAAAAAATACGAATCTCGGTACGCCGGCGGATGCGGGTGATGCGGCGAACAAGGCATTTGTTATAGAACGGGGAAACAAGATTGTGCGAGATTACGGACTAGATAAACAAAAACGCGAATTAAGAGATATGAATGATTCATTGACTGATATTGAAGATAAAATAGAAGAGAAATTGAGGGATGATATCGAAAAAGGAGTAGAAAGTCTAAAAAAGAGTAAGAAACGTACATAGACATAGGGCAAACTTTTGTCAACAAAATAAAAGAATATTTGAGGGAATATATCAACGAACGAAATTTGGAAACCAAACTAAATAAACTAAAAGGGAGTGGACGAGGGATGATAAAATTATCGAGGATAAAGTCGAACAAAAATTACAGGGTGATGTAAAAAAAGGAGTGGACCATCTTAAAAAAGAATTGGAAACGTACGTAGATGAGAATGAATTGGAGCGAGTAAAGACGGAAATTGGTAAAAGCTTTGTGACGACGGTAAAAGAACACTTGGGAGGATATGTCCACGAACAAAAAATGGAAACTGAACTGAATAAACTTAAGAAAGAATGGGCGTTGGATAGTGAAACCATTGAGGATAAAATCGAACGGAAATTACAGAGAGCTATTGAGAGGGGGGGGGGGTAGAAAATCTAAAGAAAGAATTTGAAAAATTTGTAGACGAGAAAAATCTGAACCCGATCATCGGAAGGATAAAGATGGATGTGGGTAGAGCCGTCGTAGGAAATAATACTAAAATTTTACAACTAGAATCAGATCTAAGACTTCTTAAGAATAACCTATTTGATACTCTTTTATTTTCGCTCGACGTTAGCGCGGATACAATAATTAATATAAAACAAACAGAAGATAACCGGATTATTATCACCAATAATAAAAATAAATGATACAACTTTTTCACATCAGCTATCGTTAAAACGCCGAACACAAGTATTATTTATAATGATATAGTAGCGTACCCCGTTATTGTAGGTGATGAACATTTGTACGGTACGGAACACTGGCTCCTTAAAAAGACGGGGGTTTACACACTCGACGTTAATTTGACGTAAACGAAAAAAAAATAATTTGTTGAAAAAGAACGATTATTACATGTGAACCTGGGTGATGGAAGAACACAAATATTTTGGGACCGTCTCGAAAATCGAAAAAAATTAATGAAATGTGGTCATTCGACATTACTTCGTCGGACACGAGGATTGGAATATAACCCTTATCGTACGACGAATTTAAGTTTGCCGCTAAAGGGCACATAAGGTTGTATTATAAACCATTTTAACTAGAAGGTGTATCGATTTAAAAAAAAGGAAAAATACTCGATTTTTTATAAATATGACCCCATATTTATAAAAGTTTTAGAAAAAAATGTTTTCGCCGGGCAGCCTTTGGCGGAGGTTGGCGCGGATTAAAAAAGTAGGTCATTTTGTGAACGTTCACGAAATGTACTTGTAGGGGAATGGTCCAGAATAGACAAAATACATCTACTCACACAAACTGACAAAACCAAATTATCCTGCAAAATTCAGCCTTTTCTCTTTTTTGTCCACTCAATTTCAACCTTTAAATACAGACTTAAAGACGATTTCGGTAGTTCGTAACGCGCAACATTTCTGCACATGAGGGAGACAATAAAGCTCTTCACGGAAGAAACACTTGCATAGTTTTCGGACAACTAACGTATCCGCGAGCGCGCTAAATACGCAACCTATAATGTGTTCTCTATTATCTAATAGTGACTAATCTATGTGAAACACTACATGTACAGTTCAAAATATGACTGTAATGGAGGTTCATCATTTATTGCAAATATTTGTTGATGATGTAGCTGATATTAGGACTCTGAGCTAACATTACCTCAAAGACTCAAATGTTTTTTTAAAGTGAAATATGTGGTTCAAAATTGTTCTAAGATATATATCAAAACTAAAAAGTTTTATTGGATGATAAACAGAAAACTACACTTTATTAACTTCATATAGACATTACAAAATTTAACTGAAATTGGCAAATATTTGTTGACAATGCAACAGAATTTAGAAGTTGGAGGTAAAATTAGCTCAGTAACCCCATTTTTTATCTCTGAAATGTGTTTATTAGACATTGTTCTACGATATATATCTGAATTAGAAAGTTTTATTGGAAAATAGGCAAAATCTTTATTAACTTGATATGCATATTTTTGATGTTAATCATATTTGTCGACTACTTTTGACAATATAACTGAATTTCAGAGTTGAGACTGAAATTAGCTCGGTAACCTCATGTTTTTATTACTGAAATATGTTTATTAGACATTGTTCTAAGATATATATCAAAATTAGAAAGTTTTGTTGGAAGAATATCGGAAAAGGGGGAATAAAAGATGAAAAATAATATTTTTTTTGTCGAAATTGCAACCCATTTTTTCCAACATGCTGTTGAAAATAAAAACATAGTATGACAGAATTAAATCATTTATGGTATAAATTGTGTTAAATTAACACAATATATGCCAAATGAATACTTACATGTAAAAACAGTATGTTTGAGCATGATTTTATCATGATATAACAGTAATAGTATGTGTTTAGCGATAAGCTCTTTGTACACAGCAAATCTTAAAAAACAGCTGCACACCTACATAAAGTATGAGCTGTTATCTCGAAAACGAGTTTGGTGACCCCTGTCTTTCTTTCCATTTTTGGATTTGTTATACTTTTTTCTATAAAATATGAAAAAATGATCACTTTTCCTTGAATAAAACAAAATGCAGAAATCGTCTTTAAGCATTAACGCTAAAAATGGGTTCAATAACGAATGATAATTATTTTGTTAAAATTTGTTTTCAACAAATATAACATGGCTTATTTCTCGGCTGGCATTTTTCATTCCATTGATTACGTATTCCTTCATTTTATGAATGGTTTCATAATGTATATAAACTTAATATCATGTATATTTTTGCTGGTTGTTTGAACAATGCTGTCCATTTTGTGTCTGTTTATATAATCTTACCAGGTCACAAATGTGTACTATTCATATAATCTTACCATGTACACGTACAAACATGAACTTTCACTTTTATAAATTACAGAAAGTAAACAACGATGTTCAGAGAGATACTTTATTCAATTTTACTTTATCTGTTTATGTCAGGTAAATAAACATATTTTTTTCACTGATTTGGATATAAACTATGTATAATGAGCGTCAGTGTGATTATTCCACGTGATATAGCACGTATAAATAATGGTAATTTTACTAATTATGCACACACACGTTCAATAAACGCAACATTACTTACAGTCCACAGTCGTACCAATATTCAAGCACTTCCCGTCCACATAATCACCAAGAAAAGTTTTCAAAGTTTTTTGTAATGATTATTATCTATTTCATGGACTTTCTACGCTTCGTCTCATCGAAATCAAATAAACACTTCAGTTGTGACATATAACTTATCAATAGTCACGTGGCCTAGTCACTCTGACGGAAACCTGAAAATAAGTTTGGCACAATAGAGCACTTTTTAATCGATGCCAGATATCAAAATCACATGCGACAAGAAACAGCCCCAGTAATTACTGTTTGTTTGGCTTAAATTATACAAAAAACTCCGCATGTTGAAATGCGTACATTGACTTTGTATACCGATCCATAGTTCTGATTAGCTTTATCAATCTCTGTCCAGAGATGTCGTTCGTTATCACTCTCCACTACGACTCTGCCAACGTCTGGGAAATAGTGTTCTAGTTTCTTTCAGTTTCAATAGGATGCGCTAAAATTACACTTTTTTCTCAAGTAGTCATAATTTTTCACTGAACAAAACTAGGGCATTATTTTTACACTGAAATGTAGTTTATCTGTAGTCCTCAGCGAATACAGCTATGATTGTCGACGGTTAGACGATTGTAAAAACGGAGCAGATTGCATAATCATGACAGGTCAGTGTTCCTGTGTCGGTTCCTATGGAAACTATGATTGTGGGATAGATACTGGTAAGTATGAAATTATCGCAAATAAATAATTAACATCAAATTTCGTAAAGTACTTAAATACTTATTTTTCTAGATATAAGACATTTTAATGTTTCCAAACGCTCTTTGACAATTCATTAGAAGATGTATTCAAATGGAGACTTTAAACACGCCTTTCTTCTAAACTGTGTGAAAGATCCAGTGGTATTTTAGTACATAATATATAAATAATATAAATATATGCATCGTTAGACAGTGTGAATCACACCAGGATGCTGTTTATAGTGTTTGTGCTGTATACAAAAATTCTTTGAAGTACTGGGATAATTTAAAGTTTTCTTACTGATAACATAAGGAAATAAAATAAATCTATTACCAAACGTAACATCCTCGAGTCTTTACTGAAGGCAATCACTTATATATTATGACTCTTTCAGCTTATTCAACATGTTCGTTAGATTGCCAAAATGGTGGCACTTGCTACGTTGTTGATTCTGTGGACGTCTGTACCTGTCCCTATGGATTCTTTGGAGACAATTGCGAACACGCTAAAGGTAAGAATTAGTCTTCATGAAACTATACACAAAACAACACAAATGCTGTTTGCTATTAGAAAGGTTTGCGATTTTGATATTGAGCATTTATGAACAAATATGTTATGATGTGTATAATGATATCCTTTTAAAAATACTAGAACTGTGTTTTAAATTCTTTTCAATTCCGTCAAAATTTACAAAAATGACATGGCTCGTTTGCCACCCTATACTCCATGTCTTAGACGGGTTGGTCAAAAATGGAAGCACAAAATCCGGGCTCCAGCTGTTTAAGATGTTACAATTATATCTATCAAAGATTTAAACATCACAACTACTATGTTGAATGGTCAGAAAGGTCGGCCATATCAATTTACATTGTAGGGTTAAAAGTTCATAATACGTTTTCATTTCAAATAGTCGGCGAGCGCTGACATGACGTACACATTATATGTGCTAAATGTATCAGTTATGCGATTTTTGTTTATAATATGTAAGTTTGACTAAGATCGGTAAAATTACTCCAAATAAATATTCTGTATAACTTACAACTTGAGTTCTTGAGTGTTATGTTCGTCAATTTGTTTAAAATGTAATCCGAACATACTACGATCATTATATACATGGGGATATCTAAAAGCAAAGAGTAATTTGGTAAGCGTATTGTATAATTATATGTTTACAACATGGACATCTATTGTAGTGTTACTTTCTATTGTCTTTAAAGTTCAGATTGATTGCTCCGGAAACATAATCACCTATTTCATCCTGTTATCGTTAGAATTCATCGGAGAAGTTCGTTTAATGAACGGAAATGCTGGAGTAGATGAAAGCTGTGTGGTGTCAGAAACACGAGAAACTTCGTATAAAAAGTATTTAATCTCTATAGATATATCATCAGGACAAAATTTGACAGACACGCCTTGTAAAGCAAATAATGTGAAGGAAATTGTTAACGAAGAGGCAAGTTTCTTACCTGTACACATTCTGGGAAAATATATCCGCACTGACATTCTCAATTCAAAGTTATTTTTGATGATCAATTAATATTTGTTAGTGTTGATGATGTGAAATGTAATTATGTACGTTTTATTTAACTGGAAAATTTGTCTGTCTGTCTGTCCGTCCGTCTGCCAGTCTGTCTGTCACACATATAAACGATTAATACATCAGGTTTATCAATCGGACTTACTTTTTATATTTAATCATCACTCTTTTAAAAAAAGGAAATGAAACTGCCATAAAGTATATTCCCATTTGGGACTCCCTTGTATTAACTTAATATAGTAAAACCAAAAATAATGAAACCACCTGCGGGACTAGAAAATAGGTCGTAATAATTAACATTTGTTATGATTGATGATGTAAAATGTAAGTTGAATTATTGGGGAGTTACTGGAAGTCGGTCCGAAAATAATTGGTCGTTATAACACGGTAGTCGTAATATTTGAGGTTTTACTGTATGTAGTGAGTTTCATTATCAAGTTGAAACATTGAAGAAATAATGAACGTTGGTTCAGAAATAATTTATATATGATATTTAGTATGAGGTAGTCTTATTGAGGTGGTATCTGTGAGAAAGATTTTACTGTGTTTAATACTCTAATGTTTTCATAGCTGGTGTGATGTACTAATTGACTAAATCGATAGCTCTGTACTCCGACAGTTTCTGTATCTTCTATTTTTAGGAAAATTATGAATCAAGTTTTCTAAATGAGGCTCAAGTTGGTTTGTATTTGTCATTTTTAGTACCATGACCAGTCATTACCTAGGGTGACTGTTGGCTTGACCAGTGCTCCTGTGTTAACAGCCATTACCATAATTTATATTCTTACAGCAAATATGAAATGGTGGTCGCCAGATTTGAATTAAGATTAATTACATATCACATGCGATTTGATTTCCGATGCATGCTCAGGACTAAAAATGTTGCCAAGCCAGTTGATTGGATCTCTACCTTGCAACAGCTGTCCGTGCTTTTACTGACAGCTCAAATCAGACAGGATTTCAAATGAAACAATTGAAAGGAAGATCTATTTCCATTTGGACAAAGACTGTTCCTTCTTCTACTGATCCCTTCAATTTTAAAACAGTCTTAAAACAAGTTCATTACATTTCAGACAAAAGAGTCTTTGTGGCTGGCAACCTTGATTGTAACCTACACTGCAAAGATGCCGACAACTCTCGATGAGATCTACTATAGAAATTGTAGCTTTTATTAGAAATGAGTCAATACACAATTTAATATTTTCTTATTGGGTATTGACTCCATTTTTATGCTATTTTTTCATAATCTGGTTATATTTTTTATAGTATTTATTGAACAATACAATATATATCAAAGATTCGTACGTTGCATTTAATCACAACGACACCAGATTAGAAATTCATACATGAATGACATTAGTCGCACAGTAGAATTATGGTATAATTAAGTCTCCATTTTGCTCAGATATCTTTCCAAGTGTTGATTTGATTGATATTTATCATCGATCCTACTGTATAACTGAAGCAATAATTTCTTTTTTTCTGCGTACCAAAGACTGAAAAAATATTTTTTGTAAAACGTACAGCGCTGCACTCGTTGATACTCATTGATTCAATAAGTGAAAAACAAAAACTAGAACTATGAACAAAGTACAGAAATCTGAAGTTTTCGTCCCTTTGAGCTGAGACCAATGCAAGCAAATATCTCCTACATATTTTTACTTGTTTGTACATAAATCAGAATTCATTTATTTTATTTGCCTTTTTATTTCATCTTACAATTATGTAACTATTGTACATATCTTTTTTTGTTCTCATTTGTAAATATCAATTAGGCCGTCATTTAAATGTTGTTTTTTCCTGTTACGTGGTAAAGCTTTTATCAATGGGGAGATAGGAAGGCATTTTTGTAAGCATTGCTATGTTAGTATTGAAACGAAAAGCTGGAATAAAGAATGAAATTTCTTTCGGCCAAAATCGCTAAAAGAATTCCTCGCGTCGGGAGATTTTTAAATTAGTCGGTCGCGTAACTTCAAACCAATATTTTAACGGATGGCCTAAGTGTTCGATTTTCGGAACATACTCTGATTATTCAACAACATGTATATTACACAAACTGTATGACTCATATCAACATTCTCCGCCTTTCATACAGAGTAAGCATTATATAAATGAAAATGTTTTCAACGCATGTTTAGGAATATCTAAAAGGTTGTAAAGGGGTTAAATTCATTATACATTGCATTTATATTTGTACTAGATAAATTCATAACCTTTTTCATCACGCCATAATATTCGATAAACACAAAAGTCGTTATGATAAGTACTCCAATGGATCGATTGAGTTTATATGATTTTTGTTTGTATTAGAGGCCATTATTCAAAAACTATTTAAATGGAACAAATTGGAAGCATAAAACAGCGCAAAGAATTCTACACACAGACATTTGATCACTTTCAAATGAATTCATGTACGTATTTCAGAAAATGTATTGAACTAAAGCATATCAAATTAAAATTGTTTTACTTCATTGTGTATTGAAAGATACGATTAAGATGCCTATTCTATTCTTGTCTCTTTATTTTACACACATATATACTATGTATCTAATAAATTTATAAATATGTATATTTATTGAATAAATTCTTGTTTATCCAAGTTAAGCTTTTACATATACAAATAAACAATTGTCATCCTTGGGAAAGACAAGATATGGCCTTTATTGACAGGTGGCCTTTATTTGGAGGTTAGTTTGCTCTAAATAATCAGTGAAGGTTTTTCAAAGAATGGCCTTTATTCACAGATTGGTCTTTATTCGGCGGTGACCTCAAACACAGGTTTGACTGAAATTTTTAATAATGGCTACATTGTTAGAATGGGTAATTGATTGAAGAGGAAAATGCAAAGAGAACACGATGACACCCTAAACATCACACAAACTGATATAGCGTGCCCTAAACAGACTCACACCTATTACTACACCACATAGCCACATTTTGTATCATAACATTCAACAGTACGAAACTCGACATAGTACATGTAATAATTCTACTTTCTAAAAAATAATACATAAATAATAAAAGTAATAAGACAGATCGAGAAGAAATTTGCGTTTCTCAAAGATGTCCGTCTTTCAGTAGCCGTACACCAGTCATATTATCAATGTGTTTTTTTATCGTCAGTTTCTTAAATAAACAGGCGTGAAATTCTACCTCTAAATATGAAAACAAATTATTCATGTTAATGTATATCAATTGTGTCAATATTATATAATATCGACCTTTAAAGTGTTCAATGTTAAAGTCAATACAGTTATATCCCTCTAAAACCCGAACCCTTCCGGACTGGGCTAAAAGTCCGGTTTTCTGAGAATTCCTGTCTTCACATAACTATTGATTACAGAAGGGAAAACAATGGACTTGAAAAAACCGTTTTCAGAGTTCCGGTTTTCAGCTGTTGCACGGTACTTGTATTATTGTATAAACCTATTTAAATTCATTCCCGGAATGCAATGCAGAGCAGAGATTTCGATCCATACGCAGAAAAGACTCACTATTTTATCCTTTGTGTCCAGTAGTGTAGTCTTCTCATTGTTTTCAATGTTTTAAAGGCCGCTTATATTTCCTTTTCATGTGAGTTTCATGTTATGTATACCATATAAAATGGAATTAAAAAGTGGATACCGTAATTCGTCTATAAAACATATTGTTTTGCACACGTAAATCTTAAGCGAAAGACTATAATTGCTAGTTGAACTTCACGTATTTTGTAATACAACGATATGAATAACATGAAAACCACAAGAATTGAAACAAATGTCAGCAACTGCTTAATCGAGTTATTCCCCTTTAATTGATATTGTTTATCTGTGTTCATATTTAATAAAAAAATATAATAATGCATAATGAAAAGTGCACGACTTTTTGAACAACAAATAATCAAAAAAATTTAAAAAACACAATCAAGGCTGACAAGAGCGGTCTACTATGATTGTTTTGACAGATTTTAGATAACGAAAACAATCCGTTTTGCACGAGAATTTCGTGTCGGAATATATTTAAAACACGTGTTCATTTTCTTCATTTATCGCTTGTGTAAACTATCTTTTAACACGTGTACTTGGTGTTCTGGCTTTGATATAAAACTAAAGCTAACGAGGTAAATTTGTGAACTTTATTGGATAAAGCAAGATTTCTATAATTACATTAATGCACTGTGAGTATTCTTTATGTTTAACAGTTTAAATTATAAAGGGTGACAACTATGATAATTAATTAGTGTGATATAGGTATTATACCTTTGTACAAAGTTTTTTTGTAAGACGGCCTTTAGGAACAAAAATCAGTAAGTGTTAATGTAGAGGTGGCTTCATTATCAAGTTTCAATACAGAGGAAATATAAGAAACCAGTCCGAAAGTAAGTGGTTATTATTATAAGATGATTTTTATATTGAAGTTGTCGCTTTGCGAGGTTCAACTATAAACATTTTTATATGTTTCGGCTTTATTCTCTTTTTTTCCTCTCCATTTTAACCGTTAAATATAGATTTAAGCATGAACGCTAAAATTGAGTTCAATAACGAATGATAATTATTTTGTTCAAATTTGTATTCAACGAACGTTACAAGGCTAATTTTTCGGCTGGTATTTTTCATTCCATTGATTACGTATTCCTTCAGCTCAAGAATGATTTCATTGTGTACATAAACTTCAAATCATGCATACTTTTGCTGGTTGTTTGAACAATGCTGTAATATAACCTTTCCTTTCCATGTCACAAATGTGTTTTGTACTGGGGAATGGAAAGTGCCAAGCATTGACAAATAGCAGCATGATGCATTATCGCCTGTACAGCATAATATATTGCTTCTCATTTAGTATTGGAAAGAGATATATTTGAACATGTACAAACAAGAACTTTCACTTTTATAAATTACAGAAAGTGGACAACGATGTTCAGAGGGATACTTTATTCAATGTTACTTAATCAGTTTATGTCAGGTAGATAAACATAATTTTCTCTTATTTGCACGTAAACTATGTATAATGAACGTCGACATCAGTGTGACTATTCCACGTGATTTAGCACGTGGATATACTTATGTCCCACTAATGATTATTTTACATATTACATAGATACACGTGCGATATCTTCGATTGTATGTATACAATGCCATTCCCACTCATACGTTATAACTTGTTTTACAACAATCTGAGACGTTGACAGAGATGTAAGTGAGGGATAAGTTGAGGTGCTAGATTGGCCACCTTACAGCCCAGATGTGTCACTAATTGAGCGTATGTGGGACATTCTTGGTCGACGTATACGTCAACGTGTCCAAAGCGCGGATTTAGAGGGGGCGAAGCAGGCGTGGACCCCTCTAAAATCTGGCAAGCATACGTAGAAGATCGTAGTTTATGTGCTGATTGTGTCCATATTCTACATAAACATCCAGATTTTACGCCCCCCGTAACAATAAATCTTTGTCCGCCCCTGTGTCCGGGCGCCCCAGACCTTACGTGAGTTACGTCAGGTCATACATAAAAAATGGAACAATATCCCAATGCCCACAGCAAACAAATTGATCCAATCCAAGGCGTCTAGAGTACGCGCGGATCTTCTTGCAAGCGGTGGACAAATACGGTATTAACGGGAAATTTTGACATCGCCAAAATTCGACACTGACCTTAAACGTAGGCCATTTATTTCTTAGGGACGTATAGTTAGACAATTATTTTTTCACTTACAATAATTCATAATTCAATAATATAATATTACTTGCAACAAATTACCTTTGATCTATATTATGTGAATATCACCACCAGTCCATGCGTTTTTTTCTTTTCAGTATATAACCAGCTATCCATTTCGAAAGCTCTTATTTCTTTTTGAATTATTGTTTTAGTCCTAAAACACGCATAAATTAGAAGCGAATCTGATAAGTAAATCCGGTCAGGTGAAATCGGAATTTCATGAACAACCATCATCAATATTACGTTATCATTAGACATTTTAAGGCTATGTTAACCATTTTAATTAGTCATAGAGCATTATTCTTGCACTGAAGCCTATCTGTAGTTCTCAGCGAGTACGACTATGATTGCCGACGGTTAGATGATTGTAGAAACGGCGCAGATTGCAGTGAAAAAACAGGCCAGTGTTCCTGTGTAGGTTCCTATGGAAACTTTGATTGTGGGATAGATACTGGTAAGTATGAAACTATCGCGAATAAAAGATCTCAGATCAAATTCGTAGAGTACCGAAATACATATTTTCTAGATATTAGACAAAATGTGTCTAAAGATGTTAAATGGTTCCAAATTGTGAAACGCTCTTTGACATTTCAATAAAGGATGAATTCAAATAATGAATTGAAACATGCCTTTCTTCTAGATTGTTAGTACATACTGTTTATAAACATCGTCAGAAAAACATAACTGAATGCTGTTTATAGCTTTGTTTGCGCTGTTTACAAATGTATTGTAATTGCATACTAAAGTATTAAAATAATTTTAAAGTGCACTTCTTAATATTAGCAATAGGAAATAATATAAATCTATTTCCGGACATGAAATCTCTGAATCTTGACTGAAGACAATCACTTATATATTATATTATGACTCTTTCAGCCTATTCTACATGTTCGTTAGACTGTCAAAATGGTGGCACTTGCTACGTTGTTGATTCTGTGGACGTATGTACCTGTCCCTATGGATTCTTTGGAGATAATTGCGAACATGCTAAATGTAAGAAGTTGTCCTCATGTAACTGTACATAAAACACAAACTCTGTTTGCTATTTGGAATATTTGCGATTTTGTTACTAAGCATTTATGAACGAATATAGTACAATGTGTATGATGATACCCTTTTAAAAACAGCACTGTGTGTAAAATTCTTTTTAATGTTTCAATTCCGTCAAAGTATACAAAATTGACAAGGTTCGTTAAGTACATCATACACACAATGATCGCACGATTGATGTCCCGTACTCCATGTCTTAGATGTGTTGGTCAAAATGAAAGAGCAAAATCCAGAAATCAGCTGTTCAAAAGTTATAATTATGTCTGTCAATGATTTCATACATCATAAACCCTTTATTAATGGTCAGAAAGGCCGGTCATATCAATTTACATTGTCGCGTTAAAAAAGTCGATATGGGCCTCGGTCGTGATCCAGTGGTTAGTGCGCTGGACTTGTAATCCGGAGATCCGGGTTCAAATCTCGGTCGCGGCAGGTCATACCCCTCTATGAAAAATTGACAAAAATATCGATTTTCCTCCATATGTAGAGAAGTTGCCGGCTCATTGTAGAAGGATGAGTTAGTACTGGTTAGTATACAGTCCAGGAAAACTGGTTAGGTGAACCGGTCGCCGTACATAACTGAAAAATTGTTGAAAAACGGCGATAAACCCCGGTGACGATATGTCACATAAAACAAAACAAAAAGTCGATGTAACCTTTTCATTTCAAATAGTCGGCGAGCATTGACATGGTGTGCACATGATAATTTATGTGCTACGTACGTGTCTCTGTTATACGATTTTTGTTTATAATAAATAAGTTTGACCAAGATTGGTAAAATTCTTCCAAATAAATATTTTGCATAGCCTGAAACTTGTTGAGTGTTATGTTCGTCAATTTGTTTAAAATGTATTCCCACATAATACGATCATCATATACATTGAATATGTCAAGCGTATTGTATAATTATATGTTTACAACATGGACATCTGTTGTAGTATTACTTTCTTTTGTCTTTAAAGTTCAGATTGATTGCTCCGGAAACATAATCACCTATTCCATCCTGTTATCGTTAGAATTCAACGGAGAAGTTCGTTTAATGAACGGAAATGCTGAAGTAGATGAAAGCTGTGTGGTGTCAGAAACACGAGAAACTTCGTATAAAAAATATTTAATCTCTATAGATATATCATCAGGACAAAATTTGACAGACACGCCTTGTAAAGCAAATAATGTGGAGGGAATTGTTAACGAAGAGGCAAGTTACTTACCTGTACACATTCTGGGAAAATATATTCGCACTGACATTCTTAATTCAAAGTTATTTTTGATGATTAATTAATATTTGTCAGTGTTGATGATGTGAAATTTAATTATGTACGTTTTATTTAACTAGAAAATTTGTAATGTAATGGGTAAATGTCATACGTGTAAACGATTTGATTTCAATACCTAGTACACAAAGTTTAAAAAAAAGAAAATGAAATTGCCATACAATAAGACCACATTTGGGACTATTCTGAATGAGGCTAAAGTTTGTGTTCGTATATTTTAATATTATGTCCAGTTAATACCTTGAGTGGCTGTTGACTTGATCAGTGCTCCTGAGTTAACAGCCAATACAATCATTTATATTCGTACACCTAATATGAAATGGTGGTCGCCTGATTAGAATTAAGATTAATTACATATCACATGCGATTTGATTTCCGATGCATACTCACAACTAAAAATGTTGCCACGTCAGCTGATTGGACCCCCTACCTCTACATGAACAGTCCGTTACTTTACTGACAGCTCAAATCAGACAAGATTTGAAACAATTGAAGGGATGAACACAATAAAGGCCTATTTCCGTTTGAACAAAGAAGATGATAAATTCCTTCTACTGACCCCTTTAATTTTGAAACAGTTTTTTTTAAAACAATTTTATTCTGTTTCAGACAGGAGAGTCTATGTGTCGAGCCACCCTGATAATAAACTATATTGAAGGGATAACGACAATTCTCGATGAGATCTACTATGGAAACTGTACTCACGAGACTCAACCGGTTGTCCTAGAAGATATTTCGTACATAGCAAACAAAACGGTTATTGTGTATGTTTTAAATCTATCAAAATTTAGACTTATAACCTGACTGAAATCAGACTGAAATAGCGATAATTTAAAGTAATTTAAAAGGCGGTCTGATATAAATTGGCCTAAAACATCGTAATATGCATTGTGAACGTAACTATTATCTGTTAGATCAGTCCTGTTGTTTCCGTCCTGTCAGATCAGTCCTGTCGGCTCAGGTCTGAATATATGCTAAAGAATAACCATATTTTTACATTGTGGCCTTATCCACATGTGGACGCTAATTCAATTGATGACCGAATGTTCTTTTCACGATTTCAGGAAGAATCTGACCGCTAGTGAGTTCGGTGAATGGTACAGACCAGTTAATCTTGTCGTTCTTGATGAGTTTGACTCCCCAATGACAAGTAAGAGCCAGATATTCATTGGGACAATATTCAAACTCGTTGTTTACATAACAAATACTGAAGGTAATGCTATAATCAGTGTAAGTCATTCATGGTGCATGAGTGTTTGGAAAGAGTGTATTTACTTTCTAAAATATTGGATTCCATATATTTGTTCGACCAATCATAACCAAGGTAATTATTGAATGTTAATTAATGGATTTTTTAGTTCGCAATACCATCTTCATACACCTTTGTAAAGAAAAAACACTTCCTACTCGCAGAAATTTGAATTTGAAGATATTTTCTGTCGATTTACGAAATGCTTCAAAGGTTATTTGTCACAGGACTCATAAGTAACTGTGATCCTGTGATCTTATATTAATTATATATATATTTATATATTTATAACTAATAATGAGGTATAACCATTTATCATTGATATATCAGTAAAACTGTAATTAACATTCATTAAAATGACTTCTCAAATAAATAAATATTCAAAACCACATAATCATTAAATAAGATATATAACTCTTTAATCCATTCTTCCGTATTTATATGTGTTCAATCCAATATCTCATAGTCCAACTCAATATTTATGGTCCACTTACCAACTAATTTGTCACGTGATGGTCAATTGAAATTCACATCTGCCCAAACCGTGCCACGACTCGGACACGTTGTCTGTTACAATAAAGTTTTAACTTTGTCTTTCCAGTTATTTTTCCACTGGTTATAATGCAACACTCGTTGTAACAGACCACGCTCAAAAATACGAGAGAGCAGTCTGTGACATAATCATTACAGTTCAAGATTATTCTAAATCAATTCTCATGCGTATCTTAACCCCAGAACATGCTTTCATGAGGAATCATAATAGAGAAAGAATTATAATTTGACTAATTTCAGCCTACACTATGATCAGGTTTGAACGATGCGAGACAAATAACACACTAGAAGACGAGGATCATTGTGAATTCCTTGTTTTTGATGAAGGGTAAATATTTATAAATTTATGTATGATGTCTCTAATTGAAAGTATTTAATTGATTAATGGTATACAATTTTCATATCCATATCGATAAAAATCTTTTTCGTAGAATCAGTCTCCATTTTTGTCCATGTATCTAAATGAAGCAATCAATCCGTTAGTCCGTCCGCCTGTCGGTCCATCGATGTTTATCTCTTTGTATCACAGCATTCAGACAGTGTCTCCACCAATTAATACGTCCGTCAATAAGTCAGCCAATCTCTTAATCGCCACTTTGTCAGTTGGGCGAACAAATCGATCATTTGATTAAATACGCCATCAATTGTTATTTTTCATATTCAATTAACAAAAAAGATAAACCAAACAAGATTGTTTTAGCATAATCTTTTTATCAGATGTTCAACGCATCAGAGTAAACATATAACGGTAGGTCAAACTTTAAGGACATACACTCCAGACAGTACAGCCCTACCAGCGGCAGAACTGAGCATCGAAGCATTTAAGTTCCTTAACTCTGACCAGATAGGGATTATTTGCGAGGCTAAAATCTGCAAGGCTGGCGACGTGTCCTGCAATATCGTAAGTCTTAACATATTTATCTCAGAATATTACAGTAATTATGAAATTATGTACAAGGAAGAACCTTACGTTTGACAATTCCAATTAGATTCCGACATGACAACATGATGGGTGGAAAACTAACTTGATATCAATAAGTTAAAAGCTTAATAATGTCCGAACATTTGTACGCAATGCTTTGTCAAAATCATGTAACGAATATGCCGCAATATGTTAGAAGTCAACGTTGTGTTTGTAGACACCTCCGAAAAAATACCACCCTGTGAATAAAGGTCATTCCTTGAAAACCCGTCACGGATTATTTAAAACAAACTAACCTCCGAATAAAGGTCATCTGTCAATAAAGGCTACATTTTGTCTTTCGCAATGGTGGCCTTTGTTCGTAGGTTAGTTTGACTGTATGCCATAACACTACTTATTTGGAAGAAACGGATTTTCATATTTAGAATTTTTATTTGTATCAAGGCTACCGATTGCGATCAAGTTAGGAGTGAATCTGTGGAAACAACAACAGTGAGTATAACAAGACACGTTAGAAGGAAGAGAGCTGCTGCATATGACAACAATAATGACGCTGGGGATAAAGAAACCGTGTCTGCGATTATAACCATTCATGGACTAGATGCTGTTAACAATGTTAACAATGTTAACAATAAAGGAAGAAACAACACGGGTGAGTAGCGCTCATACATCGCTACTGTATGACAAACTTGTGGTCTGAGGAACACTCGATATATGGACGTATAGAATATAGAAGTCCGCTATTTCTTGTGCTCAATAAAACGATCGTCTGTAAAAGTAGGTCTTGAGGGTGGTATTTGCTAAGTTCACTCGTTCAAGTTTTCGACCTTCAAGGCGATATTGGTGAATGTATTAATACACTTTAATGTTTCTAAATAAATACTTATTCATTAGGATCACTATATGTCTATCTTGCAGACACGGAATCTGTCTCAGCAGAGGATTGCTTTACTCGCTCGGAAATCACTGTGGTTGTGATCGCTCTTGCCGGTGTGCTCTGTATTCTGATAATTGTGTCTCTAGTATTATCGTGCCAGATCATCAAACAAAAATCCAAATTCGAATCCATGATGACGCCTCTCTCAGACCTCTACCGGATCCCTCGTGCGCATATGCGAATGAAGAACACTATAAGGCATAGATACTCTTAGGTGCTTATGAAAAGCAAAATTTTCATATAATGTGCTATAGATTGACAGGTGCGTTGAATGTACATAGAGAGTTATATGTTTATAATTTCATTATGTCATATATCTTGTGCGTAAAATCCTCTTGAACCCAGATTTTAGGTTTTTAATTTAATTCATGTTTACTTGTTTCGGATAATTCATTTTCACTGTAACATTTGTATTTATGTCTCAATTGAACAATTTTTTGAAAGTTAACAAGAATTGTCTTTACCTGTAAATTAAGAATTTTAGATTTTATTTCGATATTTTTTGCAGTGTTTTGTTTTATTTTGCGTGATAAGGAATTTATCACCATGCGTTTTTCAGGTTAATTTTGGGCATGGCATTAATGATGGGCATTATTCTTTTATTTTACCTTTTTACGTAAAAATGACAATTTTGTACTCCATTTTTACCAAGCTTGTGTTGTCGAAAACTTATATCGATAACGAAAATATCGATTTACACAAAAATGTTTTGTAATTAATTTTGTGTTTTTGCATGATTGCGTTATTTTCAAAATAAAAAAAGGAATTCGACGAGTTTTCACCATCCTTCAGGCTTATATCACAGTCGTACATGCAGAAATTTAAAAACAGGCATTGCGAATAACAAAAGAATGTGAAAACTACGTCAATTGCATTTGTTTTCAAACTTATTGTGTTGTGCATCAGCGTTTTCTAAGTTTTATTACAATTGCTGCATCTGTTTTTATCTGCACAGAACTCAGAAATTATCGGTACGACGCTTAATCTTTTGCTGCAATTTGCAGCAATTTTTGTGCTTGTTATTATTATATCATAATAATTCTTATCAATACAATTGATTAAATAATCAATGCCACTATCATTGTGGCACACCCATCATTTTGAGCAAAACACAACGGTAACAGTTTGTTTTCAACAGTTCTACAGCTCGTGTAATATTGTCTTAAAAAATATTCCGACTGATGGCACGCACATATTTCTTATCTCACATAGCCAGTTGAATTCCGTTGATTGGACAGGATTAAAATCTGTGTAAAAACCAAAGCGATCCAAATGTGCTTAACAGAAAACTACACAAACTTGCGAAAAAGCGAAAAGGTATCCGAATTGTACCAACAATAGGCTTGTACTGTGCTTTGAACTTTCTCTTTCGAAAGCCAATCACTTTCACACGGTCCTTCGAACAAGGCAACGCAAATCTCTATCAAAGGAACATTAGATATATGGAGGATATTCGCTGTCAAAATTTCAGCCTTTGAAACTTGACAATCCATAGTTCGGTTCTATTAAATAGATTTTTAAACATATAAAAGGTTATTGGTATTTTGCGTTTTGATTATCTCGATTTAACTATACTACTCAAAATTTGCTAAGGATCACCTTTTTAACACGGCATATTTCAGTCCTATTATCATCATATTAAAATCAAATTTCCGCTAACGATACACCTGTTCGGGGACCTCATAATTGTGTACTTAAGTTGTCGATTTGTCATGTACACCTTGCACGATAAGCACATGGAAAAGCATACCCTTGGAAATTTGGTGTTTTATGGCCATGTGCTTTCACTAAACGTGTACAAGCAGTAAGATTTCTCTCGTTTTATTGTAAAACGGAGTTCGAAATTAGCAAACTATGGCAAATCGACAGGTTAGACGTCGTCTTAGTGAAGATGAGATGAACAGGGGTATTGGAATGTTGGAGGCTGGCCGTTCACAAAGACACGTTGCCAATGTCCTTGAGGTATCCCAGAGTGTTGTCGCCAGGATGTGGAACCGATTCCAAACGACTGGAAATGTCTTGCTGTGCCACGCCGGAGGTCGGGAACGTTCAACGACACCAACCCAGGACCGATTTATTATCCTTCAGGCCAGGCGCCAACGGTTCTCGAACGCTACGACCTTACGTAACGACTTCCAGAGTGCAACTGGTGTGCGTGTAAGCTCACAAACAGTTGAAAACAGGTTGCACGATGCTGGGATGAGGTCACGGAGGCCAGCAATTCGCATTCCATTGACACAACGCCATATTCAAGAGCCTTTGCAATGGGCGCAGACTCATGTTATATAGACAATTAATGATTGTACCCCGGTCCTCTTCACTGATGGGTCAAGGTTTTGTGTGGACTTCACGGTCAGACGGGCTAGGGTTTGGAGAAGTCCAAATGAACGCTTAGCTCCAGCATGCGTTGCAGAACACGACCGTTTTGGTGGGGGTTCAGTCATGGTGTGGGCGGGAATAAGTGCTCAGGGGAAAACGGACCTTTACATCATTGAAAACGGTACACTGACGGCAGTAAGGTACGTCAATGAAATCTTAGACGTCCATGTGCGCACGTACGATGGCGCAGTCGGCCCTGATTTAATTATTATGGATGATAACGCACGTGCACACAGAGCCCACATCACAAACCGATATCTTGAGGAGGCAACTATAGTCCGCATGGATTGGCCAGCGAGGTCCTCGGATTTAAATCCAATTGAGCATGCTCGGGATATGCTGCAGAAAGTCATTTCTTCACGCCACGTCCAACCAACAACAGTTCAGGAGCTAAGACATGCACTTGTAGAGGAATGGGCCCAGATTCCTCATCATAAGGTCCGCAGGCTCATCAGCAGCACGAGGCGGCGATGCCAGGCCGTAATTAATGCCCGCGGACACCATACTCGGTATTAAACACCCTACGCCAACCATTTCCTGATTTGTAAGATTTTTTTAATTTCACTATGTGATCTCCATAATGTTGATTTTCATCCACCGCACTCCAGGAACACTTCCATTGTCATTATTTTCATAAAAATCAATTCCGAACTAATTATATTGAAATCAATTTTCATATGTATTACAAATACACAAAAGTAACGCACTGTAGAAAAAGTGATCCTTAGCAAATTTTGAGTAGTATAGTACCATTTTTACTTCTAACATGTAAGCTGGTATCATGCAGCTAAGATAAATTGCAAAAAATCGCAAACTCAAATTTGCGACAAGTACAAAATGTAAACGATAGGACGTTACACGGCACGTTTTATGCCGTATATCAAGACGTTCGAGAATGGGACTGCATCAGTTAACACTCTCAGGTTGACAACTGCATACTTGACTTTTACACTTATACGCGATTAACATTTGTAGACAATTTTGCAACTTCCATACATGGCAATTTCACGGAAATAGCCGAAGATTAAAAGGCGGAGCCAATTTCCACGAGCTGAAAATAAAGTGAGGTAACTCTTACGATATTAATGCAGAAAGTACAGAAAGATTTCTTATTAATAAAACATTTAACACTTATAACAACTGCATTCGTTGACTTTGAATATACTATAATTTTGTTTCAATGTATTCTAGCATAAAATATTTAGGTAATGTACAGGTGGTAAGATATCGTTATACCGAAAGTAAGCGGACGTTTACGTTTACGATGGTGTAGTGGGAGGGGAAATGGGCTGCGTTTATTTATCTACAATATAAACGTGTAAAACTGGATTATACTGAGCCGAATCATGATAGTCGGAAAATGCCAAGTGGCGCGCGTTCAGTTCTGCCGGCGTACCTACAAATATTGGACTACCTACAAACCATGAATATCCAGCATGTCTGGACGAACACTTGGTATTGCCGCTCGGATAAAACCAGTAAACGTTTTATAGTTTAACAAATGTATTTTGTTGAATTACGTGTTTACATTGTTACATCGGCAAACTCGATCCAGAAAATGTTTCTCTGGAGTTTACAAAAGAAGAAATACAAATGTATTTTGTCCAAAAACAAACTGTTCAACTCGTTGGCAACGAATAGGTTCCATATAGATAAGTCCTTTGACAACTGAATATGTATGAACAAAAAATCTGTAACAATCAATGGCTGATAATGAAATGAAAACAAGAATTCAACAAACATATTGGTACATACTTGATTGGAACGATCAAGACAACCCTAAAAGCTTTATGTCAGAGGTAGGACGAATCAAAATTCTTATTGCATGATCCAAAATATATCAATATGAACACAAACTACAAAGCTGAATATTAATTAAAAACAGTCCGACAGACAAATTGTCGCTCAAACATCCTGTGTTAATGTTTTGGCTCACGCATGCGCACTCACTTTGTAAGCTTCAATGTTGAAGAAAATAAATACAACTAGAACATCATTTCGGTCCCAGCTTATTTAAAACAGCAGATTCTATTTTATCCATTTCAGTTTTACTATAGTCTGAAATTGTCCAATATGGCTTTAATTTCATAAAATGACTTCCGGTGTGTATGATTTAGATCAGTTTTAACATCGTATTTTGATTTATTAAACAGGAGACTAGGAATTCTACGAATACATTTTCGATTTAAAGATGTGTACAGTACAACTTGCTAAAGCGACCACATGCACTCCGCGGGCTTTTTATTGAGCAAAACATGTAATTTCCTCGCGTTTGTATTTGCACTATAAATCGGTTCTATTGAGCGGACTTAGTCCATTCATATGATTTAAACCTTTGAACATAGATGATTGTTGTTCGTTCAATGCACGATGAAAGATTTAGATAGTCTTAATAAAAACGGCAACATAATTATGTACAACAGCTGGCGAAGGTGTTCGTTTGAAAAAACTTTTAGTTCTTGATAATTACACAACGCACAGAATGTCACACGGAATTCGCCATATAGCACAGTAGTCTCTGTTTTCTGACCAGCTTGAAAAAGCCCTCAGTGAGATTTTTATTCCAAAACCTAAATGAAAAGCAAATTGTACACATTGATCCATTCCAAAATTAATCACATCAATATATGAGATCCGATTTTGTGTAAATAATCCAATGTTTATCTTATTTCTGACTTCTTTTGTCAATGTTTGCTCTCTGTCACTCTTTCGCATTCTTAAATTACAAAGGTGATGACATTCCTTTGTTTTGTGACTGCTGTGTTTTCATACGGTACATATTATATCAAATAGCTGCGCAATATCAAGTTCCTTTCTCTGTGACAACTGTATGTCATGAAGCTTTCTATTGTTTGATAATTAAGAACATAATAACTCAAGGATAGAATTGAAAATGATCATTTATTAAAATGACAATAGGGTGGTATATATATATCATACAAACAGAACCGTAACATATGGTGAACAGAACCATAGAATAGTGTAAATAATGTGTTGCTGATTAACAAACATGTACCAAATAATAACACCGCATAATTATGAAAGGTTGAGGTAAATTAGCCACAAAATTGTGTACATCAAGGATTGCATGACAATAATCTTGAATAGGCTTGTGGTCACATATAAATGAAAATACGCCTAAAACATTACAATAAATTAATTAAAACAAATCTTGAGTAATATTGAATTAAAATGCTTTAATTTGATATGAAACGATATTAAATAAACGTTTCTAATGCATTTTTAAAAGGAGGGAGAATAGTTCATATACATACAAATAACATTAAGCAATAATTACAAAACTATTATAAAGAATGCCTCATTATAATTTATAGCTACCTGATATTGGTATGCACGCATTAATTAGCATTACAAGTATCATTAAAATGTCATTATGTTCATTCGGTTAATTAGACTGGGAAAAAGAAATACTTTAAGAAATTTTGCCAAGTATACTTTAAAGTCATTCGATACGATAAACAAATATTTTATTAAATCAATATTTTTTCACAAAATGTGAACAGTTTTGAATACCGTAGTATCGATCCATTAATATGTCAAAACTTGGGACATTTAAAAGCTTACAATATACAACTGAGCATATCAGTAAATACTGCAGCAATCAATACCTTCTAAGAATTCATTCTTGTCTTCCACACACACGTTTTCAGACGTCTATTGGGTTGTGAAAAATACCACCAGACTCACTTTAAGCCAGAAACCACATGAGGAAATATTAAGGATTGAGGACGGACGGAACATTGTCATGCAGCTGCCTTAAGCAACGTGCCCTGCCCTTGGACATGCCTTCTCCTTTAGCCGCGCCACTGCTTGAAGGATATATATAGTAAGTAACAGGAACAAATGATTTACCCAATTCGTTCGTATGAAACTAATGGGGCGGGTTGTATACAGTTTTGAAATAATGATCAGGGCAATTAAGTGTAATTTTAGGCTGCATAGAACCTGCATCTCTATACGTATTTAAGAATATTTTTCCTTTTTATATCATTGTATGCTACTATATAATCAACAGCCGTTTATTTCCACAACAACGCAATGTTATTTTGTGCTTAAAACTGGATTTACCATAGCCTATCTATCTTCCTTTAAGTTAATTCGATGTGACTGAGGGGCGTCCGTGGTCGAGTGGTTAATATGCTCTTTTGACTTTTAATCACTAGCTCCTCACCACTGTGAGTTCGAATACGACCCTGGACAAATTTGACATGTGTCGTATATTTACAGTCACAAAACTCCTTGCCATGTGAATGCATAAATTTGCAACCAAACAATAAGCTGCATTCAAAACCCAATCAGAAAAAAGATTTTATCGCTCTGGTACCATATACAGTTTTATTACCCCTGATAAACATTACGAAAATCGATTCAGTCCGAGTTTATCCGGTAATTTTCACAATTGTCGGCGAGATAGACGAACTCAAAGTAAAATGATGCTTACTTTATTAAACTCAAAATTCCCCCGCCTAAATTTTATCTAATATTTTATTAAATAACATTATTGGATTGATCGATAAATGAATTTTAATGCACGGGTGGGAC
Organism: Lutraria rhynchaena; assembly: GCA_008271625.1. Classification (NCBI taxonomy): domain Eukaryota; kingdom Metazoa; phylum Mollusca; class Bivalvia; order Venerida; family Mactridae; genus Lutraria; species Lutraria rhynchaena. The sequence continues at coordinate 231,130 of VIBL01000126.1, read as the reverse complement.
ATTTTTTGCTTCATTTGCCAGATTTGAGTTAAACGGATCGGACTTAAATCAGTCTTTTTCCGAAATTTTCATACCAGTTGCTCTATATTCAATGTAAAAAGGATAATTGACTTTAAGTGCTAATTCCCCCCCCCCTAAATATCAAAATGAAATAAATATTTTTGCTTATAAATAAAGCTGAATTATTAAAATTACTGAATATGAGATACATTTTTTGTAAAATGATTAATAAAAATATATGAAACAAAATGTCTAGTATTCCTTCTATGTTCTATAGCGCCGGTTTAAGTGTGAAGCGCTAATCTGATAAGCGAAATTGTTCTACATGATTTGCTAAATTACCCTAGCTGTTGTTGCAACGTTAAATAAATTTATTTATTTGCTTTTCACATGATTTATCGTACCAAACAATAGAAAAAACTTTGAATGACCATAAATTTTCTTTTTAAAACGGAAATAAAATGGAACAAATTATAATACTAACATTTCTTTCCAATCTTGCCACGTCTGTGATTTGTTGAGTTCGATTTGTAACATTGCTTTACAATGGAATAATTTATGTTTCTTATAAGTTGACTGCGAATGTCTGTAATTTACTTCTGGCGTAAAAAAAACTTTTATGGTTACCAGACATCCCCTAATTCCCGTGACTAGACTTTTTATTAGACCAGAGGAATTGTACATCCACTGTCTCATTTATTTGCCTTCAGTTACAAAAATAATCTCAACAGCGACTTTAAAGAATAATCAAATTTCCCCGTCTACGTATCCTGAGAATGTAACTAGAAACCAACAATATTTTTAGGCCTTACTTTATTAATCTATTGAATTGAATAAGATAATAATACCACTATGTTGAAATTTGTTATCAGTCAAAGATGTATATTCCATTTAACATTCAATAATACAATGGCGGTTAAACATTTTTAGCAAATAGGTTTCCGCAAGTGTTAATAGTGTAAAAGTAGCATCATAATTACAGAAATGATAACATAAATCATGAAAGTGAAGAAAATAAAAAAAACTGAATATGATATTTATATTATGCTTCGTTTATCATCAATCTGAACCCCCCCCCCAAAAAAAGACTAATGCACGGTACTTTTTTTTCAAAGAAAATGTTTAAAAGCTTCCATAGTTTTGACTAATATGTTCGGGGTATGGCTGATCTAGTTTGATCTCGGACGCAACTCGACTTTGCTGAATTTGCGAATTCTGATCCCCCATGTGGATGAAATAGAAAATTATGCTTCCGAGGGACTTAATCTAAGATTTTATGCGCATAGTCCAAAAAAGGTCCAAAACTACTATCTTGAAAGGAAACGAACAGCTTATGGGAACCTACATCAGTTTTGTAGGTTTCCGCAATAGAAATGGATTAACTGTAAGATTTTTTCAGAAACAATAATAATCCCTTGAGAAGTTTATGGCAGCGGGTTATTGCTCAAAGATTGAATTAAATTAAACTATACAAATAGTGCTCTAATTCAAACTGACTAGAATTAAAACAATTTTGTATGCAAAAAGGATGTTTGATGTACGCATAATTGCAAAAAAGGTTTTCTGTAAGTAAAACCCACGTATATGATTGTCACGTAAACACAACTGAAAGTTTATCCATTTTTTTGATCAAGCATTTGTAGACTTGTATACAATGATTATCTAATGGGACACGATAGAGGCGTACACGTAATCGCTCAATCCGCAGCGCTATAGTCAGTTATATTAGATACTTTGATACCACTATTGAATGAGAATGCATTGCTTAAATAAGGACTATTGTTGCTCCCTCGGAATGATTTTAAGACGACAATATCTCGCAGTTATTGCAGGAATTCTGTTACTGTATTTGGTACTAACACTGAGTAAGTTGTGTTTAATTTCATTATTGTCACACTTCACACGTATTACGGACAGTATGTTGACTTTAGATTTTTTAAGGGACTGAACGCGAAATTGATATAAGAAAATCATTGTAATGAAAACTTAGACAAAAGTCTAATGAACAATTTAGTGTCTGCACACAACAAATGTAAATTGTGTTTATATTCATATTTTATCAATGTGTATTTATATCCGAAAACTTTTTTTCATAATAAATTTATCCTGCGTGACTGGTTGATTGTTTATATTTAATATCCCATCATTTGAGTCGATGTTACCTATTGACTTTAGTTTGTTTTATTATTGAACAGAAGGAGCTTTCAGATTTAGAAAAAGTCACAAATCTTCAGCTTAAAGACAGGACCTCCGGGTTTGGGCTAAAAATCACGATTTTTTTTGCCTGAATTGGTAAAACAAATGAAAACAATTTAAAATATGCCTTGAGACAATGATGGATGGAAACATGTATCTAAGTGTAGCTTTTAAACAGTCTTCTAAATATTTACAAACTAGACAGCTAATGTTGTGTTTGTGATTTTTAAAGTTAGAGACAACCATTCTACCATAGAGGCACCACAGTCATCCATTTGCTTACTTTTGACGGACCAAGTTTTCAAAGTCAACTACATGTATTTTAAAACTATATCACTCCTCTCTCCCTGAAATTTTACGCGTTAAGATGTTTCTAATACTTATGCATACATGCTTATGAAATGAAGAGCTATTGAAGATTTAACAATGAGACATTTGAATCACTTACTGTAAAATAACTGTCAAAACAGATTATACTCACCGAGGAGAGCGCCTTCATTAAGAATTCTACGTATTAAACAAATCCCAATACATTTACCGTGTTTAGATAAAACAAATAATCCAGCGTATTTAAATCCCATGGATATAATTATAATTTCTTTCCTCTTTATCAGGCCGTGATAAAATGTCAGAAAAGGAGATTATTAAAAGTTCAATAAATTTTGTTGTTTTAGATAAATCAATACATATACTTGCGTTGGTAAAATATAGGACTCATTGATGGTCATTCAAAAACGTCGTTCTGTCATATTTAGCGTGTTTTATGATGGGGACTTCAAATATTGTATTAGCGGATTGATATATTAATAAAAACGTGCAGGTGGTCGTGGGGCTAAATCTAAGTTAATCTTAACTTGGTCCTCATGAATTGGGGGCCGATTTATTAATGTCGCTTTAAATTCGTACTGAAATTGACTTTATTATCGTAATAATTGTTTACTTGTTATATAATTATTTTCGTTGTTGTGTATTCACCATTTATTATGAAACTTAAAATGAAGACAATTATTTTTGCCTGTCGCCTCAAAAGCTGGCGATTATTCCATTTTAAGAATAAATTTGGCAAAATGAATATCAAATTAGTCCCAAACGTCCAGATCAGGTTTCCATTCTATTTGGTCTAATGTGTCGATCAATTTGCGAAAACACGTTCGTGCGCAGTTATTACAGTTGGTTATAAAATGTTACGAAATTTTGATACAATTTGTTCGTATATTGAATGTTTAATATATTGAACTTCCATCCGGTGATGGATCAATTTTGTATACGCAACGAATCAATTAAAGGCTCTATTCGCGTGATTTAATTGATCTTACTAATTTACGAAGAAATAATATCACATTGTGATAAATAATGATGTGTATTATTGTTTTTTTTGTCGTTAATAAATAACTGAACATCATTTTAATGAGGATCGTGACGTTTTTATCATTACCCAGACAAACGTCGAACTCAAATTTCAACAAGATGCATCATATTGATGAAAATACCAATATATAGATCATGTGAAAAATGAATTATATTACTGAAGGATATGTGTATAATTCACATATAAATCACGCTCGTAACAGATCACATTTATAACAAGTAAAATAAAATATCGATCAAATTCTTCACATAATATGTACTTTATGTACTGGATTTCCGCTACATATGTGATCACATATGTTATAGGCGTTACATGCGTAATCTGTGACGAATGTGGTCTTACATAGCTGGACTATGTGTAAAGATGGTTACATACATAATGAATTGGAAAGTATTCATTTTTAAATTTCAGAAGAAAACGTAGGAACATTTACAAGCGTATTCTGGTGATTTTTTCCAACATTTGACACACTGTGGAGTCGCGTATCACAGATCTGAGTATACACTAAAGTAGATTCCCTCAAAATGTTTTATTGTTTCTTTTTTAATTATTCGCACTTTTTTTTAAACAAAAACCTTCTTTACGATTTTTTTAAAATTTTGCTAAAAATACCTATCGTTCTTGTGCTTATAAATGTAAACATTTTACATACGTGGACTATGATTTTAATTTCTATGTCAGAAAAAGATGCATCAAAGGTTTCTTTCGATACTTATGAGTCGACCCTTTTCATGTTTTAAGTAGAATCCCGAGCACCTAAATTTGAAAATACTTTCTTAAATTTATAAGTGAGACTAATACTCAAGGATCTCTCCTGATCTTAGAGTGTTTTAAAATGTTTCTAATGTATACACTTTGAAGATGAATCTATCTGATACTTAAGTTTCTGTAATGTACAGGCTATGAGTTAAGTTTTAAACAAGATGTTGCAAAATCTTCAACTTAACCAGATATTCACGTGTATATCAAAGGGGAAATGAAGGGTTAACACACACATATGAATTCAGATGATTTTATCTTAACATCTCTGTATTGTAACAGATGTTTAAGTAACGTAGTAATCAATATATTCGCTGAAAAAAGCTTACAAGATTGTCACAATAATTCAATAAGCTTGACCTTTATTAGAATTCTGTAATTGTCACATTTCTTTAACGGAACGGTGTATAGAACGTAAAATAACTGGGTTTGCTTTGATTAATCCACAAGTCCGTACGACCTACGTTTGTATTTGTCTCATGCAAGAGATCCATTCAAATTTTTGATTTTTGATATAACGTGTAATTATAGATGGGAGTCGACAACTTATGCAGTAACTGGCATTAAAAGACTTCAACCAAACAATCAAACTAATATCAATCTGACCTGAAATCTTATCGATGAAGGAGGTAGTTGGATATTTACAGGCAAAATGATGTGAAATACTATATTTATGTACATATTGGAAACATCATTATGTTTTATGTAATTGGTGACTTATAGGCCCATAGGACCGGGTACGATAAGATTCTTGTATTCATGTTCTGTATATTTTGTAAAAATATAATGCACAAGTCACGTTAATAAACAAATTAATTACTTGCTCAAATACTTACTTATAATGGGAAATTTCGTACGTTATGTTTTAATGTGAACACAATTGAATGTACGAGTTATGTATCCGTACATGATGCTTACAATAATATTAAAACCACCTTTAGCTCTAAAAGTTTACATTGAGGTTAGACATCAATAACCAGTCCAAAAAAGATGCTTACAATAACACATCGATATTAAAACCACCTTTAGCTCTAAAAGTTTACATTGAGGTTAGACATCAATAACCAGTCCAAAAAGATGCTTACAATAACACATCGATATTAAAACCACCTTTCTAAAAGTTTACATTGAGGTTAGACATCAATAACCAGTCCAAAAAAGATGCTTACAATAACACATCGATATTAAAACCACCTTTAGCGCTAAAAGTTTACATTGAGGTTAGACATCAATAACCAGTCCAAAAAGATGCTTACAATAACACATCGATATTAAAACCACCTTTAGCTCTAAAAGTTTACATTGAGGTTAGACATCAATAACCAGTCCAAAAAGATGCTTACAATAACACATCGATATTAAAACCACCTTTAGCGCTAAAAGTTTACATTGAGGTTAGACATCAATAACCAGTCCAAAAAGATGCTTACAATAACACATCGATATTAAAACCACCTTTAGCTCTAAAAGTTTACATTGAGGTTAGACATCAATAACCAGTCCAAAAAGATGCTTACAATAACACATCGATATTAAAACCACCTTTAGCTAAAAGTTTACATTGAGGTTAGACATCAATAACCAGTCCAAAAAGATGCTTACAATAACACATCGATATTAAAACCACCTTTAGCTCTAAAAGTTTACATTGAGGTTAGACATCAATAACCAGTCCAAAAAGATGCTTACAATAACACATCGATATTAAAACCACCTTTAGCTCTAAAAGTTTACATTGAGGTTAGACATCAATAACCAGTCCAAAAAGATGCTTACAATAACACATCGATATTAAAACCACCTTTAGCTCTAAAAGTTTACATTGAGGTTAGACATCAATAACCAGTCCAAAAAGATGCTTACAATAACACATCGATATTAAAACCACCTTTAGCTTTAAAAGTTTACATTGAGGTTAGACATCAATAACCAGTCCAAAAAGATGGTCATCATAATGAAGTGGTCTTAAAATTGAAGTGATTCCTTCGTTAGGTTTTACTATTAAATGTTTTTTTTATTTCAGATGGAGTGCACGAAAAATTTGATGTTACTTCTTTACGCGCGGGGCAGTTGCCGTCCAAGGTGATAGACTTTGCGAAATATTTCAATCCAGACTTTGGTAAATTCTTATTTCGTATTTCCCTATGATACATTTCTGTCACTTGTGGTACTTCTATGTGTTAAATTATGCACCTATTATATAATTAATTATCTCTCTCCGTCACCTGACAAATCCTTAATTGTACTAAATATAAGACTGGGCTTTTGAGCTTGCAAGCAAACATAAGCATTTTACAATGAATTCAGAAGGTGTGTGTAATAAAACAAGTACGAATGTTTTATCTGTCCAAAATCATGTCATATGGAACAGACAATATGCATACATTTTGTACTTGTATAACAATAATGGGCACTTTGTATAGTAAGTTGTTCATTGTAGAAAAGCTATACCATTTTCGGCTTATTGTGACATTCCACGTAATGTTGAACCTCAAAAATATAAAAGTAAGAAAACATGAAAAACATATGAGCCGCGACTGTGGTTCAGTGGTAGGTGCGCTGGACTTGTAACCCGGTGATCCGGGTTCAAATCTCGGTCGAGCCAGGTTATACCCTTCTATGAAAATATGACAAAATGTCGATTTTCATCCATATATGGAGAAGTAGTCGGCTCCTTGTGGAAGGGTAAGTCACTTAAAGTTAGTACTGGTCAGTTTACAGCCCAGGAAAACTGGTAAGGTGTACCGGCTGCCGTATATGTGTGAAATATTGTTGAAAACGACATAAAACCTAGTGAAAAACATGTCAAGATGTAAACTAACATTTAATACATTATATAAGTACTGAACGGCAGGATATTTTGTTGTATGTATTTTAATAAGAGAATTTGTGAGGAGTACGAACATGCTGTTACCATGGTTGATTTCCGAGACACATGGAAGTAATGATGGTCCTCACATTTCATGCATGATCTTTATTTTATGTTTGTAGCAGCATCATTTATGTTTTCTTTTATTTTTTTATATACAGTGCAACCTCTCCGGAGCGTTCATTTCTTGAGCAACAACCTCTCTTCAACAACAGCATGATGTTTTCCTACTGTACGATTTAACTAATAATCTAATCTCTCGAGAGCAACAACCTCTCAACAATAACATGCTTTTTGCTTCTCCCAATTAATGTTGCTTTGGAGAGGTTACACTGTACATATACACTCTGCAGTTAAATCAATTTTATACAAGAGTAAAGGGTAGACAATCCTGTATTAACCAATATATAACGTTGTTATCGAATTTCCTCTGGCATTCTTTCTATCCTTTAAATCCTACTCTGGTTCATCAACCTTTTGACTTAAGAAGGAATTATAAGATATAAATGTTCTTAATTTATACGTTATTTTCGAAATACAACCGTTTTGTGGCCGACTATTGAGCAAAGTTTTGAAAACCCCAAAACATCCTGGTGAAAGAGTATTGTTCTGTATAGAAGTTTAACATTAAAATATTTACATACACTCTTATGTGTACTTTGAAATTCGTTGAGAACGAAAATGCTATATGAGCTAGGGACTGATATTCAATTTTATAACTTCGGCCAGGATTCCTCCACATCCTAAAAGATCGGGAGTTAATCAGTGAAATGATCTTTGAACTACTCAAAATACATCCTGATTTTAAGGACAAAAGAAAAAAGATCAGTATTAACTTTAATAGAATTTAATAGAATTATGATTTCGAAGGGTAAAACCAAATGGACAAACCATTTTTCGAACATATGCATGTAGTTATCAAATAGATGCTGCAAACAATTTAACGAAGACGAGGCCAATTTGCTGATTGTAGCACTTCCTGATTGTGGTACATGCTGAGGAGATTCGATTAGTACACTTTTTGTACAATGTGTGTGATCTTACCCTTGATTCCAGCGGACAATATTGCTGGGAGACCGGTGCAGGTTTTAATACTCACATATATGAGGTCAGGTTCCAGTCTTACGGGCGACATACTACAACATAGTCCGGGAGCATTCTATTTGTATGAACCGTTCAGAGCTTTGGGACACAAGAGCAGCGATTCCTTTACTATACAATATGCAAACGGAACCATCAGGTATAGACATATAAAGTATATATACAGGTATATAGATATGTATCACAGAATATTCTTAAATGGCGCTTCAGCGACTCAGCAGCTTTAAATAATCTGCGACCTGCGAATGTCGGCGGCGCTCTCTATGATGTTATGAAATCTTACAAAGAGTAATGGCAATAGAAAAAAGATAAGCCATTTATTCGACGCTATGACAATCGCATCAACGGCATTTTGCTTTGTTATAGTGTCTTCCATGGACACGTTTTCTCTGATAGGTTTCATAACATTTGAACAGCACCAAAAGATTTCGAAAACAATACTGTTTACCTAATAGTGGCTGGCTGGAATTTTGTCAGAATAATTTGCGCTCTACATTTTGAAATGGACACGGTGAATTTGGCAGTTTAAAACAGTCCCTGTTAGTGTTTATCAGTCATTGCCCCATGGTTTGCGAGCGTTGCAATTGGGTCGCTCACAATAATCAGCTTTCGCTATTTTTGACAATTGTGTGACTGGTCGTATTTATCAGTTGGAAGATATGCTTGCGCTTGTCATAAGTAATTCTGCGATCATTGCCCGAATGGTAGACGGTCAGAGACTGCATGCGACTGTGAGGGACTCGTCAAGTTATTTCTAAAGACCTCTTGAAAATTAAGCGATTGTAGGGAGCCAAGCTTATTTACGTAATTGAAAACCAAACCGCTTTGCGAAAATTATCAACAGAAAACTGCAAGTTTGCAAGATCTATGATTAAACGTTGTCGGTGTTCACAGTCACAAGTCACAAGTTGTCGTAAGATCTTGAGTGACTGGGGCTATAGAGGAGCTATTTTACTTTTTAATATATTTTGTAGATATTTGCAATACCTGTTAGATATCTTAAGTTTGAACTTACAACTCCGCTAAAACTGATATCTTTAATTGTAAATACACATTCGTATTTCATGAATAAAAGTGATCACGGAGTACTTGACATTTTTAAAGAGCTTTTAATACCCAGTAAAGTTAAATACGTCAGGCTTTCGATAACAGATGCTAGGTCGGCAATTAGAGATTTCTTCCAATGACATTAAAAAGTAAATTGGCTCCTCATTCACATAATTTTGAAAAATCACAATTTTGTTGTCCATCCAATACCATAAAGAAATCAGACACTAAGGAGGGATGTCTCATTAATAACAACAAAATAAGTATAGTAACAAGTCAGTTCTGGGCGTGATTTTATAGACTAAGCAAAGATAACAGTTTTAAAAATAAAAATCCTGCTAATGTTATACATTTCGGACTTTGATCAGTAACAGCTGACAATCGATCCCAAAAGAATCAGTTGGATAAAACATTTGTATGTAAACAAGAGAAGCAAGATTAAGCTTAAAAACCTAAAATTCTTTGCTAAGATATGTTAATAAAAAAAGGGGCCTTACTCGCTACTGGCAAAAAGAATGAAATGACCACTACAGCAACAAATCAATTAGAGTACATTTATCGGACCAACTCATTATAAAGTTCTCTTAATTACGGATCATTTTGTGTTTTATTTCAACCTGATATAAAGACCACCTCAAAAATAAGACCGCTTTTTGAGTCCAAAAGGTGTTTTTTACAGTACATATTTATAAAAAGTCTGCTTGTTTCATTTACAATATCCACATCTGCTCAAAAGGACATAAATCAGGTCGTAAGCAAAAACATGTTTAGTCGTTATAGAGATATTGGGTAAATAGAATTCAAAATAAAATATAGCCTTTAAGTACCATTATACCATAAACTGGTTGAGCGCAAATCGTTTTTTTTCTGCTGAAAACAGTCATCAAATACAAATAAATAATGAAGACATGTCAGTTCACGGTTATCTATGTTTACTTAAAGAGAACTATAATTTCTAGAACTTTTATGTGCTCCTTCAAAATACGGTCAATACCCAAAATGTTTTTCTTATTTTTCATGACATTCTACCGACGAAAATCGGATATTGTCATACATCATATTGTCATACAGGATGGTGTCATATACATCGTGTTGCCAAAAATCATGGTGTCAGACATCTTGTGGTCATACAGGATGTTGTCATATACATCGTGTTGACACAAACCATGTTGTCATACATCTTGTGGTCATACAGGATGTTGTCATATACATCGTGTTGTCACAAATCGTGTTTTCATACAGGATGTTATCATATACATCGTGTTGACAAAAATCATGTTGTCATACATCTTGTGGTCATACAGGATGGTGTCATATACATCGTGTTGACACAAACCATGTTGTCATACATTTTGTGGTCATACAGGATGTTATCATATACATCGTGTTGACACAAATCATGTTGTCATACATCTTATGGTCATACAGGATGTTATCATATACATCGTGTTGACACAAATCATGTTGTCATACATCTTGTGATCATACAGAATGTGGTACAGTATGTTGTCATTCGGACTCGACAAAATATCTTGAATGGATCATTTCTCCTTGTTTACGACATTTGCAAGAACAAAAGATATGCTCATTTAACGCGACTCAAAGTCTTTAAGCCAACAGAGTCCACTCATTTTGTAAGAGTATCTTATAAGCTCTCTCTCATTCTTGTTTCCAGTCTTTTTATCTATTTATCATTACTTATTATTCAATTTTATGTTACTGTCTTCTTTATTTAGCATGCAAATACCTTTTACAATTAGTGTTGGTAGAACTTGTTGCCAAATCGTTTTAAAAAAATGTTTGACTGTATTGACATTGTTTGATTTTCACAGATGTTTGTTAACGTTTTATTAGCAACTGTTGAATCAAGGAAATGGGTACTTAGAAAAAGAATATGTATAGGCTTCATTTAATGCATTTACTGTGAGAGAAAAGACGCTTGAAACATGAGTCCCTATTAAGTCGAGTTTTGTATGCACAGCCATCGTTTATACAGTGCTTTGTAATTAAGACAAATATACGCGTATTTTTGTTATATCATAAGATATACCTGTAGAGATAAATATGATACAAGTTGTGCGTGTCAATGTCATAATCATTTACAAACGAATAGATAAGTATCTATAAAGTATTATTCATTTATACTTACAATGTTAAGTGAAATATCGCAAAGCTTTATTGACATTGTAAAATTATTAAATTAACGTAATAAATGCAGAAATAGAAGTGTTAATTGACATATTTTATGATAAGAAAATCATTATATTACAAATTGTATCAGCAGAATCTATTCAATACATGCTTACAAAAAGTAAATGCTTTGTTACAAATGTACTCAAAAAACCGATTTACAGGTTTTTTTCCAAGTCTCCTACTTGTAAAAATGTGCGATATTTCATGTGTTAACGATACTTTATATGTTAACGATACACGGGTTAATGATAATTCATTTCTGAACGATACCTCATGCGTTAACGATACTTCATGTCTTAACGATACTTCATGTCTTAACGATACTTCATGTGTTGACGATACTTCATGTCTTAACGATACTTCATGTCTTAACGATACTTCATATCTTAACGATACTTGTGTTAACGATACTTCATGTCTGAACGATACCTCAAGTCTTAACGATACTTCATGTCTTAACGATACTTCATGTATTGACGATAATTCATGTGTTAACGATACTTTATATGTTAACGATACTTCATGTCTAAACGATACCTCGCGTCTTAACGATACTTCATGTCTTACCGATACTTCGTGTCTTAACGATACTTCTTCATGTGTTAACTCATATCACAATCAACGCCTCTATTAGACAGAAAAAATCATTTCTAGCGTCTATATCACAAATTGTCATTGTATTACAACCATCTGTTGGAACGATTAACAGTTGGGATATTGTTAACGCCGACTTTGTTTGCAATGGTTACAATAGAGCTACACCATATATTGTGAATGATAACTAACCCGGTATGTATCACATTGGTTCAAATGGTATGAACTTTCAAGCAACATGTCAAGATTTAATAAATTATGTTCGGGTTGGGCACCTGTTGTCAACGATATTTCAGTAACGTACTTACGGACGGTTATAATGAACAGTTTTCATGGATTTTGTACGACGAGCATTAACCCCATTCTTTGTAAATTATCGCCAATTTCTGCTACTAAATGACCTGCCGCAGGCATCGAATAACTTTGTCTGAAAACAAATCGTCACAAAACACATGTATCATGCCCAGGATTTCTAAATCACAACCCAAGATCCATAGACCTTCCTCTGTACATATAGAGTTGGCGGGTCTCGCAAGCATACTTGAGCATACTAATATTATAATGTAACATCATCAAACAACTTATATGTCATAATATGGTTTGCTGCATATGCCAATATATCAGTACATCACGTTACGTTACTTGAGCGGTAGGTGTAGCCTATCACAAGGGTCGATATCGGCAGACCGCATTAAGAGCAAACCTTTTTTAATTTTGTTTTTTCGTCAGAATATAGAGTAAAGCATTGATCTAATAATACAAATACACACAAGTGGAAATATTTTACAACAAACACCAAGCTTGATGTTTTAATAAAATTGATATGATCCAAAACTATTAATTTGATAAGAGTGCATACTTTTAAAAAACACGGTTCATGAACAAATTTGTCATTGTTCGTCTAAGAGGCTTTTGCTGAAGTAGTGTACCGCGGTACTTAATCGTATCCTATCGCTCGCTTCATGGTGATATACAGCCCAAATCATATGGTGTGATGTACGCTAATCCGTCTTCTATTTCTTTTTTCATCTTTTCCTCTTTTTCTTCTCTCTTTAGACACTGAAGATTCCGCTGTGTCCATTCAAGTCCTCATCCTAACGTATATGAGGAGCGGTTCAAGCCTCACAGGGGATATTCTTCAGCATGCAAATGGGGCTTTCTACGTTTACGAACCTATGCATTCAATACAAAGCGCCATAATTCATGATTATGAAATGGTTGTTCCTAATGGGCATATAAGGACTTAAATAAAACAAAGACACCATTGTCAACAACAGCGTTCTAAGCCCGACAGCCAAAACATCTCAGCAAGACGCCCCTAGAAAGATTTGCTATAATGAAAATCTAAGAAACCAACAACTGATTCAAAAATTTTATACCAATAGTAACATCACCACAGTATACTTTAGTAGTAAAATCTCAATAATGTTATAAAAAATCCTACAAGGAACGTGTTAAATTACACAATAATGGTCAAACATTTACAAATAGTTTATAGTTCGAACTTGTGAAAATATTCTATTAGTTAATTTAACAAGTTATGAAAATATATTATTATCGTACTATATTTGAAAACACGACAAGGTCAGAAAATATTGCTCCTTTTCGTCGAACCCGCTCGCTGTATGTTTGACTTAATCTCCATAGTGTGTCCGCCCGTACTTAGGAGAGCCACAGTATGGAATTATTTCCATTGATTTGCCTTTGATGCTTTAACCCCACAAGGGAGATTTCCTAATCCCACAAGTAAAAATTAACCCCACAATAGCACTTTGTATCGAAAGAACCTTATAATGTCAATTTGTACGCATTCCCTAACACTTTAATGTGTCTCTCGTCCGTCCGGACCATAACCCTGTAATTAATTGACGGATTTTAAGATAACTTCACATACATTTTCACCGTAATGGGACTGTGTACATAGCTCAAAGTCGAGATGATTGAATGACTTGGAATATGACCTTAGAAGATCATATTTTTACACGAACATTTTGTATAGTATACAAGATGTCTCACAATCGATGAAAATGAACAAGACATATTATATTACTTGCCAATATACTGGAGGCATATTTCTAGTCCTATAAGTCTTACTTACTCATTTAGCTATCTGTACCGTGATTTGAATCCTTCCCTTAATGTACTAGCGATATACAGCTCTGTTAGAACCATCTCAAAGCTAAATTATTCCGTCTGAAAAGGGGCAATAACTCTGTATTAAGGCTTGATAATGAAGAATGTAAAGTTGCAAATCACTTCAATTGTATAACCGGTATTAGTGGTCCTAAAGGTGGTCTTAATATTAAGGTTTATCTGTGTTTCCCTGTATATGTAGCATCATCATTAGTTACTGCGCATGATATAAGAAAATAGATATAAGAAAATAGATATAAGAAATTAGATATAAGAAATTAGATATAAGAAATTAGATATAAGAAATTAGATATAAGAAAACCAATTTGTAATTAGTAAGATATATTTCCAGGAAACCACCTTTCAAGTTCGAAGAGGAGGCTTACGAAAATCTTTACAACTGGTTTACATGCAACCTCACAAACTTGCCTAACATAGCATTGAGTGACAAGTTCATGAGTAAGTATTACCTCCCTTGAAAATAATGATACTAGATACTAATTGACGAATGAACGCTGGTCATACTCAAAATTGACTCCAAACTTAAAAATGGAAGGTAGGAATTGACATGTATATATACAATATGCTTTACAGCTATGAAAGTTATCTTTCATTGTATGTAGGGCATTGGCAATTTTATAGGACAATATGTTTTCGCTTGTAATCAAGAGAGAATACAATCCAAGAAGCGATACCTACGGAAGTGTCAGATTAAACCGGTTCCTCTTGCAAAATTCCACTTTTTGTCCCATCGACAGAGTCACACGGAAATTTAGAAGCTTCATCGAAACAAATAGTGATTTACGCCTATAGAGAATTATTTCATAAGACTAAAAATATAGACGAATATAATTATGAATTTCAGATTTATGTGGTTAGTTTGAATTAATTTAATATTGGCGGAATAAAATTACCATGCAGCACTGTGGAAAGCCCCGAATATTTTCTTTTCCGAAAGAAAATTTTGGTAGAGGATAAATTGCTTTGAAGAAGCAAAACCATGCAATCAATTAAATATTCGAGTAACTGCTGAACTAATTTACAATACGTATTCAGATGTGATTGTTTTGGTGCGAGTCACTGATGGTTGGTTACGTAACAGTTCTGTCATAAACGTGGAAGGTAATTCCCCGTAACTGATTTGTAATTTCAATGCCCTCAATTGAAAGGGTAAGCGCGATAAATTACCTGTCCCATTCTTTGCCTAAATGGAGATAAGCCCTTCACGCATTCACACATTCAATTACAGAAAATGATATTCATTCTTTCAGACAAAGGATTGAAGTCAAGTATGATATCGGTGTGTTTAAACCACATGCGAGGGACAATGAACATGACGCGTGCAATATACATGTGTGCTAGGCAGCTGCAAGGCATTTGCGAACAATCACCTTTCCGAATAATTAAAACAATACGACTGAATCTTGCTGATGTTTCACATCTATTGGATGACCTTCCAAATCTGAAAATCGTCCATCTTGTAAGGGATCCCAGAGCTACACTTTTTTCACAGTCACGCTTGGGAAAGTGTTCAGAAAGGAAAGGTGGACGACCGGGTTGCACCAATGAGTTTTGTAGGAGAGTAGAACACGATGTCCTAGAAGAGGAAAAGATTCTTAAAAAATATCCCAATAGAATCATGCCTGTATTCTATCGTGACATAGCAAGTGAACCGATAAAAGCTTCAAAGAAATTGTATGACTTCATAGGAGCAGAATTTACATCCGAGGCAGAGAGATACATATTTAACATTACTATGGCGGGGAATCAAAACAATTGCGCTATTTGCACGACACGATCCAATTCTTCTGAACATATTGACACTTGGAAGGAAAAAATGGACCCGTCCTTTATTAAAATCGTCAATGACAGATGCAACTATATCATAAAACGGTATGAATTTGATGAGCACCCGGTCCAATAATAATATGACCAACGCATATGTGTATGGTTTATTAATGACATCGTTGAGTTATGCTGTCTTAATTATTGTTTTCAATTGTTGAACATTGAATTGCCCTTCAAGCCTAGTATATACCTGACAAATGTATATGGACAAATCTTCACGTCTAATGTTTTCAATGGATATTCAATTAAAATTAATAAAATTTGCTTTCTTGTCCAGTGTTAAAATGGTTCAAAATTCGTATTGTCGAATAACGGTTGCTTGACCAAAACAATGGGGTAGGTAGTTCGCAAAACATTTTTACTGTTTTTGTTTTTGTTAAACATGCCTTTCATACTTTGGAGCATGATTCGTCCCCAAATTGTTTCGTAATTTGGCTTTTGGTGAGAAAAATATGGTCGGTCAGGTAGCCATGACCAAATCATAGTCAAGTTTATTACACCGCTTTTAAACAAAAAGTCGTGATTATGGCTTTGAAAATATAATATAATGACGGAGCTTATTTCCTTAAACGGATAAAGCCATTAAGCGCTCCGTCACATCTTATAGAGATCCTTTCGAATATACCTCCCCCCGGGGAGCGCTATTCACCGTACATAGCTCCAGAAGCTGTATTCGGAGTATTTGTTACTTTTCCTCGGACAGAGATCTCCTATTATCTGATGCGAGATAAAATTCATTAAATCTTTAATGATGATAAATTCGTTGGTTATACTAACACATGGCAAGATAAGCATTTACGATGTAATTGACATGTAGTAATGAGAAGTCTGTCTGTCCGTCCGTCCGTCCGTCTGTCTGTTCTCTCAAACCGCTTTATGATTTCTGAAGAAAAATGGTATGTAAGTTCCTTTGGAATTAGCGATAAGTAATGTCATATCTACGTTCAACTTAGGTGATAATCAAGATCAAAAGTAAAAACTTATGAATATTTAGTTGCAAGCATGTAATGATTTGGTATATGGTCATTATCCGATTGGCATTTACTCTTTATTTAGTCGCACACATTTTCCACACAGTCAAAGTCAAATTAGTCAAATATTCCCATCCACGTGGCTGGTTTACGTTGACATCCTGTATATAATCATTTTGATCAAAGTGTATGCGAGCTGTATTCGACTTTACACAAGCTTTTTTCAGCATACAGCTCCCCAATCACTGAATACAGCTGCACTGGGAAAGGATCCCTATAGAATGTGACAGGGCTCGCTGACGGGTACATAAGTCAGAAAAAAATGTCTGCATTTTTTTGAAAACGTATACATGTATATTTCCATTACTCTGCGTCTTTCAAGATTCTATTTTTTCATATTTTAGTTCAAACTAATTCCTAAAATGAACTCAATGAAAAGCTTCCTCGATATTGAGTTGTGACATGTTACTGATTAGTTTTTCACGATTTCTAAGGTAAATAAAAATGATCTTCAGGGTAACTTGATATAATATTTAGGATAATGTGGATATTGTCTATACAGCTGTTGTCATTAAGTTTATGGTAGTTATTTACGTGTCTGGATAAGTGAACAAAACAGACTGTTACGTATCGTATTACACTTATAAATATAAACCGTTAGTCAATAATAATAAAACGTGTGTTTACAACAAACTTACTTTATGATCAAAAGTATGATTTATTCATGTATTATCGTAAGTCGGACAGATGATCGTATTTCACAGCATATTTTCTTTAACCATCTGTAAATGGAAGTAGTAGACAGAAAACTTTAATTGAATCAAATACTCTTGAAAATGTATGTACATATTGACAGTTTACAGCTTTCTAGAATAATTCGTAATTGCATTACTGCTCATTTCAAACTGATTAAAAACTGTTCATAAAATGTTCCGCAATTGTTTATTAGTAGTGCAATTAATGGTTTCGCTTGTAATTAATGGTTTTGCGTATAATTAATGGTTTTGCGTGTAATTAATGGTTTTGCATGTAATTAATGGTTTTGCATATAATTAATGGTTTTGCGTGTAATTAATAGTTTTGCATGTAATTAATGGTTTTGCATATAATTAATGGTTTTGCGTGTAATCAATGGTTTTGCATGTAATTAATGGTTTTGCATATAATTAATGGTTTTGCGTGTAATTAATGGTTTTGCATGTAATGGCTTCACTTGTTGTATTGCAACTTTCTTCCGTTATGCGTAGGTTATTGTTTAGGTTATTGTCCGATGTGAATTAACGCATTAGTTGAGATGTACAGTCAATCAGAGTTATACTGGACTCTGATATTGTGAAAAATCTGATGTAGTGAAATATTAACCCCCGAACACACCCTTCCTAATTTCATTGTTACGGATGTAGTTTAATATGGATACAATAAAGTAACTTTTCGGGTTCCAAATAATTCAATAATACCGTGTACTATTGCTTAGAAATGATTGTATATTCTATGTTGTAGAGTAGAATTTATACATTCCATTATTTGGGTCAATCATTCGCTTGTAATGTTGGAACAAAAAACAGTCCAAATATTGAGATGATCTCTCATTACTAAGAGGAAATATTAAGGTAATATTGATATCCGATCCGAAAACAAATCGTCGTTGTAATAAGGACGTTTTACCAAGGAAGCGGTCGTTGGAGTGTGGTTTTTACCGTATTCGATATTCATAATCAAGTGAAAAAAATCCAATTAGCAATGACCTTTTTCTAAACTTAGACTTACAACACTGAGCTATGGGTGTTGAATTTTGAGTGCCATACAATTGGAGTGTCAAGAATTAGAGAAGATAGATACACTTTATATGTATTAATTAATTGAACTGGAATGTGTAAACGAATGTTCTGTTGAATAAAGAAGCACTTTATCCAGATAATTTATTAACATTTATCTATCCAAGTATAATTAATGTTGATGTTGACGATTTTTGCTGATTCTCTTTTAGCCATGGGTATATCTGACATATGCTGAAAACAAACAGACGCAATTACTGGCATTGTATAGAAATACAAAAAGTGCAGAAAGTACAAACAATAGTAGCCTTGTTTTATACATCGTTTTTCTATTTTTCATAATGACATTGAAAAATAGCAACTTCACATGCTTGTGTATAATTCAACAATGAATGTCTTGGTCGCTTAAGATCGGATTAGCGGGAAGATTTGGAGGTGCTTTAAATAATTGCAACAGCACGGAATGAGATATAACGACTTAAGACAGCTGTGACGTTCAATACGCGTCAAACATGCCTAAGCTTAAAGAACATCGTGCTTCAGACCTGTCTTAGTTATTATGCTTGATGATACGAACAGATCTGTTCTGTCAAATATTATGAATTGTGATGATACACGGTTATTTAGAAGAAAAAAGGTCCAATACTATTTTGAACATTCTTTTTACTTACTTGTATTACAAATACATTTTCTGCAATGAGGATCATCATATTTTATACAAGATGGCTGACAGTCAGGCGGAAGTGGTGGACAATATGCAGCTCCAGAAAATGTTCCTAAATATTGAAAAAGGTTCATATAAAGGTGGCTATAAAGTTTTTCAAAAAAGTGAAACAGCCCGCGATTTATACAAGCAAATTAGGGATAATTTCCAAATATATGTATTACTAAGAATATTTGTTTTTGAAATTGAAAAAGATTACTTTATGTAGAACGTATATACATTTCATTTGACATGATGAAAGGTGCGTTTAGAATGCATTATTGTGTACTCCAGAACTTTATGGAAGGTATGGCACGGTACCATTGTTGTTTTACAAGTTGTACGAAGATACACATGGGTTGATGTTTAAAATCATATTTCACATGTTTTCTAATGAATGCATGCCACCCATTGTGGTCGTCTTCAAACATTTTAAGCCTATCATATCGTAGTAAAAAAAAACGAATTCATGTTTCCTGTATTCTATTTTAATCTCAATAACTTCATAATATGAGGCATTAGGAAAGCCAACGAGGTCTTGAATGTATTGAGGAAATCAATAAATGCTCAGTTACCGTATCCAGTTATTCCGGATGTTCGGTAGCTTTCAGAATCCACGTCCCCTTCAGCTGTGACATAACTTCCGATACCTGTGCTACCACTTCCGTCAATAACATGGCTGGTTCCAGCTCCTCCTAACGAGTTGGAACCAACTATGTAACTGATACCGCCTGAGTACGAATCGGTGTTGTGAGAGCCACTTGACGTATAATACGACGTCTGATGACAATTATCAGTGCAACCGGATCCGGAAGTCAAGACCGCGTAATGCACGGATGCTGAAAATATTTATCATTTTAAAAAAACACACATCTATTATTTTCATAATGCTGAATAGTCATGTAATATCGAGCTATCTGCTTACATGCGAAATCGGACAATCGGACAATACATAATGGTGTATAGAGGGCAATCACTCCTGGTTTTCATAAGGGACAAATGTCTTTCACGCTCAACTCGGCCTTTGTGGTAATTAGGCGAAGAATCAAATTCAGCATCGGAAGCCGGTTTTTTCGTAACACAATTCAATGAATGTTTTTACGCAAAATAGAGAATTGACTAGCACATAACGTAGAAAGCGCGTATTTCACGTTCGTACAGATTCTTGTCATGACCATGGTCAGAGATAAAAGAACATTACGAATTATTCACTAGGTGATCCAATCCTACACCTTATTGTGCGAATGCTGCGCCATAATTGATATTGGCATGGGACAATTGTCCTTAGTACAAATACGCACGTAACCGACATCTCCGACGACAATGGCATAACGTCATCATTTCACGTGTGACGTCATTGTTTACGTCAGATAGTTAAAAAAATAAGCGTGATATTTGCGCTTACATACCACTCAGAATATTACAGTATGGTTCAACTGCTATGTGGAAATCACAAGACATAGGATACGATTTCATGGTGACAGGTCGTTACTATTTTGATTTGGACGAATATTCTAGAAATATTTACCTTGTTTGCACCGGCATTTCGGACAACTTCCTTCAGTTTGTATGATGGTATAACCTTGAGGACATTCTGTAGCACATGATGTTGTACTCGGACACTGAACAATCTGATATTGTGGTTTAGGTCTCTGAACAGCATATATAACTAAAAGTGTGGTGTATTAGTCTATTATTTACAATATTGTATTCATGAGACTAAGGAAAGATAATCTGATATCAAAGCGGCTATCTGATTTGACAGCACATTTCAAACCCCAAGTCAAAATTATTGAAATGCATATTTTTATTTCTTTATACAAAAATTTTCTATATCAGGTGATGTCCATGAACGAAACGCAGATATTTTCTTTTGACATCATATTGTAGTAATTTTATATAATCACATTATGACTTATTGTACCTTCGTGGTTACTAACAGACGGACGGACAAACAATGCTTTCGTAGCACATGTAACATACCTGGCTGTTGTTTGCACGAACACTTGTAACAACTACTTGTACCATCAGTGAACAACTCATATCCGTGAGTACACGTGGCGGCACATGTCAGCGTATGTGTACATGTCTGTACCGTGTACTGAGGGCGAACTGTCACATATACAGCAAAATATCAACATGATGACAACAAATGTCTGACTAAATATTAAAGCAAACGTATGTACAATATAGAAAACAATAGAATGAATAAACTAGATAAACAAGTCAAATGTCGTTGGAACTATAATGCAGTAGACAGGATGTCTTCCCCTAAACCAGCTATAAGTTAATTAGAAGCCACCTGTCGTAATGGTCACAATAGGTTTTACCAGGAAATTTGGAAGACCAGGATTTGGAAGAGATTGAAATAAGCATTGATATCATCACAAACATATAATGACATATTAATCGCGGGCATATTTTGGTATAAAATGGACACATAGATTCGATTTTCTTTCATTTCTTCTACGTACATATTAATCAAACCCGGTATCAATGGTTAAGGAAATGAAGACATACAATATTATATTTCGATCATATTTCTATGACAAACAAAAAATAGTATTTATTTCCGACTAAACCTCAAGTTACTTTAAACATCTATAATATCCACAGTCATCTGGTACCATCCTTTGAGTTTCCAATGTCGTAATTATAATGGTTGACAGGTGTTCGATAATGGTTATCAGATATTTGTGAAACAGATAGCAACGTGCGAAAACTGCAACGGCGAGTATAATCGAACCATTGCTCACTATTCACTATTAAACATACACAATTCTGGTCGATTAAGTATGATATGAATCTTAATCCGATCAGTTTATCGATAGAGCAAACTTCTGTAAGTAAGCGGTTTGGAAACCTAGGATAGCGACATATATCAACAGGATAAATTGATTGGCTCACAACACGTGAAGAAAGATGTCAATTATTAATGAAATGAGAATGTTAGAATAGGATAGTACTGGTAATTGATCCTGGAGCACCGGTAAGTTAACTGCTGTACGCAGTTAAATTCGGTAAAACCTCTCCTAGCGACCGTTTTAATAATATGATCATCTCATTATAAAGACCGCTTGTTTTCATAACTGTTTCAATATTCGCGGTACGGTTTTTTTAGGATCAATGTTTATTTTGATATCGAGATTTTTTCTGTAACTCCAATGTTTTAATAAACAAATATTGCTGAACGGAGAAATTATAAATGGCTGTTACAGTACCTTGTGTGTAAGATGTTGTCGCGTACAAACATTCACATGTAGGGCAACCGTCTACTCCACATTTATATCCAAGGCTACAACTAGATGAACAAGCCAATGTATTCCGGCATGTGAGTGGTTTCTGTACGTAGATTTGTGTCAATGATGATAATCCTACAACTATTAGAGAATGGGCAAATTAAACCTCAGTATCAACTGTAGCACTCTTTTGCAACACACATACATGTAATTTGAAGTTCACGGAATCCATTCTCTGTGTGTTTAGATGACGCCGATCCGAGAATGTTTCATTCATTCACATTTGGCAGGAGCTTTCTCACTTTGCCAAACTCTATCGCATAAAAGTTTAAATCATTTACAATTCAGCATATAATTTGTCGATCAAAAGCATTAAACTCACTGATGATGCCAATCTGCATCAAGACTATCTCAGAAATTTTAACAGCAGTACAATATAACAAACAAACGAATGTCGTAGCATTTATGTATGGAGTTAATGACGTTCTATAGGTATCCCAACATTAAATTTGCTTTTTAATTGAAATCAGTCATTCGAAAGAAAATCCATGTTATAAGCAAACAAACTATTCAAAATTTGGGTCGGTTAATTCGTGAAATGACTTTACTCTAATTTGTTAAGAAGTATTACCTGTAGGATGGATGCATTCACACGTAGGACATCCATCTGTACCACACTTATATCCTACAGTGCAGCCAGAGTTACACGAGTGGGCGTGGCAGGTCAGTGTATACGTTGTTTGCACGTGACTGCTATACACGGGTTTTGTATACTCAGGTGGTTCAATGGCGATCTCTACTGGATATTTATACGGCTTCTCGACTTAAATAACAATTATATCAGTTTTATTACATTAGTTTGCATATTATAGGTGAGACCTTGAATGTTTGTAAATAAATAGGCATACTTGGTGCTTTTTACCCGATCCCAATGACGCTAATTTATGAGAGCACGGCATTTACTGAGCGCGTTTGTGTAACAAATTTAGAATAAAATTCCAGCTGTTTAATTAAAACTGATGTTGGCCACATTGTCTTTGAACCACAACCTACCTATAAGACAGGAGCACTCTGGACATCCGTAACCATCAGTCTTGGACATAACGTAACCATTTGGACACGTGCGCATACAATGGGATGTTACAGTGCATTCTTTCTTAGGTGGTTGAACAGTTTGAACAATGTAATTTACTGTTGCTGAAATGGTATCGACAAAAGTCAATAATACCGCACGCCTAGCTAAGACCATAGTTAAGAAATCATCCTTTTAATTCGTGTGTCAGTAATTCAATCCATGTTTCCTACTCATTTCGGCGACTTAAGTTACATCTGGTGATATAACTACAATTACATCTACTGATATTGAGGAAACGTCTTTAAATGTCTATATGTACACTTTATCAATGCCATGCAAATACATAATTGCATTTACTGAAGTGTGATATAAAATACTTTCAGATACACTCAGCACAAAATTTAGAGGAATAACTATGCATAAATTGTATATTGTAAGAACTTTAAAGCTAAATTAATGCTTGTTCTTCTTTCATGCAGTGTTTTGCGATACTGTAAAACAAGATTTGGTATATTGTTGTCTTGGCAATATTGCTTGAAAATGGAAGAACTTACTTGAAGAGACATGGTGACTCGATGGACAAGAGCACGACTTACAGCCACCTGAATTAATTCCACCCAGGGAATACCCTTTGCACGTGGTCGTACACAGCAAAGTGGCTGCACATTCCTTCACTGGTTTAGCTGTGGTCTGTGTCTGTGGACGGGTTGTTGAGATATGACTCGATGTTTGTGTATTGGATGTTGAGGTGTAAGAAACTGTCCCGCTTGATGTCGCTAGGTGGTGTCCGCTTCCAGTGACAACTCCCCCTACGACTGATGTACCACTAATTATGCTCCCAGATCCCCCTAGGTATTCATAGATAGAATTTTTAATGATTATGTGGACAGTGCTGCGATTTGCAATTTTTAATCTTAGTTCGCTTTCATGTGTACCAAACATCCGTTATACGAAATACTTCAGCTTTATGTGAGTGAGTGTTATTTGGGTATTTCAAAGTGTAATGTGACTTCAAAAGGCATCAGGGACCGTCTCCAAACCAAACCACTGAAATGTTTGCCTACTACGTTTAATAGCTGTAATACAATGCTAAGATGTTCTTCATTGATTGGTCAATATAATCTTGTTAATGAAGTACTACCGAAATTCATTTTAGAGCTGCAGAGTACGACAAACAGCCATTAAACCAAGATACTCAAGTTTTAGATTAAAAATCTATTTGTGGAATTATTCTCGCACTGCTTACCGCTCATATGACCTGATGCCATTGCCATTGGTCCGCCTATCGCTCCGCCCATTGGGCCACTGGACGGTCCCCCAACCATTCCAACCATTCCTCCACCTAGATAATGATGCTGTGATTCGTTAATTATGCTGCATCTCGATATAATACAGATAGATAAGATTTTTAAAATGTTCCCATCGGTGGACGTACGAATTTGTTGAAAGTGCTACAACAACGTTGGGCACTTGTATACACTACAATTATGGGAATGATTGAAAATAGACATAAATGTTGTTCATATGTATAAATTAAATTAGTGATTTGCAGCGTTAACTTAAATTGGTAAGTTGTCCATATTTTACAATGAAACGTTATTAAAAGATATTTTATGTACCTGGACCACACGGACAAGTCTTACAACCCTGTGAGTCCTCAACAAGGCACCATTGAGGGCATACAATATTACCCCTTATACAACCGGATCCTGAAGGATGCATCATATTACCAGCTTGTCCTTGACTCTGACCTCCCATTGAAGGACCACCCATTGATGGCGGCATATGATTGCCACCCATTGGGCCACCCATTGGGCTATGAAAAGGTCCACCACCACTTCCACCGGCCATACGACTGAAAGGGCTTTGTCGCGGTTGTCTCTCAGACGGGGCGCATTCTTAAATAAGAACGAACTGTTTTCATCTTTGAAATGTACATTTGTATATTACAAATATTCTTATGGATGGGGTCGTGTTTTCGCCGGATTCTCTATTTCTGTGTTTGTATGTTGGTGTGTGCTGTGATGGTTGATTTAAGCCTATTCAGTCCGTGATTAGGTGGATTTCTGTTCATGTTATATTTGAATGAATTTGTTATTACTACAATTTCAATACACCTTCAGAGATAAAGAATAAAAGCTGTTGCCTGAATTTGTATATCAAAGCAAGGATTTAAGAATTTTAACATATTAACCTTGCTGATTCAGCAAAATTACTTGGGCAATATCAAACTCACATATGAAATGCACTTGACTCAATTTTTGTATTTAACTTCCCCGAGTACAACATTATGTTCCATTAATTTTGATATCTGCAGAATCTGAAAGGCATGCGACCATTCTACCGAAGCAGACACTGCACTGTATACAATTCATATCAAAATTGAGTAAAATGTATCATTAAAGTCAACAAAAATAAAGTCATTAATAATAAAATAAAAAAATGTATTAAAAACATGTATTAGTATTTACCTGTTTTACTAATTAAAAGCATCCACAAAATTCCACTTAACATTAAAATGACACTTTCCATACTGTTCATTATTTAAAATAAAAAAGTAAAACCGTTATCAATTATAATTTGCAAATTACTGTGACATGTAGACCTAAATTATAATAAAATGATGATTTTCATATTTATGTTTAATTATATAATATTCAATTATATCAAATAATGCGGACTTTGTCTTTACACTGTTTTACAACTTCTTATTTTCACAGATGGGTTAATTCAACTATTCCATATTTGATATCATATTTGATATTCAACAATGTGTGATAAAAAGTCATATACACCTGTTCATACTAAGATAAATGCACGACTTTTCATTTTGACGATCGATTATGTGATAATGTCATAAGATATCAAGGTATTCCAAAATTGGATGTAGGAATATAATCTTCCTTTGTTACGTCACCACTGAACGTGTTTTTACATTTAATATTTGAATGAATTTGTGAATTTGCATCAACAGTAAAAATACAATTTCAGTAATACAGTGTAATGTTTCCTTTTGTCAAGCACCATGCAAAACAATTTATCTA
Organism: Lutraria rhynchaena; assembly: GCA_008271625.1. Classification (NCBI taxonomy): domain Eukaryota; kingdom Metazoa; phylum Mollusca; class Bivalvia; order Venerida; family Mactridae; genus Lutraria; species Lutraria rhynchaena. The sequence goes on along the minus strand of VIBL01000126.1, from coordinate 204,214 downwards.
AATCATTTGTTTACATTTAGTGTCCTGACAATTAAATGTTCATTCTTGAATTGAAAATGCTTTAAAATTCACACTTAACTATTTTCAGTTTAAGATAGGCAATTTTAAAATAAGGGAGGTCATTATGGGAAATATATCTACTGAGAGATGTGTAATCTCCCTTCATCAATATTGTCCAATAAATGGATGTTTTACATTTGAAATCACAAAATGATATTAATCAAAACAATTACAATACAGTGAACATAGAAAAGAAGCAAGTATTTTGATCTAACTCGAAAAGATCAGTTTAATCAGACCTATACAGTTTATGACTCATGCTGTAAATACCTATTCATATTAATTAATCAGAGTTCAGATCTTAAATATATCTTAGAACTGTTGCTTACTTCAACCATTGGATTTTGTACAGCTTATGATTTGTTGAATGTATACACAGTACTGGATTCTGAGATTTGGAATCAAATAAATGATCTATTTACTCTTGTACTTACACAGAAGTAGACAGACCTCTTTTCATTTCATTCTTAACATTGCAAGATGTAGAATCCAGTGCTTGAATTTTTCATATGACTTTTGAACAAATAAGAAAACAGCATCTATGATGTATGGTACTCTATTTATTCTGTACAGTAGTTTAATACCACAAGCATACAACATTCCCATAAATACAGTACAGTGTGAGGTAAAATGGAACGATGATTAAATTCCGACAGTTAGCGCACCACAAAAAACATGTTACATAAACTAAGGGAGATATTCTACATGCTAGAAATGATAAAAATGAAGACCACCTTGCTATAAGTCAGTTGAAATTAAAAGAAGATATATGAATAAGAACAAAACAATAATGAAGGGAGACAATTTCAATTAAATAAAAAGGTTAGTAAGAGGGTAGTCTACTAATTAAATAAATAAAGGGAGATAATTATGAACAATATTGATTGAATCTTGCCGACAAATACACAAAAGAACTACATGTAAACATATTTTTAGAAATGCTACAATGTACGACTACACAGGCAATTCTTCAACATTTTTACATAAATAATCTGATGATGATGTTGATTAACAAAAAATATTGAACTATGAAAAAATCTGAGTACGATTCCAATAGTGTTTATGCCAAAGATTTCTGCACACTTAAATGATGAGTGAGATATTTGATTATAAAAATCAGTTTTAAAATGGTAAGAAAGAAAATTAATAACTACATAATGAGTGTAAGTAAGTATAAAACAAAAATAAATAAAAAATAAAACACACACGTGGGTCTAATAATCTTAGTAAGCACATACAATCCTTCATTCCAGGCAGTCCGTCAACCATTTATCAATTTAACAAATTAGGATGTAATAAAATTATTGAATTATCATAAATATTCACTCTCAAATGCAGCACAAATGGTGGAAAGAAATTAATATCAATTAAAATAATACACCTTTCATAAAATACATACACTATGCACCAAGTTTGATAAAAAATTTGAAAGGAAACACTGAATCAGTTGATTTAATTAAAATTCTGTAATTATGTAAACATGGTACCATTTATTACAAGGACAATAAACTTATTACTACGATTGTGAAAATTTATTCATATCAACAACAGTCTCAACCAATATAAACTAAAAAAATGATTAAACGGCAAGATGAAATGATATGTATATATATGTGTGCAAAAAAAATTACAGACAACCAGAAATAAAAATACATCAATGTGTGTATGTGACTGGGTGGGGTAATTCTAATCCCCATCTATATACTATATAAGTAGCATATGTGTAAACTATCCATGATAAAACATAAACAAAATATCGAGTATCACAGCTTTGCTACATGCAAAACAAAACAACAGTACAACAGCACATGAAGGGTAAAACTGTGGTACAAAATAAATATAAACATACCATAAACTTTAACATGAAGTAAAAAAACTCTATTTAAATTGTATGTATTGTGAATATGTAGTCATATAATAACAGATCACAATATATTCTAAATAAGAAGTTTAACCAAAGAAACAAAGCTTAGAAACATAGTGACGGTCTCAGAATGAAAGTAGATACTAGCAAAATTGTTTTCTAGTTTATCTTTTCTGTACAAAAGCCCTCCCCTAATATTTCTTCTTCTAAGTTATTTTTATATGAGTCATTTTAGAAGCAAAGATAAAAAACACCTAACAATGCAGTAAACAGAGCTTGTTATTAAGATCAAATTTACATTTTCAAATTTAGTTTTAACACTTGTCTCTTATGAGCAAAACAAGTAGACCCTTCATTGTCAAGCAAAAATGGAACTTTCAAGACCAGCATACGAAGTACTAACTGCAGGTACATATGCAACAGATTTTCATGATCATAATAATATGGGGAGTGGAGAGGAGGGTTTTATGACAATTTCTCAAGACTGATTTTTCTCCACGATAATTACCATGGAAACACATCAGCAATAAACCTCATAAAAATAATAAGTACATTAATGAATATATAATAATAAATTAACATTTTTTGACAAGTAACAAAAATATATGAAGCAATGAAGTTGCAGTAGAATTGGTTACTATATCAAATAATATGTTATGTTAGTAAGTCATTAGATATGCCTACAAAATATTTATTATGATAATTAAAGAAAATTTAAATTTTTGAAGAAAAATCACAGAACTTTTATGTATACATGTACCAAGAAATATTGAAGAGAGAATTAAATACTTGCATCACATTATGAGTTTTACCATCATAATTCTGCTTCGCAAGTTCAATACCTGAAATAATTTCATACCATTTGGTGCATAAGCAAAATGCACAACAAACCATGTAAAATACAGAGTTTCCTATCAGTTAAAACTTGGTAAATGCAAAACATGATTTTAAAAAAAAAAATAAAACTGTGACTCTGGCATGCATCTGTGCAACATTGGAATAATAAACATTTATGGCACTGAAATATTGTCAATGAACATATATCCATAAGAGATAATCCACACTGAAAAGCCTGAGCGAAAAATAAATAAATCTGATGTCATTAATAATGCAATATCATGGGAAACGTTTTACATTTCCTGTCAGATCTTTGTTCCATTCTAAACCTGTGTTCTTCAAGGTTTTGAGATATTTGAGTTTATTGTTAGATCTCATTTCAATTCTCAATGAGTGTTCTTTCAAGAAAATTGTGCAAATATGTACAATATTTTGAATTCAATCTGTCAGTATTATAATGATATATTTCACATTGGAAGTCTTACAATTTACATAATTTGAAAGTGAAGACAAACTTTAAATATTTACTAATATATCATGAAATAACATAACTCAAGTATCCTCAAAGAAATGAGAATAAAATAAATATTCATTAAAAACAAGACAAAGACAAAAAATATAGAAAAATACATACATAAGAATTAAATTAGCCATTTATTCTATACCATGAAAGTATTCATCAACAACAATAATGATAAATAAGAATTAATATTCAACTCTGAGACAGGCAGGGTGTATTAAATAATTCTTGTAGTATTTATATTTAACAACATCAATGGGATTAACTGCTTTAGTACAGTCCAGATATATCACAACAAAAATGACTTTGTACATTTCATGATGACATCAGTGTATGACAACAAATTTTAACAACATATTTTACAGTTTTACAAGTGAGATCAAGACACAAAATGTATACAGTGATCACAAGACAAAACAAAATAAACCATTATAAAATTTCTCCTATCATACAACATCCTCAAAATTGTTAAACATTCTATATTACAGCTGACATTATTACATAAAATTATTTCTTAATAATGAAACAATGAAAGATGTATTTCAAGACTGTAGCATTTTGTTAATTTTCCAAATTTCAGCCTGGTAACTGTTTGTTTCTAAGCATACATTTTCAATTTTCTGTTTTCTGAATATAACCGAATATCTGCAGATGAATGTCTTAATGTGTCATTATATCACTGTCAAAGACTTTCATGAATGTCAATGTAATAAAGAAACAACACGCGTCTGAACAACACATCATTCAAACATTATATATATATATATATATATATACAACCATGAAATAACAATGATGTGTTTTCACTCATAATACAGCAGTTGTCTGATTACTTATACTTGTGTGACAGTAATATCTCAACCCATATAAGGCCAAAATTTATTGTTGCAGACTGTTAATCAGCCAAAATGTAATATGATGGTAAACCAGAAAACACACTGATAAATTTGAACATGGATATTTACTGTAACAAAGTAATGAAGACTACAGTGTGAAAACAAACATAATCAAAATGTCTTTAACAAACATTCGTTGCCAATCACATTTCATAAAGTTCTACACTTCTAATCATCAAAAACATTCTAAATACCATCAGGCATTGATCAAATATGAACATTGTTATAATATGAATGCATCAAGATTGCAGATAAAATATAAAAAAAAATTAAAAAATTTTGGCATACAAAATCTTCTATAATTCAACAACCCTTGAATATAATCACTGTAGAATAACAATACTGTTATCGTGAGACTCTAAGGAGATAAAACAATGATTTTTATGTGAATATACACAGTCTTTTAAATACCAACCCCCAGAATATAAGTAACACATGAATCATTTTATGCATTTTGCCTGAAATATTTTGATAGTTCCTTAATATTCTTAAAATGCATGCTTTAACAAAAAATGCATAGAGAATATTTGCCACCTATAGCTACCCTAGAATTTATTAACAATTTATTAACCAAACTCATATATTAAGCATCACCTTTAAATGATTTGACAATATTGAAAATTGGTGCATTATTTACTGCATGTACTTTGTGCCATTTTGTTGCAAACCCATAATTGCTAATGATTCCTACAATATAACATTGTTTTAATGAGCCTTTTGCGCCTTCGGTGATAATACGCTGTCCATATTTTGTCTAATTTTATCTGCTTTTTGCCTTTCTTGTAAATGTCTTCGTTCTAGAGTGCGAATATCAATCATATCCAATGTTTGGGCTGAATGGGGAGTACTTTTTGGAGCAGGTGGTGAACGAGTCTTCGGAGCTCCTGGTGACAACTGGGATGCGACCTCATATGAATTATATTGGTTTGGTCTTGCCTTTACATGTGGCTTTGGAACATTTTTAGCGTACTGTAATGCCTGAAAAATAAAAAAAAATGCTCAATATTGGAAAATCTAAAGGCAACTCTCATAAAAATTAAATCCACGAGCCAATGACAAGCTTAATAGAATAATGCTACAATTTAATTGCAAGTAGCAACTGATTATTGATAAACTTGAGGTCAAACATGTTACCATATTTTCAGTGCAGACAGAAAATCTATGATCAAGTCAATAACTTACAGTTTTTCTTTTGACACCTTCCTCTCCGGCACGTTCAGGTTGTCGTGGAAACTTCGGGGGCTTTTTTGACCCCAGTTCTACTCTGTTTTTTTCCATAACCATTCTGGCATACTCAAATTGTTTATGTCTTTTCTCCAACTGAAATATAACAAGTAGTGTGTCAAACCACTCCACCCTAAATGTTCATACAAGTCACAACAAGGAACAACAGATATCTCATTTTGAAGGTTGACAATCTAAATGACTAGTATTTACCATTCATATATTCCCAATATGTTAATCATACGCTGAAGACAATTAACAGCCATGAGTAAATAAGAGATGTTGAGAATAAAATCAATGTCTTGCCCCATACATTGATGCCCTATAATTACCAACAGATTTTTTAAACAAACATGGTTGCCTGACATAGATTGACCATATAATCAGCTATCGATCAAATTGCTTTTGATCAAATCTACAAGTCCATAAACTTCACGCAGTTTGCAATATGATAGCTCCAGTTGAATCATACTAGTAATAGAAATAAAATCAATTTACTGTATATATTCTAAAACAGGTACATTAATTTAAACTTAAAAGCCCCAAACTAGATTAAATATTCAGTGTACATATACAAAGGTACCAAGTGAAAGTCTGATATAGACTTATCAGTATTCAATTGCAACAGTTCTTACAAATTTCTACATGTTGATGAACTAACTTTATTGACTGTTAACAGGGTAACAAAGAAGAACACATTAATTGCCCTTATGTAAAGTTTTCTAATGTTTATTGCCCGTTTTAAATTGTCTTATATACCATTGGCTGCAAAATCTGTATTGCATCCATTTTATATAACTTAGATACTTGTATTAATCTGATAAAATTGAGGGCATTAAAATTGTAAAATATATATATATATATATATATATATATATATATATATATATGTAATAATAATAAAATAATAATATTATATAGGCTTTATTTATGAAGTTAATGCAGGCAAAGGCCCCATCTTCACTGTGAGCCTCACACTATGCATGTAATAAATTATGTTTGTAATTTGATATCAATGCTTGCCTGTTTTCAGACATTCTTGTATCAACATTTCTCTTAAAATTTGATTATTTCTGTAAATTCAAACTCTAATATCTAAGTTAAATTCAATAAAAGGATATCAAAAATAAAAATAATCATTATCTAGGAAAGATTGTTTTAGACTGGAACTTGATGACTAAGAGGTTTTCCAATGTTTCTTGTTAAGAACGCATCCAGCAGAATGAAAAACAGGAGTGAGGAGAAGTCAAGTATGATATAAGTTTATCTTTTAAAAAACTGAATCTATTCATATATTTGTATGACATTTTAAAGCTTTATGTAAATTCGAATAATGAAACACAGCAAAAATCTGAAACATGTATTCTGATTTGAAAAGAAAATTATCCATGCTATTGACTGAATGAATATTTTTTTGTTGACACGAAGTAGGCCAGTTTCTGAATGAAATTAATATTGATTTGTTGATCAAAGGACAATGTTGTTCAAGATAAGCATATAATTATTTTATCTATGTAACATGCATATATGTATTATACATAAACATATTAAATCAACAAGTACAAATCAGTTTAGTTGTTAATTCTGCCAGTCATTGACAAAAAATAGTTGGATATGTACGGGCTTAAAATCATTATCCTCTCTCTAAGGGATAAATTTCAAATGAATAATTCATGCTTTGTTTCAATTAAAGCATTCTATTCAAACGAGACAAATACTGGTCAGATCTTGTTTCAGAGCAGTTTCCACAGCTTTATCATAAATACTGCAAGAGACAATAAAAGAATTCTAGGGTCTAGTTCAAATCTGAGAAAAGAGGCAAGTCTCCAAGTGCAAGCTGGTTATAGGTAAACATTGAGGGTGTTCTCAGAGGAAGCCAATTAGGTGTGTTTTGAAGTAAGCATCCAAGCCTTTGCTAAATGACCAAGCACCTAATAGACCTTGTGGTATTAATGTTACAGCTAGATCAACAATACGAACATTACTCTAAATTCTTACCTTATCTTTGTAAGTTTCAGTGTCTAGATCTGGACCAAGCGTACCACGGTTAAGCCGGACTTCACGCTGCATCTTCTTGTAGTCAGTGATATCATACACCTTATACCAGGGATGTTCACTTGGATCTTTGTTCTTCATTTTATGGTAGATTGCAGCATATCCCTCCTCCAAAGATTTCTGAAATAAAATTAATATGAATATTTTGTAAATAAGTTCTAAGAAACCAATTCTTGTTGCTAGTTAGGTCATTAAGACAGACTTGTATGAAATCAAAAAAGAGAATCTTAAAAGTATTGTAATATGACGCTATAGTGCCATATATGTTTTTGTAGAACAGTGATTTTGGTTGCAATTTTGGGAAAGGGTACATGTCCAGTCCAATTGGGAAAAATGCATAGTGTGGTGCCAAAATTGGGACTTTTTAAGTTAGATATTGGGAAAAATGTCTTTATTTTCAACTGGGAAGGGTCCCAAACAAAAAAGGAAAATCGCTGTAGAACCAGCCAATCAATTATATTCATGAGACAGCCATATGCTTGTTCATCTCTAGAAGTCTGTCCAATGTTGACAAGGCTATAGATAACCTATTTTTAATGTGTTTGAATCTACTTAAATGGCTTCATCAAAATGTTTACAGAAAGATTAGCACTTAACATTCGCAAATCTTTAAGCAGATGTTTTGACAACTTGACCATAAAACAGTTTATTCAAAAGAATTTATAGCAACCAGTCATTTAAAATTATTTATAAAATGAGAAATGGGGAAAAAATTGAGATTAGGGATGGGATAATCTAATTTGTGTCAGTTAACCACACTATTGTAAATTCTTTGTGGAGGTTTTCATTGGTATAAGAACTTCATTCATTATGTCTGAAGGATAACGCTGATCAACTGTCCAAGAAAATAGGAACACAGGAAAACACTGGATAACTTGTCCATAATGATTTTACAGACATAATAATCTCTGATCATCTCAAGAAGACCAACTGTACACAGTTTAACCAAAATTTACCCATAAGAATAACTCACAGTTAAGACAAACATTAAGTTTCTTTTCCAGCTCAAGCCCTCTGGCAAAGGGTTCAATGCTTTAGGATGAGAGATAAGATTCCATTTATCATATTCAGCACTTCAATATCGAAATATTTTGTTGAATTGCTTTGGATACAACCTTATAGAAGTAGTCAGATCACATGCGATATACTACTTGAAAGATTTCACAAACTTGAGGTAATTCAATACAAAATATTATTAGAGTTATCAAATTATGTAACATCAGACCTTCATGCCGTTAAGTGATAATTTATTTACATTATCTTTTAGGATAAAATAATACCAATGTGTTTATGTCATCACAGAGTACTGATCGATATTAATAAATTATGGTGTTGTGATAAACAAAACTACAGTAGAGGTCTATGCATGCTTCAAAATGTTATTGAAGCACTTAAAAACATCAGATAATAACCTGTTTGAAAAAGATAAACAATTCAGAAATCAGTGAAGGGAATTTGTGGCCCTAAGTACAATTTCACAAACATCATACCAACACTTTAATTTCAGTTGGCAAAATTCAAACATCAAGACAGCTTGAATGGTGTTATTTTCTTCTTCTGATGTCAATTAAATAAGTTTGGAAAATTTAATTGAAATCATTGGTTTTCTTCAGGTCCACTTTGGGTGTTCAGTAAGCTTAAATTCCATCATATTAATAAAACTCTAATACAAGCAATCATGCAGTGAGCAAATCAAAGACTTGTGAGAATAAATGGAAGCAATAAAGTGTGGTAATCAAATGAAATTATTTTTACAAAATCATGCAATCAAATCAACAGGTTACACATGACCCCAAGTGTTTGAGTGGCCAGCTAATATTTAACCAAAGAAACAAGCTAAAAAAAGCTAAATAATAGAAAATACCCAGTTCAAGCCTCAGTTTGTTTGTTTGTTTGTTTTTCTGTGACTTATTGTCACAGGGGTTTAGCACCGTTTTTCAACAATTTTTCAGTTATATACAGCGACTAGTTCACCTTACCAGTTTTCCTGGAATGCATACTAACCAGTACTAACTTACCCTTCCACAAGGAGCTGGCAACTTCTCCACATATGTAGGAAAATCAACATTTTGGTCAAATTTTCATAGAAAGGTATGACCTGCCGTTACTGGGATTCGAAGCCAGATCTCCAGGTTACAAATCCAGCGCACTAACCACTGGACCACGGCCTTCAAGCCTCAGGCCCATATTAATAAAAAAAACAAAAATTTCGGCAGTAATACATTGACCTTGATTTTACTGAGCAGTAAAACCTCACATAGTGACCACTTCAATACTTAGACCAATACATAATTTTTTCAGTGAAACCACCTCAGTATTAAAACCAAACCTTGAGGTGGTCTTAAAATCTAGGTTTTACTGTAAGTAATTTATATACCACATCTGCATTCGATCCTTGATCGTCTTTGTAGTTCATTGAACCAGTCTGGTACCTCTTGGAATATCCAGAAGGATCAGCCAAGGCCACTTCCTCAGCTGTTAGGGGTCCATTATCATATTTTGTGTCCATTTGCATCGTGTCTGTGTACCCATCATTATATGGTATCATTTGACCCTATTAGATGATTAAAAAATTAGTGTACCAATGAGCAAAGAGTAAAACAAACCCATGCTTTTATAACATGTTATTTTAAAAAACTCTGTAAAACAGAACCAGTCCAATTCTTTTTGCGATTTTGTTTTTATCAGTGAGTTAATTTTCAGTTAATTAAAATAGTATTGAAACAATCTATGTACCAATTAGTTATTAGTCACATTCTATTTATACTACAGCATAACTAACATATAAACAATTAATGCTACAAACTATAACTTCATCCCACTTTCAAATTAAATAGAAATTTTTTCATAAATTCATTTGTGACAATATTGGCAGTGAAGAAGAATTGGATTTGTACAAAAAATGTCAAGATTTTTGATAATGTCACCAATGTTACTGTATGGTAAAATGAATAATTAAACAAAAACCTATAAATGATCAAATGTCATAAAAATTATATTCACAGACAGCTTTGTGTGTGTTAATAACGGAATAAAATTGTATGGAGTCAAGTACAAAAAAGATCAAATATAAAATATAAAAAGAATCAACAATTTTCTTTCACAAACAAAATATTCCATCATTTAATAACAATGCAATCCTTTAGCTTTAAATTTAAAAAACAACATTTTCTATTGACTTATGCATGCTCAAAAGCATTTTTACATACATTTATTTTGAAAATAACTTTCTTTTGAAATTTGGCCAAAATTTAGCTAATTTAAGACTGTGTAAATCCTTGAAAACAAATGTATTTAACCTATTGTGTAAAACATTAAGTGACATACAGAAAGACTTGACTAAATATATTATTACCAGATTGAAATATAATACATTAAGTGCGATATTGTTTGTAAAAACAGTACTGAAATTTGAAATTTTAAGCCAGAATATGAATATTATATACAATATACTCAAATATTTTCATACATACAGGTTTAGAACACGCTCAAGCATATAATATGATTAGTATTGTAAGAGTGTAAGATGATATTTACAAATAGTTTGAACAATATATTATAGAAAGAGTTAAAAATTTGAGCAATAAAATAAAAAAATAGCCCTCAGTAGGTTCATCAATACTAATTCACTGAGAACTCAATGTCAAAATTATAAATCAAAGTACTGAAAATTTAAGCATCATCAAAAGGGCTGAGGCTGAAGCAACTACAGTAAAACCTCACTAAGTGGCCATTACATTATTAAGGCTACCTCGTTATATCAACCACTTACTTCTATATTCCAACTTAATTATGAGACCATCTGAATGTAAATACCATTTTCATCTAAAAGTGGCCTTAATATTGAGGTTTTACAGTATAAATTTCAAGCAACTTTAATTATGCACACCAAGCATGCCTAACTAATTTTATATTTTAGAAATAAATTTATACACACTTGAATGAAGTTTTGTTCAAGATGAAGCTTAAACTGTTGCTATTTCTGAACTTATTTATAAAGTTGGCTTAAATGAAATTAAAATGAGGAAAACATTAAATCTAATCTGAAACCAGAAAGGCAGATATACATCAGTCCTTTTTTCAAATCTCAAAATGGGCCATAAATCCTATGAATTGTAAATTATCTCAATTGTTTAATATGTTACCCTACAACCATATAATGATTGAAATTTGAGAGTCATAATGTGGAAATATATGAAGATAAATAACACAGTTTGAAAGGATCAAAATGCCATCTTCAATATTGATTTAAAATTGAAACCAACCTGGCATGAGTTGTTTAAAAAATTATACATAGCATAAAAATATCTAAAATTTTGGAGATTTACAGAAGGCAATGCTGATCACTGTTGTAGGTAACTCTTTGTTAACTAATTGACACCTCGGCACTTTGGAAACAACAGACAACCTCTCTATTAAAAGATTGAATCATGAATTAATGTAATATACCGTAAAGTCCAGTTAATGACTTCATAAATTTTATGAACATCTCATTATAATGGCCACTTAATTTCAGACCAGTTTTTAATTCTCCATATTTCAACTTAGTTATGAGAATCCCACAATATTAGACTGATTTTTTATCAAAAAGTGATCTTAATATTTACACTTTACTTATTCAGGTTTTCACAAATTGTAACTAAAACATTTATTCATGTACCTATCTCATTAAGAACCAAAGAAATTTGCTGTTCTACTGAAGCAAGCAGAGACAGTCTTGTTAATAATTGACCTTAATTAATAGGTTACTCAATCTAATGACTGAATGTATTTTGTATGAAAATTAATTGAATATGTGACTAACCAGTTTGAAATTTTTCCTCTTTTTGGAAATAGATTGACATTATTTCATTAAATAAATTTATGTTACTCACTTTGAAAAAAGGACAAATTTCAATCAATTTGAACAAAGGGTGAGTGTAAAAGCAGTTACTTTAAACTTGACTGAATGCACTTCCATTTAAATTATCATCCAATTTGAATAATTTCACATTTCCAGCCATTTATCTTCTGGTACTGACTTTTACATACCCCCCAAAAAATTTCTTAGTAAGAATTAACCAAATCTTGAAATGGTCAAGGCAAGATTCATTTAAATCTCAACATGGTCAAGGCATGCATTAATTAAATGCTGACGTGGTAAAAGGTAAGACTAAACTAAATCTTGAAATGACAAAGAATAACCCCATTAAAACTTGACATGGTCATAGCAATTAAATTACTACAATTAATCAAACACTGAAATGGTCAAAACAAACCACTGAAATACAAATTTGTTCAAAGAAATAATACTACTGCAATCAACACTATTATTTATAAAAAAAAATTAAAATAGGTATAATATAAAATATGTCAATAAAAAATTTAGTCAACCTAGCTTGAATAAATTTGAGAAAAATCTAATAGTTCAAATATCGATCATTTAAGATTATACTAGATGTGCTTTAAATGGATTACTTTAAATTAATCAATATCATTTATGTTTATAATGAACCTGGATATCTTACACAGAGCTCTTGAAAATTGCTACAATATGAATGAAATGTTAAGACCTTTGCGTTAATGAATACACAAGACATATTTGCTTATCTGCAATGGTATAAATTTGTAGATAAATTTGTATAAAGTTTTAATGACAATTGTACAAACAGGGGTAAGACATGTTGACAAATTTCGAGTGTTTTCAAAACTGCAAGTATACAAAACATGTATCTGTTTAAAATAAATTTCTTCCTTTGTCAAACAAACTGATAACATTACTCAAGAACAACGAAATCAAGATTTAGACTTAAATTTGGACATTTATTCATTCATTGTCTTCACAAAGGCCTATGACCATAAAAGCTACAGACATGTAAATAATTGATTTATACATTTTACCACTACTTGCAATTATTAGAGCTAAATCCTTTCAGAATATGGATGGAACAGACATCAAGGTCCCAATACAACATTCAAATATCACAAACTAATTTACAATGAAAGCCTATCAGTAAGATTTTTACAGTAATTTGTCAATCAAAATTTAATTTATGCCCTAACAAAAACTTACCAATTCAGATGGAAATGTGCTACAATGAAGTAGACTGACTGCAAAATGATCTTAATTTAACTTAGATATGACACGAGTAATAAAGTTCATGACAACACAAAAGAATCAATTTATCTTAAAATATTTGAGAAGCTCGGAGATTAAGGTCAGAGTATAAGAAAGGTATACCATTCAATGAAAGACAAACACTCAATCACTGAAGAAGTAAAGAGATTACCCTTGTGCCAGGGTATGTAGAGAAAATAATAGAGTTTCAATGACTTGCGTTTAACCAATTTTACGCTAGATACAACTTAATAAATATTTTCACTGCAGAAGTATTACCTACTTTGGCACAATGTCATATCAAAGTAGTCTGAATTTATTTATGCCTAAAATTTAGCATTTTGTAGTACAAATTCCCTAAAGTACCCAAGCTAATGTCTCAAACTGGTCAAATACTCAGTAATTATGCTGCCTCAGTTTACAAAACGAAAAAAACATTTAGTTCGCAGAAAAAAAAGTTTAACATGACAAAATTTGTAGACAAACATACTTGATGTATTTATTTTTGTTTTGAAAAGCAACATTAATACTCCTATAAATAGTAACAATTGACTGATGCCAACTTGGAAAATTGGGACACCCTAAATGTGCAGCCTCTTCAGAAAATCTTGAATGTTATTAACATCATAATTCAAAATATGATCTCAAAAGAATCGCAAAATGTATAGTGAATATTTTTTATGATTAGTAAACATAAAATTATGACATACAATACCCATGTATTATCAGCAACAGAAGTAGTTATAAATATGAATGTTCATAGTTCACCAATAATGTAAAAGCAATCAGATATATAAAAACATGTTAGTAATGAGCTGAAATTGAATGATCAATAAATTGAAGAAAAAGCATAGGCTGCAGTGACTAGCCTTTATTTTGGTGAACTTGGAATCATTCAAGCAACATCATATCAATTAATATCAGAAAAATGACTCACCTCATAGCCTGTGTTATATCCATCATAGTTTCCTGCCTGGGTGTCTTGCATCTGATAAGGGACACCCAAAGTCCTTTGATCAGATGGTCCTTGTGTTTCTTGCACTGGTAGCAAAGCAAGTTGTTGTGTTTGTGTAGGTGAACCAGGTCCAGATTGACCAGGTGGGGGACTAATCAACCGTAAGTTGATATCAACACTTATTCTTTGACCATCTTCTGTGGTAATTTCCTGAGATATAGGTTTCAATTCCATGTGACGTCTGTATGGGGATGATGGCTGTACAGCTGTAGGAACCATCTCAGTTGCAACTGGAGGAGCTGGACGGTTTTCTAGAGGCTGAAGTTGCCGTGTTGGCGTGCCATAACCACCTTGTGACTGGGTGTATCCGCTTTGTTGGTAAGGGGAGTATCTCTCCTGTTGATTTTGCGAATAACCACCCTGTTGTTGACTGTATCCACCTTGTTCTTTAGGTTGATAAGCATTTCCTGGTTTATATAATTGGCCTTGGTTTGGCATAGGTGCAGGATTCTCATACCTCATTGCTGGCTTAACAGAATTATTCATATTCCATCTTGGCATTGATTTTGAGGCACTTGCCTTGGCTTGCTTCCCACTTGATGCAGACCCTTTCTTGTGTTGCAATACTCTAGCTTTTTGAGCCCACAATTCCTCAGCAGAAGAAGGTTTAAACCCTACTGGATATTGTGGGGGTGGCTGGTGGCCCATATGTTCTGGTTGAGCAGACTGGGCCTTTTTATGTTTCTTTTTGCTTGGAACTTTAGGTGTAATAAATATATGGTCCAGCTTTTCCTCCTCCTCTTTTTTCTTATGTACAATATCCTGGTAAGATTTTTTAGCATTCATGCCATAATCCTGCTTATTTTTTTCAACATAATCGTATCTTGGTGCCTTAGGATTCACTAACTCCATCTTTTCAACATCTTCAGGATCATAAAAATCAGGTCTTGAGTCTTGTTTAGAGAACCCCTGATTTCCATAATAGCCTCCATTATCCTGATAAGGATTCTGAGGTGGGTTGTCCCAATCTTGACTCTGTACTGGATTGTCCCATTCCCGTATCTGAGGACCCTGAGGGTTATGATGGTAGGAATCTCTCTCTTGTCCCATATCCCTTTCATCTGGGTATTCTAATGAATCTCTTGCAAAGTCGTTTTCCTTATTATAACTGTCCCTTGAATATTTAGGTTCATATTTTTCACTGTCTTTTATTTTTCTACCTTGTTTATCAATTCTCCTTTTCAGATCTTTCTGGTACTCAGCCTCTTTTTGTAAATCTACTTCATCTAATTCAGTGTATTGTTTGCCATAGCCTTGTCTAAAATTAGGTTCATCCTCCCTTCTTGGCTCTCGTTCATAATTATCTCTTTCATTTCTTAGATTTTCATACCTATCTTGTCTTCCATAAGAATCTCTTCCTCGATCTTGATTTGAATTAGAATATTTTTCACTACCACCTCTAGCATACCTATCATTCCCCCCATATCTATCTCCATAATCATCATCGTGTCTATTATCTCTTTCACTTTCATGACGATGATCTCTATTTCTGTCTCTATCTCTGTTATATTCATTTTGATAACCATTCATTTCACGAGTTCTATCTTCATAACGATTCATATCAGTGTCCCTATTATCATTTCTTTCACTGTATCTATCTCTGTCGTACCTATCTTTTTCATTTGTTCTACGATCATACTCACTATCATTTTTTCTGCCTCTACTATCCCTTAAACTATAGTCATTACCTGGCCTATCATCTCCTCCATAACCACGGTTATCCATGGCTCTGAATGTAGCTTGATTTTTATCGTCAATATCTTCAAGTCTACTGCTCACAAACCTATATTCTTCTTCCTCCTCTTTAGTAAAAGAAGGAGATTCAACATAAACACGTTTCACAGACTGATTATCGTCAACTTTCTTACTACTCCTGCTACCAGGTTTAGAACTATGCAGAGTATCTAACGGGGGATGTTGAGGGGGTAAACCTTGTTTTGAAGTATTTGATTGTTCACGTGAATTTTCTTCTATTGGAACATCCCAATCTGCTGGACTTCTTGGGAGTTCTTCTCTTCCTGGAGATTTTGCGTAAGGAGTTGGTACTCTATCTTTCACAGGGGATCCACCATAAGCTTCTCCACCTTTATTTTGTTCACTACTTTTATCAAACCTCACTTCACCTTGACTTGGACGTCTAGGTGTATTGGAATGTTGTCTTGGTGTCCAATGATTATCAGCTGGGGGCTCTATTCCTTGAGCTCTGAGAATATCAGGATTTGCTACTGCATACACATTATTACCACTATGTAAACTAGTTGCGGGTTCTTTACTTGGGGGAGGGGTGGTTTGCACAGGAGGGGATGGAGGTTTTGGTTCTTGAGCATTTAATGAACCATTTCCAGCTTGAGTATCAAATGGATATGGGACTCTTAGATCATCAGCTAAGTCAGACCGGTGTTCCTCTAAAGCGTCAGGACCTTGTTGGCGATCACGAAATGTGTCCTGGTCGTCGTCTTGTCTGAAATTTTCATAAGAGTTTATAACAGGTAATTCAGAGGCATGCACAGGAGTTTCTACTCCGTATGTTCTATTGGTTGGATTATATACACCAGGAGAAAAATAAGAAACAGAGGTATGTTGATCAGAAGCATGCAATTTCTGATCTTCAAGTGTAAGATGTTCAAGTTTATCCACAGAATTTGGAGAATTATCACAATTATCACTAACAGGTTTATCTAAGTCACTTAAATCTAAAGGTGGAACAATTTGATCTTGAGTATTAACTCTTAAAGGTGTTCTGCCTCTATCAACACGCTCATGCTGTGAATACAAACTCAAGCGAGTGTTCTGCGGTGAAACTATGCTGTGCCCGCGTGAGTGCTTGATAGTGTGTCTAGTGTTTTGCCTAGAACTATTTTCTTGTGCCAAATGCTCAGGTTTGCGTCCAAGAGTCTCTTTGTTTTCACTAGAATGTACATGCGAATTATCATTAGTATTACCACTACCAATCACCACAACACTATCATTTCTAACATTTGTTAATTGATTATCAGTCACATGCAGTTTTTCACTCACATCAATGTCATGTGCAAAGCTTGATTTAGAAGGAACCCTTGACACTTGATCAGTCTGATATGTACTTTTTAAAGATCGGTAAGCATATGTATTGGATGGAGTAGAATTGTGAGGAGTGTGAACCTTATCAGGCCTTTCAGACTCAACTACAGGGTGATTATATGTGTCAGATATATTTTCAGCAGGTGATACAAGCTTATGTTCAGGGCTAAGCTGGTGCTCTACATCAGTAGCGTTTTTTAAACTAGTTTCTGAATTGCTAACATGTTGTACATTTTGCTTGCAATCAATGTTAGAAGAAGCGTTAGATACATTTACAACATCAACATCAGACGACACAACATCTAAAGCAGGCGAATCAACTGACACAGTGAGAGGTGCAGGTGCTAAATTTCCTTTGGAGTTTTCACGCAATATAGCACTTAAAGCGGTGTTTTCTGTGACTATCCTTCCCTGCGAAGCGGATGAACGTGGAGTAGTACGAGATGAATACGACATGGACATATTACCTCTGAGCTTCCATGGCTAAACTGGAAGATGCTGTCACCTTCCAGGTTAAGATGGATTACATCAAAATGGAAGTTTTGGTAGATTATACTGAAAACAAAACAGAAAGTCTACTAATACTGAGAGTCTAGCAATTCCAACAAAAAACAACAAATAATGAAAATGATGGAGAGGAAAGGATAAACTGTAAATCCAGTAATGTCTTTTTATATATTTACCTTCAACTTATAGACATACTTGAATGCATTGAAATAAAACTACGAACCAACTGAAGAGGTTGTCAAACTCAAAACTCAGTGTTTATGTTTAAAAACAAACTCAATAATAGATCTGACCATATGACTATCCTAACATCACACAAAATGATTCTAAATTCAACAAAAATTTGTAACCTGGCAGACATAACGTTATTAACTTTTATAAATTACAAATAATTTAAATGCATCATTGCAAAAAAAAAAAAACAGACCAATATTTTTTTATTTTGAAACAGAAATTTCAAATCCTTAGTGGTGCAGGTTGAAAGATGCCTCTATTGTTACCCATAATCAGAAAACCAAAACCTTTCACACAGTCCAGAGATTGATCTTTGTTGAGGAGCAAGCACTGTAGGGTTTGATGAACAATTCCTGAGAGTGACAGAACAGAAAGGATAGGACTGTCATTATTTAAATGTCTTATAATTAAAATCACAACTAACAAATATCAACAGTATACAATCTTATGTCTAGTGATTCTTTAGCTCTGGAATAAAACAATGAACTACCGAGAGTTCTTGAAAAACATACAGAATTATTCAATAAGTTAAAATGTTTTAATTGACAAATAGATATTATAAATAAATTAAATTTAATATTGTAATTTAATAATTGAAATTTTCTTCTTTTTGCTTTGTTAACAGACTAGAATTTGAAATCATGATGCATACACCTGACGATATTGACAATGTTTAATGAATTAATGTTAAAAACAATAATGACAGCCCTGAAAAAGATACATTACACTAAAAAGTGAGAGGAAAAAAGTATCAGATCTCTATTGATTGAGGTATAATTTTTTAGTCCAATGCAAATCCTGACCTTAAGACCTCGAAATAAAACTGCATTATCATTTTTGCATCAATGTAAGAGTGGAATTTTCTTTTAATCAAAACTAAATGCCATTATTGTTTGACAGTATTAAAATAAGTGAGAATATTCACAGTTCACCAAAATCCCAACACCAAAGGCAGAAAACCTGAATAGAACCAATGAAAGACACAATTTTTATCCTCCTCGGGGATTTTTTTCCAAATTTTGGGAAAGGTACCAGTACTGATCAATAGTGAAAAATCACATTGTTTTGTCAGAAACTGGGAATGTTTACACAATAATACAGACAACAGTTTCATTTATTTATTTTGAAATTGGGTAAAATGTTCACTATTTTGGATAGGGAATGTGCCCACTTACCAGTACTAATTATATATAAGGTAAAAAATCCCTGCTCTTAATCACACTTTGATTTTCAATGAAAAGGAACAAGAAGGCTAGTACAAACAGAGAGTCTGACAGATCATTTAAAATTGTCCTATCACTTGTTTAATTACAGAAGTTCATTAATATCATGAACACATACCAAGAATATGAACTAGAAAAGAAGATTTAACAAAGTGTATAATAAAATGTCAGTTGAGATGTATCAGAATGTGAAGTAGAGAGTAATCTTCAAGCACAGACAGGGACAACAAACTTGGTGGTTCAACTTCATGACAAAGGGAAAATCAGAAACGATTTAAAGAGACAATCAGTGACATTATTTACGTTTAATTATATGTCATTGTCATTGTTATCAGCAGGAACATGTCTGATTAAGGTACTACATGTAGTACAACTATCATTGGAAAAGGACAGACAGTTCCAATCAGTTTTTAAAATCACCAGCTCAACTGCACATAGGATGTCAAAAATAAATTACCAGTGAATACAAAATTTTGAGAAAGTTAACTAGCCTGAGTAGAAATTTACAAGCCCCAAGCTTTGGGTGTGTGGGTTAGCCTGAAAACTGCCCACATATAACAGCTGCACACTTTTTGATGGGTGCCTGATAGATCATAGAACAAATGTGAAATCAGCCACCTGATCAGAAGATCCAGCAAAGCCATTATGTGGTAATCAAAAACATTTTCATTGAAGTTGCAGGTAATCATCAAATTTAAAACAACCTGATTTAAAATGCCAGATAATGACAGGTATACATTAACTCTGTAATATTTTTTAACAATTACATACATAATTTGTGCAATCATGGTATTTATTTTACCAAACATATTTTTATAATCAAACAAATGTAACTGACCTATCCTTTAGTCAACAAGACATACAAATAACTGACATTTGATACATGCACTGAACATGATATCACAAAGATCGCATACATTCCTTGCCACTACTTAATTACAGTTCTGTGAATTGGTAGGCTATACGCATTTTTATCTTAATGCCAGTAAAATTAACTCTCGAGATAAATATACTAAAATATTACTATTCATTTAGTTACCAATAAACGCAACAATGTATACATGGTCTGAAATGAGCATGCGTCGTTAATTTGGCATAAACTCAAACATTGAACAAACAAGATTAGACAAATGATAACGCCGATTGAATTAATTATAGATATATCATAACATAAATAGCCAAGCAAAACGAAATGTTCTTACACTTTTCACTTCTATCCTTTAAATAACACGTTATTTCCCTTTAAGACTCACACTACATCGTTAAAATACGGAATATTCTCCGACATCGTGTGTATTTTTTCAATGTTTACAGGAAGATGGCTGTCAAAATCTATACCACAATGCAACGGTTATTTACGCGTTGTCATGGAATGATAGCAAAACAGGTGCGCGCTAATCAGTTATCTCCCTTGTTTTATTAGCGGGAAATTTAAATCTAAAAAAGTAGATATTTTATTCGTCGTTTTCATTTTTCATACACAGAGACTCATTAGTCATACATGAGACCAATATAGAGCTACACGCGCATGTATATATTTGTCTCAGGTCATACTCAAGACCTTCATTTTAACACAATCCTATAAAATTCAGTACAGGTCTTTGATTTTAACTACCATTTGAATACCTAGTCGTTAAAAGCGGAAGTCGAGAACAGAATGAAATCCATCTTGTTTACACTGAAATCGATTAAAACATCATAGAACGGTTCGTAAGCAGTTTGAAAGAGTGGAAATATCACAAAGGTGTTTTATATTTTGGCCTAGATATTTCCGTTCATATTTTAGATAAACAGACCAAAGTATTGACATATTCTTCAGAAATAAAAGTGCATATTGATCATCTGTGTAAGTAAATAATAATTTCAGCAGTGATTAAGGTTATTGCGCGATTAGTACTATCAATTATTGTTACATCTATCACGTGTCTGATAAAATCATGTTGAGATTATGTCCTCTATTTAAATCTAATCAATATTATTTTTTTATCAATTTCTTTCTCCACATAATTATTATAAATATATGAATTTATAACACTATGGCTATGTATGGTCGATGCATCAAATGGAAGAAAATTGATAAATTAGACAAAGATAGAACAAAAAACGGAAAGTATCAATAGAGAATTATAAAGAAAATTCTAGCATTTAGCGTAAATATAGATCAAACTACTAGATCACCTGCTTGAAATGTTCTGGCAAGCTAGAGAGAAAAAAAGAACTACCATACCGAAGGAGCACTCGGTCACACAGTTGTAAAACATCGTTTAGCAATTCAGAATATCTTTAAAAACGAAGGATGAGTACCTAGATGTATATATGGAGGAATGAGACACAAAGAATATATAGCTAGTATATGAGCTACGCTGAACACATATAACCGCCCATAAGACGACACTTTGATTGAAGGCCCCCTCTTTTGTGTTTGTTGTGTCAATTGTCAATCCAATTAAATCAAATACAATCATATCGAGGAGCAATATTACATTTTATTCAATAACTGTGAGAATTCATTCCTTTCAATCATTTTTTTTCAATCATTTTTACATCATCGTGTGCAGGTCTTAATTAAGATGCATATCCAATGTAAAGCATGTACGCAGTATATTTTGCATTAATTATACATAAAACAGTATTTTTGCAAATTTACTTACTGAATCATCTCATATTAGGACTATGTTTTTTCGATTTGATCGTAAATTTTATTTATCCAAAATGTGTATCAAATTAGATAACAATTTGTATTCATATTGATCTATTCATTTGAAATAAAACTCATGAATAAATTATGTGATTCATGGCTAAAAGTAAAATGTTCACCTTAGAATACATATGGTTATACTTGTAACAACTATTATTCAACAAAAATAATTCATTCATTTGCATAAGACATACAAGTTATTTATGCGTGCAGTTTCTTTGCTGAGGTTAATACAGAAAGATCATCGGCTTAGTGCATGAACTTTTATTCACTAAGAGTGAAAATCTTGTTTGTGGACCACAAATATGCACACATAGAATGAATATGTGATACAGTAATTTATCACTAGATTTCGCGACATAACCTCACTTTTATGAGCAATGTCAAATGTATATAAGTAACCCTGATTTAGTCAAGTACCTGTGTAATGTTAAGATGATTTATTGTTACGTTTATGATAGGTCATAATGCATTAAATCATACTTCTTTTCTCACTAGACATGCACTCAATGGTGACGTCAATAAGCTCTCAAAGCTTTTGTAGCATAATTTAACTGTTGATTTATAACATCGATCTTAAAGACATATTCATTCTAGTACTCATGCCATGTTTCCAAACCTCACGGGCGCATGAAACTTTGCAAATTCCTTTTTTTGCATACAATCAACAGTTTAAATAACATGACAACGTCTAATATACACTTGAGAAGAGTCGCGTAAAAAGAATTAAACTCACGAAGATAACCATCATGTACATTCATATAAATAACTGAAAAATTCCAACCTTGATAAATCGCGTGTCTCTTTCATAGATAATTTAGCCAAGTTGTACTTCAAGTCTGAATCAAAATTCATCAAAACGCTGTCAATAATGTAACTACAAAAACCTGAACCAAGGACACGAATTAGAAACAGAAAGCCACCCCTGATAGCTTATCTTCACACTGAATGTCCACCGGAACCGTAAGACTATAACAAACACGGTCCGGTCGTGTATATGTCGACATAATTGCTCTAGTTGACATACCGGGCGTACGTTTCGATTATTTCAAATAAAATCAATCGTATTGTTTATAAATTGCTTTAAATAAATGTGTGTTTTTATACACAATTGTAAAGAGGTCTGGTCTTGCTATTATATGATGAAGAATAAATATCGAATGGTTAATTGATCAAAACGCACAGTTTAAATTTGTATGCTCCGGGCAAGCTGGGGATTGTTGCTAATTAGTATCAAACTTGTGTTATGATTGGAGGTTGTAACCCATACATAGATGTGGAGAAGTTAATCACGGACATACATACATACATACATGCATGCATGCATACAAGTTTTTTCATTTGATTTCAGTATCGCTCGTAATTCAAATTAATGAGACGATTAATCGAGTTTGAAACTTTACTAACATCCGCTCAACTACCGACCTTTCCAATTACAGGTGCCATATTTCCTGCTTGCAGTAATCATAAAGTAGCTGTAGATAGTTGTTGGCACTGAAACCTGATAAAGATATCAGTCAAAATAGAGAATCGAACTCGGGTCAGATGAATCAATATGGGACACTTGATTCTATAATGGTTAACAAATAAAGTACTTCAGGAACTGACATTTGATAGCCGACTTGTGGACATTAATGTTGGGAACAAATTAGCCATAATCCGACATTATTTATACATTTTACTGTGCAAAGCGGTTCGCAGGTACTCTCCAAAACTGTTCATTAACTAGTGGCTCAACGAGATATCTTGATCTGTTGCTAACGACGAATCATCTCCTCTCTCCGTATATAGTTTCGTAATTTGCCGAAGTGTCTATTGTCGAATGGTTACTTGAACTCCAATCGACTTGCAAAGTGAGATATATAGCAGAACGCTGGGTCAGAATCAGTCAAGAGTGTTCTGACTAGATGATGGTTCAAAGAGACACACTATCATACAATGTCTACAACTGAACATTCCGAGCACTACATCTAGTGAAACAAAAGAGGTATCCGCCTGTATTTACAGTACTTGATCACACGATGAATGTGAACAACTCAATGCCGAAAGTGTACATTTTATGTACTGTTGTTTAAAGCAATCATGTGACGAACAGGGGTACTTGTAAACAGGAGGCTGTTCTCATGTTGAGCATGATTGGATTAAAACACGTGGCAACACTATGAACTATTAGTATGTACAATGTATTATTTTTACAAATCTGATCTAAGAAAACAATAAGATCACAATTAAGTTCTGTAATATCAAATAATCAATTTTACCAAATAATAACTATTACGAACTGACCAAATATCTGTTGAAAAAATGATAATAATACATTTACCAATATATACATATGAAGCTTTTTGTGGTTTTCTTTACTAAAATGACAATACATGTACTTAGATATGCCAAGGTTAGATCGAGATTTAAACGCAAGTATATAATAGTCAACAAAAAGAGAAATATCAAGACTCACAGAAAAATCGGTTAAAATCAATATCCACAATTCATGTACACACATTGATCTATAAGATGACATACTCACATTAGCTAAAAAATATATCCGTATCTATGAGTGGTAAACTTATATTTTGAAAACATGTGACATGTAGTTAAGAAATTTTACTGAAGTCGTGCCGGTGTAAATATCAGAGAGGGTAAATTTACTTACTAGAAAGATTAATCAAAATTGAGTTCCATTTAAAAGATAAGTCATTGTGTAAACGGTATGCAACTCCCAGTTAAATCTATGGAGGCCTCACATACGTCGATTATTATTCTTTTGACTAACGTTTCAATTTTATCTCAAATCGGCAAATATCGGGAATTTCCGTAGCATTCGTAAAATGAGCTGTCTTATCTCCTGACAAATATCTGACAGGCGGACCATTAAAATATCAACTATGTATACTTAGATATAAAGTATTTTTTCTATAATCTCTTGACTTTGACATGGTCCGCACATATTGTACCACGTTATATTGAATACGTATTACAATTATATTAGAATGTTCGTTTAATTCTTTTGTACTTAACCAATTAAATTTGACTTTTTTGCAAAATATCATCAGTTCATTGTCATTATTGTGTCGTTTATGTAAAATCTTTAAAAATCGATTCAGTGTTATTTTGCTGAAAATGATCGTACCTGATAAGGAATCGGTCGAGGTGTTCCTAATAACGAGCACTTAACAAAAAATGTCACATTGTCATACCAGCATCCATTCGAAACAGCAATGCCGATTTTTTTTCCTGAATTATTGCCTGGATGCTTTCTGGTACACGGCTGATAAAACAATAAAACATCACTGTGCGCATAAATAAGACAACACGCATCCATTATTGACCTGATTCAAACGGCGTATTTAACAGACATCGCGTGACAAAACTGAGATACAAATCGTAATTAATTGAATTCTATTAAACAGAATCCCAGAATGTGAGCCCGTCCAGATTAAATTACAGATTGCTACATAACATACACACATGTAGTTAATACTTCTGTCATTATCGATTCATGAAAGCCCTCGAAATCTACGTGTACATTTTGTCTAGCAAAACAATGGATGCCCTTTAACATATGTATTTGGATATAAAAAGAATTTGTCTTCTTATATGAATGAAAACGTAAAATTTACTTACTACAATGATCAATAGAAGTAGTCGTACACTTATTATTTAAGACATTTTAACGGCTGTTGTTATTTCCGAATGAAAAAAATGCGAAGAGGGAACCTCATCCAGAAAGCCTTAACAGTTACTGAATGTTGTGTTGTATGTTTGATAATAACATAGAGGAAATAAGACTCTTTATTTCAGAGAATAAACGAAAACAACTATTGATACACAGAAACTATCGTCCTTAAAGCTTAAGAACTCTTTGTAACAATTGGAAACATCGGCACTTCAAAACCAACATTTATCGCGAACATTCGACCTATATTAGAGCTAGACACAGATCTCTGTTTGTTTTTCTAGAATTCCTAATCTAAAAAGAGCCATACGTCTTTTGGTTTGAAAACGCATTTAAATCATACATTCCGGATGTTATAAAGAGATGTGAGCAACTTGGGATCACAATTTCAATAAAAAGCTAGAAGTAATATGCACAAATATATTCTCTACCTTTAACGATTGTTATTAGAATAAGAAATAAGTTCAATGCCTGCGTTTCATCAATGCTAGTACATGTAGTACAGGTGCCTTATCGATATGTGAGACCAATAATTGAATGATAAAGACATCGGAGAACCATTCAGTTCAAAAACTTCATTTAACTTTGTAAATATTGTATTGACTTAATGTCTTAATTTCCAATCGAATCGCTTTAAGAAGGTACTAAGTTTGGCTATTCGTATATACAACCTATGTAGTCTAGATAAAGGCACACAAGCATTAAACCAATACTTAATCAATAGTTCTGTTTCAAATTTAATACATTTTGAAATAAAATCAGGCATTTAATTGACGTCGATGAATCGGGCATAAAGACGGAGGTATAAACAAATATCAGAACTAATTAAACCTACTCTTATGTCATAAATGTACGTGCGAAAGCCAACAAAAACATATGCTTATCATTTTTAGTGATCGGCTGAACTACTTGAGGAAATTGATCGAGATTTAAACACAAATTGGATGCCTCTTATCTAATTTTATCTAAATTTCTGCACGTTTAATTCAATATAAAATCATTAATTTGTGATGATAGATTATTAAACCATTAAGACATAAAATGTAATCATGTTTATAATAATGATGTCTTTAATATATATGTATATATTTGAATGATGACAGATAATTGTCGCCTGATCACGTTTCAATTTTGAACAATCATATGTCCTTGTCCTTAGTTTTTTGACACATTATACGTTGAATTTATCATGTATTGATATTTATAACATTAACAATTCACCACGAAATGATTACAGAAATGACTTCACAAAACAATTATCCTAATGGACAATTTTCTATCACATTTGATCAGAATTCTTGACAAAAAATCAAGTTTTATCTCAATTCCAATTAGCATGTACAATGTATAACATCCAATACTTCATCATTCACATTCAAAGATTCTCAGATTACCGACTTGTGGGCAAAGATAAGAATAAATGTTTCACTAGGATCAAATGGACACTACAGTTAAACAGTACTTGTACACAGAAATTATTTCCCTTCTTAAGATATGTACACACTACCGTACGAGTTGTTCCCCTTTCTAAATCAGAATATGAGAATGAACTACGAGTCTTTCTGCTCCACTCGGCCATTGACATTCGGTTTCCGTGGTTTTATAGACGAATTTTTTAATCTAAACTCATCAAACAACGCAAATCTGGCAAAACATTTTCATGCGGCTACTGTGTGTGCATGAAAATCATGAAGGTAAGTCACTCGCCATATTTTCTATCAACGGAAGTGACGACATCAGGAATAGACTTGTTGCAAATCCGTATGTGTCCCGGCATTCCTTCTGAAATACATTCGCTTGTCGGGAACCTCGCTATGGTACGCCAAGACAGCTGAAGATTTTTTTTGGAAACATGATGGAATCGCCGGTAAAGTTTAAACAATTATCAAACAATTTATATTGATACCGTTTAAATCGATAGATTACCGCTCAAATTAGTCACTTTATCAATAAAGTGACATTTATTGGTGGTCACTAGACCAATCAGTGAGACCACTTACAAAAGGTCTATTTTTTAATTAAAAGAGACATTGCTAATTGGAAGTTGTTTGCTTCGTCGGCGATTGCGACATTATTGAAGGTGCGACATTTATTGTAGGTGCGACATTTACTGTAGGTGCGACATTTATTGTAGGTGCGACATTTACTGTAGGTGCGACATTTACTGTAGGTGCGACATTTATTGTAGGTGCGACATTTATTGTAGGTGCGACATTTATTGTAGGTGCGACATTTACTGTAGGTGCGACATTTACTGTAGGTGCGACATTTATTGTAGGTGCGACATTTATTGTAGGTGCGACATCCAACGGTGCCACAGTCGCGCCAATGGCTGTTCTTATAACTGAATGTTTGGCCGTGTTTGAATAAAGAACCGTGGTACAGATTATAGAGCGTCACATGCTGTCATGCGACTATTCGATTTGTCTGCACAAAAAGATGCGACATTGTTGTGAGAAGCAAGTTTCAGTTGATTTCGAATGTGATTGACCTATGTCAGCAAGATATAATTACATTTGAATTTTTAATTGCGTGATCTTAACAAACAAAGCGGGTGTGCGTTATTTCTTGTGAAAACCACCACGTTGGTACGATGTGATACGATGTAGAAAATAAACTTGCAAACGAAAGATTTTTTAATGTCTGATATTATCTTTATATACCTTAGTTTATCTTTAAATATATTATTTACTATTGATACAAGTGAGTGTAAAATGATTAAACATTTTACACATGCTCCATGTTTCACTGTAGACATGCTTGATTTATAAAGTTTCAAAGTTTTTGTTATAGACCGAAAACGAAATTGACCGAAACAATTGATTAAAATGTATTCATTCTAAATCAGTATTTTCTTCGATAGTTTGAGACTTACATACTCGTAGCGGTGTAACATTACTAATCAATAAATAATTTTGTTTGAGCTGTTTATTTTGCTCTCGATAATGACCTATTTTTACAATTCCTTATTGATGGCCTGGTAAGAGGCGAGAAAAGGACAAATATGTTAGACCAAAAAAGTATGTTAAAATGTATTCTAGATCAGAAATTTCTTCAATCGTTTGAGGCTTACATATTTATATAGAACAGAACTTATACTTAATGTTGAAATCACATATTAAAGACGTTTTGATATGTGAACAAAAATATAAACATATTACATAGTGACTAAACATCTAGTAGTTGTATCGTCGACTGAATCAGTCCAACATTAATTGACTTTTGCGTGAAAAATAAACCATAATGATGTATTAATAGTTATCACATCCTTTTATACATCATTTAATGCAAGTTATTTCCGGGACGTCATGATCGATTTGTTTAAAGTTTACACGTGTGACTCGTCATATGAATAATGTTTTGTTTTAATCGCATTGTAACCACATAACCAATATTACGTGCATATTTCTGTGCATTTCGCGATAATTTGTTCATAATTACTTAGAAAAATTTACAGTTACATAATACAGTATAAAAAGTGACATCTCGACGACACAGTTTTCAGCAAACATTCTTTTCTTCTCTTAATATTTCATTTATTATCTTAAAAACATCAAATAATACTTCAACATGCGCAGAAATATCAAAAGCTCTTCTATATTTGAGTAGTCTCCACTTGCACGACAAAAACAAAGATAGAAGTTGGTTTATCTAAAATCTGACAGATTTTTTACCGCCTCATTGGATGGTTTATGACTCTATACATGAGGAATATGTAAATGCGCAATTTGATGTATCTAAAGATGTTGTTCGTTGTAGTGTAAGATTTCACGAGTAAGACAAGTATTGTGATATATTTATTTTCATTGTTATCACAGAAATATTCTTTTATGATATGCCTTGCCATAACTGATTAATTGACTGTCTTTATTTCATTTTTTTTACTGAATTGAATTTATAAGCCATGTAAAGCAATATTTACGCACAAATGATCAAAACATTTTTGTTCAAAATCAGACGAAATTATGCACGAATGTAAAATATTAAAGTTCTGTTTTTAGACCTTTGCTAATGTATCATATTTTAATCATGACAGGATCGTTAATTTGTCAGTTTTTTTAGAATAAAAGTCGTAGTTAGACATAGATGGACCTTAGATACGTTTGTAGAAACTTAGGACGCTTTGTTACTAAAACTAGGACTGTCATTATATTTAAGAGATAGCACGCAGAATGACATAAATCGCGAAAGAGCAAAAGATTGTAAACATTTTTTTTCTAAATTCGGGAGCGCATTCGTACCAAGCATTTCTTATAAACATGTGATTTCTTTTTTCTTTCAAACTGAATTTATCCTTGAAGTAATATGCGCAAAACTGTTGTTTTTATGTTATGTAACGACGAATATGACCTTAAGCTATTCCGTTGATGTATTTACTATGGAACGCCAAACCTGCCATTCCGTATATTGCACTACATTCCGTATCAGAATGTCGCCAGCGCATGTATGAATACCATTCCACTGCATAATGTTGGTAATTCATCATTGTAGGTAACTGTATATAAAGGTCGAAAAACATAGTTTTTTATCAAAACCTGACAAAACTGTCAGATGATCCAATTCGGTAATCCTCGGTCATAGTCGTCTCTCTCTTTTATAAAGTCAGGTCTAAAATTTTGTCTCCAAATTAAATTATAAACGATTACCTAATATGAAATGCGATTTCTATACAAAACAACAACAACAACAAAAGAAAAACATTTGGACTAAATAGGAAAATCTGACATGAAACATCAAGTAAATTTTGAAGTCCCTCATTATGTAAAATGTATATGTATATAGTTTTTAGGTATCTATCACGGTATACTAAGTGAATATTAATAGACGGATGTTGCTTGCCATACATTTTCCATCTGACGCATGTTATTTATCCTCGGTTAGTGACAAGTGGTGTGGATTAGATAAATAGTAGTATTCAAATAGGACGGAATCAGATTTGAAAGTATGGTAAGTCAAATTATTTAATATAGTATATTTTCAATTTGTGAATTTAGTTACTAAGCATGTTAGTTAAATGAGTTACATTATATTAAAATGAAATTGATGATTGAACTGAACCGAATGATTGTTTGATTTTATCGTATTTCGTCAGAGTAGAAATATCCGAATCACTGGACACACGTATGGGTGATGTACGGTGTAAAACATTTATTTTGATAGCTCAGAGCTTTTGTAGTTAAAAAGCGGGTTTTGTAACAGATTTACTTACTTATTTTAACTCAATTATAACTAAATAGGAAATTTGTTGCTAAAGATGAATTAAATTGTAATAATTATAAACAATAGGGTGTTATTTATTACTCTCTGTACTCCGTTTTGGGGGGTTTAAAACCTGTCCCTAAAATCAATGTTTTGCGCTTCTTCAAATAAATAAGGCATTTCTGTGCAACGTGTTATGATTTTGTTAACAGGATGTACGCGAGAATAATATTTTGTTGATTGCTATTTGTTGTATCTTAATAATTTATGATTATATTTCGGTCATATTTGATACAAAAAAAATATCAAAGTTGTAATTCAAAACATTATTAAACCACGTGACGTAACAAAACACTCCTCAGTAAATCAATGCATTTAAGACTAAAGGAGCTACTAAAATGTGCATTAAAATTACAAGCTGTTTGCATCAAATCAAGAAATGGGAAAGTCAGACCGTTTCGCATGCTATTTTATGGTACTTTGCCAACTTTATATAGCCTTTTTCGCCATTAAAACAGTTTTTTGTGGTCACCAGGGACAACGCACATACGTCTGGTCTGAATTTTAAGTTGATAAGAAAACAATGCACACGTTATTGCGGTAATGTACAACTTACGTTAGCCGACGCATTCGGTCACGTCAATTTAGTAATTTATATAAGTTTTATTAGTCTATGTGGGACAAATCCTGACAGATCAAAAAATATTTATTATCCTTGTTAAGATGCCATGTGAAACTAGTGTGGTAAAAAGTAAAACACAAACATAAATGTTGTATGTGGAGAAATAGACATTACATTTTAAGCCATAGAAAATATTACGAAAGAAATAACATTTTCCTATGTTTTATCACATGATAAAGTATTGATAGCAGCTCGATTGCGCAAGAATTGTGTCACGTGGTCTAATTCACATTTCTACCACTTTTCTCCGAAAACAGCAAGAGCTTCACTTTGAGTCGGCTGTCGACGCTTAGAATTTTCTCCTAATTCAAAAAGCATGTAATCTGTGACGTAATTGACCCTAAAATGTTTGGTTTCAACTGGATGGGTGAAAGTGAAGTGTCAACCATGTTCTATCGAACAATAAGGGTCGTTTAGATTTCTTTTCTTGGTTATGTTGCCAATATTGCAGATCTTAACAGGATAGGTATCATTCTGTTTTATTTTATTTGATCACATCTGGACAACTCGGTGACTACACCATGATAAAATTCTCAAACGGATCCGCTTAATGTTTCCATATTTCGAAGCCAAGTTGTTAATCTTTAGACCATGTACATTGCAATTAACTTGAACTTTGTGAACAACAATTTAATGACATTTCAATTCAGTAAGATTTTATTACAACGTGGATAAAAAAGTAGTGATTGTTACCTAAGATTCGACGATATTATCACCAATAATCAATCTTTAACGTGTAACTCTTATAGCAAACTTTCATCTACATTTTGTGGTTACCGAAATATAACAGGATATACATGCAGTTTAATTTGACAGTTCATAGTGACTACAAATGTATACTTACTCAGTTTCCCAACAATAAGGTCACTTAGGGGTTTCTAAGAACATCTGAAGTTGACAGTAGGCATTTATCTTAATAGATTTTGTTCTTCTGAATTTCAACACATTAGCTAGTAACACTCAATTAAAAATCTTCCCATATTTCTTTTTTGACTGTGAGGTAATTTATTTCAAAACCAAGCTATAGTATTAGTAATTACATGGTAATTTATTTAAGAAATTTGTAAAATTCAAGTAAGTAGAACATCCCATGATATATACTTACATTCAACTACATCATGCGAAACTGAAATCTTACGCACTTACTGACTAATTATATGATATAATCATTTGTCAATTATATAGTCAAACGTTCATCTTTGCGTAACTGGCTGTTTGTTTTTATACGACTTATTGTCACTGGGACTTAACGCCGTTTTTCAACAATTTTTCAGTTATATAACGCGACCGGTTCCAGTTTTCTTGGACTGAATACTAACCAGTGCTAACTTACCCATCCACAAGGGACAGGCAAGTTCTCCACATATGGAGAAAAATCGACACTTTTGTCAAATTTTCATAGAAGGGTATGACCTGCCGCAACCGAGATTTGAACCCGGATCTCTGGGTTTTAAGTCGAGCGCACTAACCACTGGACCACGGTCGCGGCTTTTTCTTAACCGAATATATGTACTTGTAACAAAAATATGTGAAGTACAGTTAACGGTTTATTCTTATTGAAAAAACTAATTACAAAAAAAACTTAATTGCAATGAACGAGAGTGTGTTTAGGTTATGTGCACGTCATCGAGACAAAATCTAACTAAAAACTTAATACTTATGAATTTGTAGTAAAGACATGCGTCTGTCTGTAAAGTTCACACAATACTTAAATGATAAACAAAATTACGAAATACAGTGGTTATACAGTGCAACGTCTCCAAAGCAACATCCTTCGGGAGAGGCAAAATTATGTTGTTGTTGAGAGGTTGTAGCTCTAGAGAGGTTAAATCATGTGAAGTCATGTGAAAAATAATGTTGTTGTTGAAAGGAGGTTGCTGCTCAAGAGAGGGCAGCTCTGGAGAGGTTGCACTGTAATTCACAATCAGCAATTAACTAATTACCTGAACAGAACACAATGCCCCTGATAAGAAATTCTATCAAAGAGGAAAGAAAGTTGATAGGTGCGCAAGATGGAAAACTCGCCTTCCTGATAGTTCAAAATTTTCGTAGGAACTGAATCGTATGATTAACATTTCAAGGCTGTAAGCGATGGGGACAAAAAGAACTCGGAAAATTATGACATTGAATCCGAAACACCTGACGTGATTACAGAAGTGGATTGTCCAATTTTATACAAAATACAAGAGTCACCGCCAGTTTCACTGACTATTTTCTTCGCAGTACAGGTAAAATATTGTCCAGAAATGTTCATAATATTATGCTTTATACCGTGGTACATGTTTTGTGAATTTATAGAAAACTGTTTATTTCGTGCATAACATTTAACTTAAAATAACATGATTTTATCTGATTCTAGAACCTACAGGTTTACATGATCGTTTACAATCAATCAGCCGTTAAATAAGACTACATGTACAATTGTATTTCAAAGTTGATTGTTAATTTTCGAGCGTTTATGTTGTAATTACATACGTATGTATAAAAGTTGTTGCACATGTAATGTTTTTTGGCATCTATGCAAATCAAAATACAGCAATATGTAAGGACTCTTTAAAATGTAAATACATTTATATAAACAGAATATTCGTTGACTAACGCTCAGAACTTTAACATATAAGTGTATATAATTAGACCATACAATGATAATACACTTACCCTGCCCGGCTATGTAAATCAAACAAGAATATTTATCATCATCCTGTCTTTACACGACAGTTGTATCGCATGCTGTTTATACAGAACATTAATTGTTCAAGATACTTTCTTGTGTTTTTAACTTAACAGACTATCTCTATTCTAATTTGTATTCATTAAAAACGATGAACCGGCAACCAGTCTATCACTTCTCATTGCAGCAATGTCTCATTTCAATCGCTGGTTCCATCATTACACCATTGTGGGTCGCACAGGCAGCATGTGCAACGGATGATGATCTGCTTATTAGAAGGCTTTTAAGTTCAACTTTATTTCTTTCTGGTCTCACCACACTACTCCAAGTGACACTTGGTATTCGGTTGCCGTTATACCAGGGACCATCAGCTAGTTATTCAGTTCCTATCATTGCCCTGAATGAAATGTACCCAACAAGATGCGACATAGATAAAGGTTATTGCTTTTATTCGTATCTAGCATATTTTCATGAAAGTATAAAGAAAAATCATCATTTTGTAAATAAAATACATTCTAATACAAAATTGTCCCTCACTTATTGGTTCCAAATCATTTCGTAGAAACACAAGTTACCCGTCGCCACCGGGATGGAAACGGCAACCGACGTGCAGTATACTGCTACATGGGCTTTTGTCTTTGATATGAGTATCTCAGGACCTTCATATAGAAAACAATGATTTGAAAGACGTGATTATGATGTTCGTGTCATTGCGTACAGATATTGTCATTGTTAGAAGAAAGTACATGATGAAGGGGATCAATTTTAACTTGTGTGCATTTCACAATTTTATGTTATGCATTAAGGCAATGTCCGAAAGAGTACTTGTTCAATCTGCTATTAAGGCTTTTATTTCGATATCCATGTATAAAAAGACCTATTTTTTATGACTGTATATCTAAAGTACAACACCAGCGTCATGCAAAAATGTGCAATATCTATACTGCATGCGCAATGTATTTAATATGCACTAATGTTTCTTTTAGATCTACATAATTGACAGATAATCAAAATTAGCGGATATAAGTCTCTGACGCCATTATAATGTACACATATTGTAGAGGAAAATTAGCACTGTCTGGTATTGTGGGTTTTGGTGATTTCCATGAAAACTAGAGCCCCAGTGTATGGAATGTTTATCAACTCACGTACATACATTGTTGCTTGATGCTCATGGATTAGAATGCTACGATTTCGCCTGTTTTGTACCTATTTGTCTTTTTATCTATTATGTAAGCATATTGAAGAAACTACTACCATAATTTCATTTGCATATATCTTTGCATTCGATTAAACCTTGCATTGTATTTTGTTTTCAAAAGTCATACTGAATATTCTAATTTTATTTATGCTGTTGCAGATGATGGGGCCTTTAATTCTCGTCGGTTTCATTCACTTCCTGATTGGGGCCACGGGATTGGTTGGAGTCCTGCTACGATATATTGGACCAGTTACAATAGTCCCTACTATTCTTTTGATTGGTATCTACATCGTGAAACCCGCGATAGCATATGTGGAGGCTCACTGGGGTATAGCTTTTCTGTAGGTCTATTATATTGTATAAACAATTGAAAAATAGAGCTCAGACTTTACTTTATTGAATATTGCTATAAGAGTAAATGTAAAATATCATTTTTGTACAAATAACGGAGGAACAAAGAAAAAAAAAACGAAGCTGAAATAAATTTCCTTTAAAAATTCAAAGGCTGTGAGTTTTATTTACCTCTTTATTAGAATTAGACCAATATTGCTTACTTTTACAGGACCTGGATCATAGGGATAATTTTGTCCTTGTACTTAGGGCATCGTCCTATGGTGTTGCCAGTATGGTCTAGAAAGAAAGGATGGCATACGATCCGCTACCCTTTGCATCAAGTATTTGCGGTAAATTTTCAAATACTTACTACCAGGCATTCTTCACAGTAATTCGATTAAATATTTAAGATTTTTATTGTCTATCTCTTGCATTGTTTAGATTTATGTATAATTAATTACGTGATTTTTCATGTAAGCAGCTTGAATATACTTGTGGTTACGTTTGTCACTTTGTGGTATTTAGAAAACTTTGTGGTCATTTCATTCAGATCCTTATTTCTATTCTGGTTGGTTGGGCTGTTTGCGGTATAATGACCGCAACTGGTTATTTCCCTGACGACAAGGAAAATATAATGTACAGAGCACGCACAGACGCACACCTAGAAGGCATAGAAACATCTGAATGGATATATTTGCCACACCCGGGTATTCAATTTAGATGTTAAGCATTTCCACTGGTCTGTGGCAATAAGTTCTAATATCTGGAGAACGCCGTATAAACCAATTACCACTGAAGTTCGGTGTAATATTTTCCACTGAAGTTCGGTGTAATCTTTTCTCCTGAAGTTTTGTTTTGGTTCATATAATATGGAACACTTGAACACATAATTTATGTATTATATTACATTATTATTGTAGTTGTTTTAATATTATAGAGACTAAACGATTGGAAACTACAACTTGTACTTTGTACATCAGCATGCATGTCACAGTCTGATTGACAGAGTTCAGAACACGACTGGTGTTTCTAGAATATACTAATTCTTATTATCCTATTTATGTCAGGACAGTTTGGATCCCCTTTGTTCAGTATCAGCGCAATAGTAGGATTTTTAATTGCAACACTGACGTCAATTTTGGATTCTATCGGTGATTACTACGCTACAGCCTCAGTATGTCGTGTCCCTCCCCCGCCAGCCCATGGGGTCAATAGGGGCATAGCTGTAGAAGGGTTTTGCAGTTTGATATCTGGATTTTTCGGGGTTGGTCATGCAACTACTACGTACGGTGGTAATATAGGAGCCATTGGTATGACTAAAGTAAGTAGAACATTTTTGACAAATGTTAGTTTTATAAAAATGAATGTTAAATGTCTCGTCATATATTATTTTGTCATGGGATTTTAACGTCGCACGAACAGACCGGGTCTTTTTGGTGACTTTTCCAGATTAAATAATAGTGGAATACCTTAAGTGTACGCCTGGGTAGAGGCACCGACCTTCCGTATGATAGTTGGAAAGCTTCTTCACATGTGCATTTTGCCTGGTCCTAGACTCACTGCCGTGAGGGGCCGGTAATTACTAGTCAAAGACTTCCATAATTTTTATCTTTCGACGGAAGCTACGAAATCACAAACCACATAAGCTAGATACATGCGTTGATTATTATTACAGGTTGCAAGTCGTCGGGTATTTCTTGTTGTCGCCATCATTTACCTTGTCCTAGGAGTTTTAGCCAAAGTATCAGCAATCTTCATAAGCATACCTTACCCAGTTCTTGGAGGAACTTTACTCTCCATTATAGGTACGATACAGAAGATTATGGCATAATCAATATTACACAAAGTAACAATTCATACAACATGTAAACAAAGTGAGCTGTTCAAAAAGGTTTGAATTTTTAGAAAAAAAAATACATATTGAACTGAAGTAAATACAGTACAACCCCTTAAAACGGTACCCCTTCCGGATTGATCCAAAAGTCCGGTTTTCTGGTAATTTCCGGTATTCAGAGAACTGATGATTATAAAAGAGAAACATCGTCCGATTTTCAGAGAATTCTGATTTTCGGGGTGCCCGGTTTTCAGGGGTTTTACTGTATTACGTGCGGGTCATTTAATGTACGAACATATCCATTTGTCTATCAATCTTATGATCTATATTTTACCATTTCGTACATGTATTACAATTGCAGGTGTGTTTATTGGAGTCAATTTATCTAATTTGAAGGTCATTGATTTGGCATCTACAAGAAATTTGTCCATTATTGGTTCAGCAATATTTGTTGGTTTGCTTGTACCATCATGGGTGAAGGATCATCCGGACAACATTGATACAGGTACTTACATTATACGGGCTGTAGTCCGGCTTCTAGCTGCAGTCTTTGATAAAGGGAAACCAAAGGGAAAAATGAAATATGGTTGTCTTATATTCAGATACTCATTTGGTTGATTGTATCAATAAGCGTGTATCAAAATGTAGTACATGTAGTTGTGCACTTACTCACTGTTGTTTAACATCGAACCAACAGCATGGGTCATTCGGTGACTTTCCAGCTTTAACGATGGAAGATCCCAGGCTTACAACTGGTTAGAATCATCGACCTTCAGTAAGCTAGCTTGACAGCTTTCTCATATGCGAAATTTGGTCCTAGGTGGGATTCGAGCTCACAGCGACGAGGGGCAAGTCATTACAAATCTGAGACCATAACCACTCGACCACGGAGGCCCTCCAATTGTGCGCTGATCATCTTTATATAAAGGTGGATGTTATTTCAGCGTCGGCTTATTTCTACAACCCCGTAACTCATTTTTTGGCAATATTGAGATTTTGGTATTATTGTTTTCATCTCGATGAGCTCTTTACAATGATCATACTTACCTGCTTTTAGATCTATCCTAAATACGGTTAATCCCAATTCCATAAATCCGTAATTCGCTTAAAGTTATTGCAAATGACATACGAGTTTGAAAATAACCCAACGACAGGTTTGACTTAATGTAAAGTAATGTATTTAAAAAACCAGTCAACACAAACATACGATTCAGCGGTCAGTGTTAACACATCTCAAAATATACCTATACATATAGTTAACTACATGTATTATACAATTATTGAAATGTTTCATTAAGTATAAGTTCTGTTGCAGGTGTGTACGAAGTAGATCAAGTGTTTATCACGTTACTTGGAAATCCAAACTTTCTTGGTGCATTCATTGCTTTTGTTTTGGACAACACCGTACCTGGTATGTTTATGTTATCACGAATTTCTTTATTTCGACCGTCTGATTTACAAGTTGACTTATAAAACAAGTCCACTGTCATTACTATTTCATGGTCTGTTGATGTGTGTAATATTAGGTCAAGAAAAGTTTTCAGAATAAGCAAATTAATTTGCAACTGTATGTAAGCTTGCCTTATCTAGACAAAGACACTTATACGGCTTGGGTCCCATTGTCATTCCTCTTCATAAAGCTGAAAGCGTTCAATTTTACGGCAATAATTTCAGGAACAAACGAAGAGCGGGGAATTACAGCATGGAGTAATCCAGACAAAAGCAAAGATTCATCAATCACGTTCATTGAAGGTGAAGAGGTCTACGAACCACCCATGCCACAGTGTTTAAAGCGGCAAAAATGGCTTCGTTATTTTCCTATATTTCCT
This sequence comes from Lutraria rhynchaena, assembly GCA_008271625.1. Classification (NCBI taxonomy): domain Eukaryota; kingdom Metazoa; phylum Mollusca; class Bivalvia; order Venerida; family Mactridae; genus Lutraria; species Lutraria rhynchaena. The sequence goes on along the minus strand of VIBL01000126.1, from coordinate 164,499 downwards.
AAATATAACAAAAGTCATCATAAAACTACAAGTAATGGTGTTAAAAATGAAACTTTTGTTGATGACAGTGGTAATACGTACACTGTCATGTAAAACATTGTGAACTTTCGCTTTACGTAAATCTTGTCCATAGTATTATTAATCAGATTTTGAAATAATTACATTTTATATAGTGTGATCTACAAATGATTTATATGACATCAGATTTGGCGATAGTAACGCCGAAATGTATATTAACAAGATGTACTAATTCGTGCGACCAGTAATTGTGATTTCATTAACATGTGTATTTTTTCACTGACGATATTTTCACTAACAGTTTTGGACTTGTTGACTAGAATTAGGAAATCCAGTTCCTTTACATTTCATAACAATCAGTAACGATTTAACAATTATTTAAACCTCTCTGAAGCAACAATCTCTCAACAACAACATAATTTTGCGTCTCACAAAGGGCGTTGCTCTGGAGAGGTTGCACTGTTCTACCATTACAGGCATTATGGTGCTGAGACACTTAATGTACCTGCAGATTTCAATCCATAGACGTGTCAGTATATGCATTACTTTGATACGTATGCATGACAACGAATTGCAAATAGTGTTTATCTATATGAAATTCGTGTTCTCCAATTTCTTATACGAAATCAGTTTTCTGGAAATTTTACAGTAACAAATCTGGGCGATTTCTCTCACTAATTTCTGGTGTTTATGTTTATTACGTCCATCAAGTTAAAATATAGTCTTTTTTCAGAGCGGCATGTTATACCCTTCTATGAAAATTGGACAAAAATATCGATTTCCATCCATATGGAGAACATGGAGAAATTGCCGGCTCCTTGTGGAAGGGTAGGTCAGCACTGGCTAGTATGGCAAACTGGTTAGGTGAACCAGTCATCGTACATAATGGCCTACTCACACTGGCCATACGACTTACACGAATGGCCATTCGTGTAAACCGTATATACAAGCGAACTAACCGTGTCCTTATTCGAGTTACACTCGGGGCATTCGAGTATATCCGTGAAAGTCGTGTATGATTTTTTAAACTTTTAAAAAACTGACGCGAATGCCATGTCCGTGTATGATCGCATTAGCGATCGTACAAGACCGTGAGAGACCGTGTGAGACCCGTTCGAGATCGTATATACAATCGTACATAAAATCCATGCTCGAGTGAGATAAACCGAGTTAATATCGTATATAAATGGTATGGAATCGTGTGAAACCGTACCAAAGTCCTACGTCTTACACTCGGATTGACACTCGAATGTCACACGAATATCGTACGATTCACAGGAGTGTACACACGGTTTTATACGATCGCCATACGGTCTATACAGTTTCATACGATCGTCATACGACCGATACGGTTCAAGCACGAATTATACGTGGTCAAGTACGACCAGACACGGCTTCTACGTCTGTACAAAGCTCTAGTATATATATTCAGCACTCAAACACTGCACAACACAACTAGCTACTGTCAAATTGAAACAACAGAGTACTGTACTAGCTACATAATGCCCCCAAAGAGGAAGAAGAAGACCCCCAACAAGAGAATCCCTACCAATGAAGGTTCTTCCAGTACAAATACATGTTCAGTTCGTGTAATAGCGTGTCGTATTGGCCAAACATTACTCTTCTGTCCAGCCATTCTCTTGTCCATATTTGTCTCCTTCTCCTTTTGTTGACTCGTTCCTGTCTTCCCTCACGCCTTTTGGCCAAATCAATCTCAATGTCTATTAACCTTATCAGGATTTCCAATTCCCGTATTCCGTCGTCTTCCATAGTTGAAAGTTCGAAATTTTATGAAGTCAAGCCATCAAAACGAGTCAATTTATATCAAACCATACACGAATGTGTGATAATTCGAACATAACACGATCAACAGTCGGTTGGTCCAGTAAATCGAGTAAAAGTCGTGTTCAATCGTACTAGGCCGTAACAAACCGTACAAGACCCTACATTGACCGTGCAACAATCGTATGAAAATCGTTTGTAAATCGTGTACAATTCGTGACAAACCTTGTTTGACCGAGTATATACGTGCTTTGTTCGTACGTACTCGTGCTACATTCGAATCTAAATCGTACCAACTCATCCCGAGACACGGTTGGAGCTCAATACTCGTATCAGGCAACCCGTGTATAAATCGAGTAAACCGAATTGGAACCGTGTGTCCATTCGTGTTTAGTGTGAGTAGGCCATAACTGACAAATTGTTGAAAAACGGCATCAAACCCCAGTGAAAAAGTCTCCGAAAAATCCTAGACTTCTTGGACAATTTACTGTCAGGGGAGGAAACTCTCGCCACGACAAACTTAGTACAATGTTGTATGGAAAGTCAAACACTTATAAAATCACTCAGAGGTTTTCGTCATAAACGGAGTAAATACAAGTATGTTCGCACTAAGTATGAAAAATAATTTCAGAACGGACTGCCTTTCTGTTGTATTAACAGCAAAATCGGAGTCTTTTCTGTATTAAGATAGTGGCTGGAGCTTGGTATACCACTATTTGATCTTTTTTGACGAAGTCTAATTCAGTACATGTTACAAATAATAAAATTGGTTTACAATTATACATGTTTACTGTTTATTAAAGTTTTTTTTCAGATAATTTTGTTAAATAAAATACATTATCAAATTGCATTGTAAAATATGACATAGTACAAGAACCCATGTTTACATAAAAGAACGTAAAAAATATAATACATACATTTATATCAAATAGAAAAACAAACAGAGATTGCTGATAGGCAAAACTTACAACATGACAATTGGTATCACAAGTTGATACAAAGTGTCGGGAATAATTATTTCCAGCATAATATGTCTTTCATCATAACCAGTTATTTGACAACAGTATATATTTGGGGATCATGTTTGTAAACTGATAATGTATTGTTTACAAAAATCCACAAAGTAATAGCCTTGACGTATGATACACATAAGGATTATTCAAAATGTATTCATTAACTCAACGCCTGTCATAGTAATCTTAAACGATTTATTGCCATGACAACACAACACGATTATCGCGAAATTGTTCAAAATTGCGTTCATTTAATTTGTTTTAAGAATTTTCATTACAATATGTCAATCAGAAATGTTAAAAGCGCCGTCTGAAATCAATTTTACAAAACAAGACACGCTTCGACGGCTTCAATTTTTAACCTTATCCCACACCATTAACAAAGTTCCGTACGGATGTCTTTTACTCTTAAAACAATTTCAAAATAGCACTAAGAAGACCAAGAAGTCAGCAGTTTATTGGTTTGTGACATGTACAACAACGTACCTGGTAAATGTGAGTATAAACACAGATTGATGATGAGTAGGTAAATATATGATAACATATTTCCGCATACACTTACCGAGTTGAGTTTTCGCGAAAGCTTTCTAAGTTTTCGTAAAAAAATGTTTTATTTTCGTGAATATATTTTATCGTCCACTTGATTAAGTACGTTTACTATCCGGTGAAGAAAGTTTATCATGAAAAGTTATTGAATTTTCGTGAAAATGTCTTTGTTTTTTTCATAAAAACCTGGTAGATTTTAGAGAAAATATTCTGATGATCTTATGCAGAAATATGCCATCATATAGATATACAATATGCAGAGTAATTGATTGTTAATAAGTCATACCACGTGTTTCTACATGTTTTGAATTGTTTTCTGTTGTGAACATCTTCGCATAACAACTCGATATCTGATACAGGTGACAATTATAATTCATAAAACTGCTTTGAATTTTATCAAATACACCAATAAGAAATTGAATAGAAATTGCATTGTTAAGATGTGTCTGCAAGATTTACGTCAGTGCCATAGAGACAATTATTTAAAAGGTTTGCCAACAAATTATTTTACATATCCTAAATGTCCTACTTATATAAAACAATTTTCGTTCTGGGTATTTATATTTATAAAGTTACTTAAAACATAGACTGCAGAATGTATTCCTTTGAATGGTAATATCATAAAACAATAGTAAAATTCCCAGCTAAAAATATGAAAAAAAAATGTAAAAACAAAGTAGAAACATCTTGTATACATAAGTCGAAAGCACATTAAAGTTTGATAAATAATTATTGAGTATAAAAACATATGATAACTGGTTGTATCATGTATAATAAATTATTTAAGTATACTAAGAGAATTTGATAATAAATCAATAGATATAAATGATACTAATAATAGTATAATTGGTAATTGATTATAGCGTGTGTAAGTAATCACATAAAAATACTCCAGTTCGATAATAAATCAATAAATACAAATAAAAACAATGAATTTGTTATATCAAGTATCGTTTAATATCCACAATGTCTGACTAAAATTAAAAATGGCATGATCTTAATGATTGTTTGACCTGCAAATAATAAAAAAATAGTGATTGTGTAATGTGATATCTGGTCATCAAATATAAACCATGAATCCTGTAGTTATAGTGAAATCATGCCGACACAGCAACAAATCATGACTTACACTATTTAAGAATCCAAACCATTCAATTATCTATCGTCGATAAACAATAAACAAATGTATATTTGATTAATATGTTTATAGTTGAAACTCGAGTAGATCAATTAATATTCATATTCAATTAGATTGTTTGAAGTATGTCTAAAAAACGATGCAAACAAAATCTCGATTATAATGGTTTTAAAACAGTAATACAAAACAGTGCATAGAAATAAAGACAAAATGTATCAGATCAATCGTCCCGTGTGGATTTCAATTATAATCAAATTGGCAGCGTCTGCAATGGCAGGATTTAATAATTGAAATTCGTGCGAATTAAGTACATGTATTAAAAAAATATATAAAACTTCAATTTAAATACATATCTGGAATGAGATTATTCATATAAATAACTAATACATAAGAGTTATGTCACATTAATATCATAACATAAACAATACTGCCGCAAGGTGGCGTCATTAATACAATGAGACTGGTTTCCATATTTATTCACACGGACCGGTTCTCCTATCACTGACATATGATTTTCAAAACCTTTATTTGAGTGTTTATCATAATCTATCATAATTTCAAAAAGACCATAATTTGGTTTTGTATACAGCATCAATACATATCTACCACTGTCATCCGCCGTGTGTCCCAACATTCGTTTAAACCAATTTGGCTTCCTATCAATATGGGCATTGTCACTGTCACCTTCAGCTGTGTACATTACTTTCGCTTCAGTGACATTTTTAAGCACCAGAGTCCTGCATAATTTTTCATACTTTTTCAGCAGCAAATTTATTTGTTCTACACCAAAATTCGCTAATTGTTGCACCAATGGTTCCGAGGTCCTCACAGGATTAGCATCAAAGCACGTGCAGTACTGATCAGGAATTCCCGCGTCTTGGCACGTGCGCATATCTGGTATTTTTGAGAAAAGGCTACGACTAGTTTGAGACTTGTAAACAGTATTAGACACAGATTCACCAAACTTACTGTTTAAAACATTAACCATAGTTTCATGCACATCGTAAGGTGTAGTCAATTTACCCGTATTATATTTTAAATTTCTATGTAGCCATGGATATTTATTTTTGAGAAATTCCGGAATATAGATCATTAAAAATGGCATATTATTTTCTAATCTTCCAATATACGTGGTGCTGGCGCCTCCAAGTCGGAACCCGTGGTCGCTACCGACAATTAGGATCGATTTCTGCAAGTGGCCATGCGCGCGCATCCATTGCAACAATTCAAAGAGAGGCTGGTCACCGCGACCCAAGGATATAAATGTCTCGTGACCAATCTGATTATTCCAAGTGAATGAAAACTTGAGACGTCCAGCATATTTTGACAAAAATCGTTTCAAATAATCAATTTGTAAAATGTAATGATCTTTATTACCATAACAATGCCATGAAGACTTTCCTAGAGGTTCCATTATGACAGGTTCGATCTTGTCCATAGCGAGCGCAAACAGGCGGTAATAGTAGTCAACAGGTTGTTTTTTAAAACCTGCATGTAGGTAATTCATAGTAGAGATATCTGGTCTATCCTCAGAATGCAATGTCACGCGATGTTTACTTGATTTTTCGTTCCAGATAAATGGCATCGAGTCTAAGTATGTTAGTTGAAGATTTTCCATAGCATACCCACCATGACTCTTTCCCGCCAATAAAGGTACTAAATTTGGGAAAGAATTTAGTCCTACCTTCATGTAACCACGAAAATCATAAGCGTGGAGTTCGTCTTTTAAATATTTGTACGCCTTTGGAAGTTTTCTTAAAGCGTGTGACCTAGATGCGGAATCCAAACCAAAATAAATTATACTTAGCTTACTCTCCGTTTCATCTTCAATCTCAGATTCTTTAGATTGAGATGAATTCCACATAATATTATAATGGACAAATTTGTAAACTGTTATTAACTCTGTGTTTTTACATTCAATGAGAAATACTGAAGTAGGCACAAAATAGGGCGGGGTGAACTCAACAGGATCTCCAATCTCAATTTCCATATCACCATCCACTCTGTTGATCACATGGTACACACATTTCAATAACGTCAATGAATAGAATATAATGGCGGACTGGTTAAATTGCAATACTCCGTTATCGTCAACAAAAACAAGAGAATGCTTTTGAGCACACTGATTCGGTTTGGGGGTAATAAGGTAGCTGTGTAACGTCTTATCCCAAGGATCAAGTTCATGTAGCTTGCACGGTTTTCCTTCCCGCACAAACATTGTTGGCATGTCGAGAAACGGTAACCATACATAAACCATGACCGGAAGTGCCAACAAAATACATAATACAGTATATTTGCGTTGTACGCCCGGGCATTTGATCCACTGACGCCCCGTTTTGAAAATAATGTTATGGAAACTTTCCATGTTTAGCACCGAGTCATTTAATACGTCAATCTATAACCGGTCTCTGAGCAACAAGAATCGTGACGTCAGCGGTTTTTCTCTTCTTTTAGATTTCAAAATACTTGAGCCCATTAAGAAGCAGATATCTGCAAATCAAGCGTATCTATGTCGTGGTTGTCGGGATATCTTAGGAAGGTTTGGCATCCTGAAAATACACAATAGTAATCAATAATTGTCACTCTCACGCTACTTACTTAATGCAGAATCAAAGAAAATTTGTCCGAAGTTTGCGCCGGTCATATATTTAGTAAAAATTATGTTCAAACAAGATCCTTCACACGGGTTAATGGGTTTATATCCACACTTAAAGAGATATTTCTGATGGATAAGAATGTCACACACAGTATGTGTTCAACTCAAATCATGTTAACAATTATATTTGATATGGAACTGACTATTTCAAAAAGTACTTCATTTTAAAAAGATTAAAGTGTTGGATTTCCAGATAGTACAAGATACTAAAGATGACAAAAACAAACAAACGGGTCAGTTACACTCACGTGAGAATTACATTAAATTGCTTTAACTGTTCATGTGAGTGTACCGTATCTTGAACTTCACTAAATTCATCTGTCTATCATATTCGACGGCGTTAAGGGCGTTAAGATGAAGTTTTATTTGAATATATACCTCAAGCGCGACGAAATTAATAAAAAACGTTCAACGCTAATGCAGTGCAACCTCTCCAGAGCGGCCCTATCTTGAGCGACAACCTCCTTTCAACAACAGCATGCTTTTTCTCCACTGTACGATTTGACTATTTATTTAACCTCTCTAGAGCGGCAACCTCTCAACAACGACATCATTTTGCGTCTCCCAAAAAGTGTTGCTTTGGTTAGGTTGCACTGTATAATAATTGAGCGATAATGCATGTAACACTTTTGTTAAACTTTAGTGATTTTTATATTTTGTATAGGTTTTTCATTCAGTTCGTTAAAATAAATTCAATACAAAGTCTTACTATTTTTAAAAATCCTCTAAATATATAATCATACGAATCAAAATAGTGCACTTGGATGGCACCTCTGTATGTCCATTGCATGACTTCGTGATTTTGAAACGGTTTTGTGTTCTTGGAACACTTATGATTTTATCAACAGAAGTAATTGACTTTTGATATACTGACATAGTCACTTGAGATTGACAAATCTCTCTAAAATATTTGTCATTATTCATGTGGGGAACGGATCGAGACTATCTTTATAATTCCTCGAAAGAGTGCTTCAACACTCTCAACATATATATGTGTATTAAACAGTTCAGAAACTTGAAATTGTGGTCGTAGTAATTAGAAATTAATTTACTAAATTAATTTCAGTATGGTCAGTATTGAACGTGTTGATTTATAAGGGCAGTACTTAAATAACCACATCAGTATCACATTAAGACACCCCATTAAAAGATCAATAATTTTCGCCCCTATTTTCTGTATTTTTAGATATTTTTTATTACACTTTTACTTCAACGCGTGATTTTCTTTTTATCCAGGTTATACAGTATAAATAAATAAATAAATTTGTGATGCATGATTCCCTCATTAAAACAGACATATCCATAAACATGTATATATTTATTACATAAAGTATTCCAAGCAGATTTTCGTATCTCACCAGTAATATCCAGATATATCAAATATCACTAATTAATTGATGAATTTTATGAAACTGCCAAGTAAGGCAGAAAAGATAAAATTTTGCAAAAAATAATAATTAAAATAAATATAATTAGTAATAAAACAAATCACCATTTAATATGTATAATCACAAAATGTTCATACTTAAGTTGTACTCGTCTTTTTCACAATAATGTTGTTACCATGATGATATACGTCATGAATCGTAGCACATCAAACTAATTACAGATGATATGTAAAATAAATGTATGTATGTGCGCTAGTCTGTGCGTGCACGCGCAAGTTCGCTTGAGTATACGTGCATGAGAGATGAACAAATGGAGGTAGGGGAGTAGGGGTTAGCTAAAGTTGGCGTTTAAGTACTTTGTACGAATGGAAACTAGTTTTCATATAGATTTGTCACGGGAATATCGTAACCTTTGGGACTGTTGGAAACTGGGAATGGTTGTAGGAATGTTCGTACAGATAATTCAATGACGTATAATCAAACTGAAACTATTCTACCGTACATGAAGTAGTTTTTATCTGGTGTTTATCAAGTTTTGAAAAATAGCAATCCACTTGGAAGTCCAAGTTCAAAGGTTTATAATGTTCTTTTGTTTGATAACTTATATCAGTTTATAAAATGTCTCATCTTGTGAACATCGAATTAATACAATACACTGATTAAAGTAAATAGTAATTTTAAGAAATTATTAATGAAACATATTTTAAAGGAAGCGTATTTTATGAAATATTTATAACAAATACATAATATTTTATAGTAAATACAGTTATTCATGTCATTCGCTTATTTTTTATTTAAGCTAGATCAGTCGGCAATTTTAATTTTGTGAGACAATAGAAAACTAAAACTAGGTTCAGAAAACAGAAATAAATATAAAGAAAGTAACAATGATGAAGAAAAGATTATGTTGTTTTGTGTTATTTCTGACGTTTCTACGTGAAAGAGAATGTTTCATGCCAAACAGAGCTTCAGCTATTCTGGAGACAGATTATACGATAGAGGACATAATACGAGAAGGTATTGTTGAAGCATTTAGCGGACAGTTGAATGGTGTGGGTAACACGTTAGAAGACAAGGTTGGAGAAATGCACAACAATGAAGATTTGTTTGAAAATAAAGGTAATTTTTGTGGCTTTTTTATGTAAGAATATTGTCAATTTAATAAGGACTTGTTCACTTGAAGGTTCATTAAACCAATTTAATAACTTATTTAATTGACGATTGGGAATCTGATATAGATTTGTGTGCAGATCTGGTGATATTTGACACATCAGTATTTCACTGTGTACTCACCCAAAATGACATGAGTTCCATGTATGAGCCGCGGCTAACCAGTACTAACTTACCCTTCCACAAGGAGCCGGCAACTTCTCCACAAGTGGAGGAAAATCGACATTTTTGTCAAATTTTCATAGCAGGGTATGACTTGCCGCGATCGGACTTTGAACCCAGATCTCCGGGTTACAAATCCCGCACACTAACCACTGGACCACGGCTAGTATAACTACTAATATAACAACTACACACACATGGTGAACAAGTCGATTTATTAATTAAAACGACGGTTTTATCTATAATCTATTTTACTAAGACATATGACAGCAAAGGCAGGGAAATAAAACGCCACACCACGTACATGTACAATAAACAAATATTAATATATTGAAAGTCAAGTAAAAACATAATATGTCTGAACGCACAAAGTATAATATGGTAACTGCTAGGCAGCCGATGACGCTGTCATATGGATACAGTGAGTGCTTCAACAATGCATCACGGATGTCCTTCAAAAATTTCTGTATATTCTTGAATTTAATGCAATATATCGATACAGTATTCAAATTGTCAGTGGCAAGCGAAAGACTCAGTGGTGACAACAACGCTGAAAATAAATAAAGCTGTTAATTTGTATCAAAAGAAATATATCCTAATGTCAGACTTGTTGATCTAATCACCTAAATTTTATAAAAAAAATACGTATTATTTATTCAGCTGGTTAAGTGTCCTGCTATACTGACGTTATATCTCGTACTGATCAGTCTAAACAAAGTTGATTAAAAAAAGAGACATGTACTAATTAATAAAAAACAAGAAACAAAACATGACGCATGATAAGCAGTATATCGTTGTTCATATCATAATTTCACATGTTTGATAAAAATAATTGTACTTTTATTTTGAATTGCCGACGGCAACTTAAGACAATTTTCATCATATAGTTACAGTTAAATTTCTATTAATTAAATAAAGCTTTTTTAGAAGTCTTTAGATGCATAATGGCAAATTTCGCTAAGTGCTGGATAAATGAATTGGCGAAGCTAAACATATTCTAAGAAAAGGTATTTCGTAAAAGCCATTTGTAAGTAACATGAAAGACAGGTGAAAAAGTATCATATACGCAAAAAAAATGCTCTTATTAATATTAGTGATTATGCAATATTAGAAACACAGACATCAGACCCTGTTTCACAAACTTTATTCTAAAGTTAAACATTTATTTTCTCATAATATGAATGAATGTCATAATGAGAATAACAAAACTGTAGACAATATCGTATGAAAATCTAGTTCAAATATCACCGTATGCATATTGCTTGTCTTTTTCTAAAATTCAATACATAAAACCTTTAAAACTTGATAAAATATTTGATACTGATCTTATTTGAAATCGATTATAAAATCAGCCTGATACTCATGAATGACGTGAACTTGATTAATCAGCTGTTGGAAAGTGGTACTGATAATAAATGTTTTTATTTGAATGAAAGCATAAAATAAAAAATATCATTTGGACTCAAGTAGGAATTGTTGTACCCTAGGATTAGCGTCGAATTAGAAATATTTTATCAGTAATGTGCACCTCTATATGTTTACAAGGTACGATTTAAACAAGTGAGCATACTTTTATTTCGTACAATAAAACATCCACAATAAAACAAGTTACATTGGTATAACAAGAGACAAGAATCCTGTCCCCCCTTCACAAATGAAGTCCAGGCCTCTGTCAGTTGAATGATGTATTTTAAAGCTCTACAATTCTTTATTTTGCTGTAAAGAGACAGTACCAGCTTTTGGAGAATCTGTCTTCAAGAAAACCCCATAGGTATTCGAGCGACGACACGCAAGGCGATTGTCCTACAAACCTAGGTGTATGTAATGGTGGCTCAAATATTACTATAAAAGCCTAAAAATCAGCAACAGTTAGTTTGTGGACACTAGTAAAGGTGGAGGAAATATATCGACATTATCAGGAATAGTAGATCTGTCCCGAGGACAATTTAATAAAACAACAAGTTGCAAAAATTCAAACAGAAGCAATCCCAAAAATAAGCTATTGACAAATTCACACCGGTTAGTTCGTATCGATGTCAATCACTATTTCAGATGAAGAAATCTCTGAAGATTTTGTGGCCGAAATAATTCATTACTCGAACGTTGCAGCAATCGAACATCATGGCGATCCAGTGTGGACGTTTTCGGACGAAAAAATAATGGAAGGTAATATATAGCAAGTAGTCAACCTAATTAATGGAAAGTAATATATAGCAAGAAGTCAAGGTAATATATATACAGCAAGTAGTCAACCTAATTAATGGAAGGTAATAAATAGCAAGTAGTAAACGTAATATATAGCAAGTAATCAAGGTAATTAATGGAAGGTAATACATAGCAAGAAGTCAATCTAATTAACGGAAGGTAATATATAGCAAGTAGTCAATCTATTAATGGAAGGTAATACATGTACATGGCAAGTAGTCAAACTAATTAAATTCTGTTTGGACTCTATTTGGTTGGATTCTATCATTCCTTTTTATATGATTTGTAACTAATCCATAGAAAATAATTGAGGGACGGTTTATATGACAGATAAACATACAAAACTGGATCTCCTTGTTTCTGTGGTGTCAATTTTCTCGATCATTTCTGACAACTATAGAGAAACAGAGAAATGGATCTTGAATAATGAATATTTACCATCATAATGTAGCCAGATGTTTCGGCTTTAACATGATCATTGCATGACCTGAACTCTAAGATTGATACGTGTTGTTTACACCTGAATGGAATTTATCTAAAAAGTTATCCAAAAAATTGTACGTATCTGACTTAATGTGACCAAAGAGCGCATGAAGTAAGTTGTTTTATCTAAATCGAACCACTTGATATATTATTAATGCTGTTTTGTACTCAAAATAAAAAGTGGCAATCGACTTTGGAAAGTGTCAATAATGCGGTGATAAAACTGATGCCTGAAAGTTTACTTATTCATTTTTTGAATGATCAACGTGCAGAATGACCCCTTCATGTGTTTGTAAGATTATTTCCATGTAAGGGTAAGTGATTAAGATAATCTATCAAATCCGATGCTACACTTCAAGTGGACATATTCAAAACAATGAAGTTTTAAGTTTATGCCTGAAGTGGTGTTTTCGTTTTTGAAATAGATTTAACATCAAACGGCTTAATGTATTGGTTTCATATCTAATTGGAAAGTTTATCAAATGATGATAAATACAAATCAAAGCTTCCGGGTTATGTTGAATGCCACCAGCTTACCTCAACGACTGTAAATTCACAAAGAATTTGTGAACCGGAAAAGTCAAGTGAATAAACTATTGCTCACGAACATTACCAGCATGCGTTAATGGTGTTTGAGGTCATTCGCATTCCAACTTAAAATTTAGTAATCAACTGACAAAATGACTGACATATTCTTATGTACCTTATTCGAGAAAGAAAATATTTGACGATTATATCCATAACTATCATATTAAATTTGTTGTATTTTGAACACAGCATGGACATGTATATGATATTATTATACGCGATTCGCAAACAAGATTTAAAAATGATTTCAAATAATGCATATATTAACATCATAAATAAATCATACATATTCAAAAATATATGAATCGTTGTGTCTTTTGTCTAATGATTTTGGTCACAATTTTCCAACTAACACTTCATTTTCATTTTCAGCGATTTAGTGAGTGTTGCACTGATTATTGTAATTTATTGTGATAGAATACTTCACTGTTGACATAGAATACATGACGCCGGACTGCAAGTTTTTCAATTGTTTTAGGCCACAAACTACTTCTCGAACTTCGGAATCGTTTAATGCAAATATTTAGCGGCGTGACACCAAGTGAACGATATCAGTTAGTGAGAAGATCAGACCTACCTACTCTTCATGAAACAGGGGAGATAACTCAGTGGTCAGAACGTATGAAGAACGGAAGTGAGGGACAACAGACAACCTTTTGGAACACACCAGACTACAGAACAGCTAGAGAAGTACTCGGGCAGATATTCAGGCTGATATCAATGTTTTACAGCAACACAAATTGGGCGGAACTCAATAACACCACAATCTATAAACAACTCGGTAAGTTAAAAATTAATATCCGATCAGTGAAAGAACGACTTGTTTGGTAACATACCAGCAGCCTGTTTGAAAGACTCCTCGGTTCATCGGTCAAATCTCATACTCATTGAATTTGGACTAAAATCCTCTAAACAAGAGACAGGTTTGTGTCAATTAGAAAAAAAACTTACGTATGTAAGAATGCCTTTCCCGAAGAATTACGGAAAATACTGTTAACGTGCATAAATATAAACAGGTCATAATGTGTTAGTATTAGCAACTAAGCAAAACAGCGTTTTTAAATGTTGCTGTTATTATGATGCACATCAATACTGTATAACAATATTACATGTGTGTGTGTTTAACGAATGATGCAATATTCGATTTTTATAGGGAGGACTAACACCCACCTGTTGCCAGTGGCGCCACCGTCCGTCAATACATGTGTGTCGTGTGGGTAAGTATATTTTGAGTGTACAGATAAAGTTGAGTTGACAGTCCCCAGTGAATACCGGTCACCTCTGAAATTTAATGGCAACCCTTACTGCAATTTTGTTGATTTAACAGACCAGTTGATCCTTGGAATAATTTTTTTTCTCATCCCGTGGTTATCCTTGTTAGAAGGTTTGACTGTTTTTTATGATAATACTCGTGCTGACGTGTATATAAGACAATATTGTCACGTTAAACAAACTGTACATGAGGTCAATAATACACTCGCGCTTGTCTATCAAACTAGATATGGGCTTAATCATATGCTGCCTCAACCATTAATGATAGAAGAGCGAGTCAAACAAAACTTCTGTAGATCACTACGTGTTCTTATGACTTTATGGAGCCATTGACATTGGCTTCGCTTTGTGCCTTCCTAGCTCTCTTCCAAATGGAACACTAAATTATTTTGACAGCGTAAAATACCGTTTAACTTAAAGTATAATGTATAGTGATTTTATGACGTTCATTCTGTTAAGAAAAGCGGTTAGGCTTATATTACTCATTCGCAAGGTGGTCAATTGGTGTGTTGAATAGTTTTAAAGATTTAAATTTTCATTTTCAGGGTAGAGTATTCAACACCGTGTCATAATAACCTAATTACGACACATTTTCTGACAAGCGGATACCTCGGAGTTTATGGTTTGTTTATTTACTGGACTAGCTATGCATAAAAAGAATTGATTTATGCACAGCGTTTAATACATGCAAACAGCGAATGTAATCTATCTCCAAGTTTTAACAACGATATTATGTAAGAGGCCATTCTTATAAAAAAACAGGTTTGCAGTGATGTGATTGAAACCATTAATAGTGGATATGAAGGTCGGTATTGTTTAGATTTTCATTGTAAAGTATTATGCTGGAATAAAGGACGAAAAAAGTCAAGATCGCTGAAGAAATTGTACGGTGGGAGTTTTTAAATGAGTCAGTCGCGAAACTGCAAACTAACAATTCTTAAAGATGGCCTGAACGGGGAAAAGAGATACACAAGACATTCGATTTTTTCCTACGGTAGATTCATGTCTTGACCATGCCATTGTATTTTAATCTTTTTTTTTACAAGAACCGTTAATGAAAATTGTATTCGTGATATATATTTACAACTGAACGAACACATTACATACATGGGTATTATAAAACATCGTGTGTGTATAACCTAGAAAGTATGTAGCTTCCCGGCGTATTATTGACATGTAGACGAGTGAATCACGCCATCTCACATCAAACTTGATAAATATAGACCCGTTTAAAATAACCATTACAACTTAATCATACAGAGCTTAATATCAAAATAAATCTGGATTTAAATTGAAACATAAGCCTCTGCACATGATAGAAAAACCGACAATCTTTTAAGCGCGGATATTGCCTGTTAAGTCTGGTCAAGTCTAAATGAAAGTGTCTGAACGTATAAGCACGATGTTAATGACGTTTATAACGATAAGGTTGTACATCTATAAATAGATGTGTTATATGTGATAATAGATAAACGTAACATCACACATACCTTGTTTCAATATGTTTCTTAACCTCCTATAATACGACAGTATCAGACAAAAGAAATAATGAAACACTTCCTTATATTCAGCGTCAGAAAAATGTTTTTATCGTTATTGAACTCGTACACGAAAGAAATGATTCTCTATGAATGATGCACTAATCACCAATACTATCCAAATAATGCAGATCACGGAGAAAGTAAAGTTATGCAGGTACATTGATCTATAAAATTATAACCAATAGTCAGTGTAGGTTTCAGAAAAGCGTGAGTTTGTTCATAATATTTATTGGAAATGCTAAGTACAAGTATGGCTAAGAAATTATAAACATAATCAAATTCACATGTGAACAAATACACATACCTCTTGAATCACTTTCAGCTTCAAAACACGATGACAATTCACCGACGGAGAAAATTGGAAAATGTCGGCACGGCGGTGTGGGCGATAAAGTCTTCCATCCAATGTCAGTTCCGGGCGGAATGAACAAAATATCGTCTGCTAATGAATATTCACCACATTATTTCCTGCATCACAATGTCGCCTTGTTATCCATACAACATGTTTGTTTTTACTTGTTTGACGAAGGTAAGAATTTAGCAAACAATAGATTAGGCATAAATACCCTACAGAATGTGTTGTATACTGTGTCTAACTGTTACCGATAATAACCAGCCCATAACTGTTAGCGCAAACAATCATTCAACGACTTTACTGAAGTCGGAAAGTTAATAGTGAACTAGATTAATCACGTCCAAAGCCAAAATAGAAGCATACCTAAGTCCCCTCCCCTAAACATACCCTAACCGGTCGACCGCTGAGGCCCCTAAAAAATATTTATCCTGTACCCTGTGCGAGCCAATAGTCGCGATCGTCGAATATTCGGACCAGAACATTATGTGACATATTTTGCATCTGCTGTTGAATTTCGTAGACTCCAAATAGTTCGCCACATTGATTTTCTATGAACAATCAGACTGGAAACTTTAACTAATAATAGAATATATCGGTAAATATTAGTCGTGTTATCATGATATGTCTGTATTTCATTGGGTAATCGGTTTTATCGTCGTTGGGTTTTAAATAACATAATTTTTTAGAACTTTTTGCTTGTTTTTTAATATTCGATGTTTAACCTACTTTTTTGCTGTATCTTTTATTTTTATACCTGTTTCATGTAAATGCATTTTCAGTTCAAATGTTCCCTTGTTTTGATGTTGTTACTGCAGATAGAGCTAGCTTTGACCGACGATATTTTGTTTGAAAAATTGTAGCAATAACGTCATTTTGATTGTTCATGGCGAAATAAAGACATGAACTAGGGACCAATAACTTTTATTTCAAATTTAATTGTAACAATAGAGGAAATTAACTACATTATAGGAGGCAATTTTCTGATTTTTTTTCTCCAACAAACAAGAAAAATATATGTACTTTTACTAATCATTAATCAGACATGTTCATAGTTTATGTCCAAGAAAAAATGGATTTATTGAATTTGTAGAGAAAAACGAATATATTTAATGAAATAAATAACTTTATATATATATTAACTACATTGCAACCTCTCCAAAGCAACACTTTTTGGGAGACGCAAAATTATGTCGCTGTTGAGAGGTTGCCGCTCTAGAGAGGTTAAATAAATAGTCAAATCGTACAGTGGAGAAAAAGCATGTTGTTGTTGAAAGGAGGTTGTCGCTCAAGAGAGGGCCGCTCTGGAGAGGTTGCACTGTAGTACCACGCTTCTTCCTCCTCTAAATAAACTAATCAGTACTAGTTTCCACATGAATGAGTGAACTGAAAGCGTGTTTGCAACACATCCGCTTCAGTATGCAAAATGTTTATGAATACATTAATATTTTACAAACATTGCAACAGGTTGTGAATAACAAACTTGTAATGAAGGGTTTTGTTTAAACTTGTAGATTTGTCTGGTCATGTATAAAAACTATATTCTAGTGACCTTACCGTACATCTGGAGAAATTAACCATGACATTAGGAATTAACCTGATCTTTACAATGTGTTAAAGCATCTATGGAAAGACAATTTGAAACATTGACCAGATCTTACTTATCCAGATATATAACACTCAGTCTTTATTTGCAAGAAGGCCAATTATAACATCTGATTATAGAAATACATTAAATAAGGCGGACTGAAGGCAGTACGGTCATTTTCTTGTATCTCACGTCAAAATATACTTCTAGTAATCAGTACGTACATCTGTGTGTGTTTTTGTTGGCCAATGTTAGCTTTGAACAGATTTGTGGAAATTCAAAAGACCTAACAATACTGCACAGCAAGCCAACAACAGTCCTCTCATTTGTTTATTTTTTATTGTTTTATATCATTTTTCTTTAGAATTTGGTCTACGGACAGCTATTGGACATGAGAAATTTTCCCGCATTTTTCTTTCGCAAGACGCAAAAAGTCCAATGATATTTGTCGACATTAAAAACGATGTATCAATCCAACTTACGGACTACTTACTCAAAGAAGACATGCGTGTTATGAATATTTCTTCTTTGAGAAGTGGTGAGTATAGAATACCATTTCTTGCATTTCGTGCTCCATTAAGCTTTTCAATCGAGGCTGACTTTGACCCAAAATCATAACTATTACCGTACGACGCTTCCTGCGCTCAAATTTCGATTAACACGATAGTTGCGGTCAAAGAATATATTCGCGCTAGATGAAATGGACCAATCAGAGTATGGAGAATTGATTAGATAGATAAATTCACAGACACGTTCATACTGGAAGTAATGAAACTATCATTTCACTTAACCTGCCGTTAATTCTAGTGATTTATTTGAAGAAGTTGGCAGTTATTATAGAAGAACAAAGTTTGTACTGGTACCGAATTCAGGAACCCTGGTTAAGTTAACTGCCCGTCGTTATATAACTGAAAAAAAAATGTGGAACATAGTCGTAAAATATTAACAAAACTGAATTTTCTCAGGTACATGATTGAGTTTTTTTTGTCTGAGTGATTTTTATGAAATACTTGTATAATAATCGTTTCAACACACACGCTTAAATGTTTTACGTTTTCGTCCCAGCATGCTTGTATAGTGATAGTTTGATTGTGGTGATTCAAGACGCAAGTTCCAAAAGAGAAACAACTTCATTACCAATTGAATGCGCAGCACATCCAGTAAGAGTTGTCTACCTTGTCATGGACCAATCCGAAGGCGAGTCAGGTATTATATTGTTTAGCAACATTTTTACTGGGTTTTTCTTGGCATAACAAGAACTACTTGCAGAGAGATCGGAATGATTTAAACCCGATTGATTGATCTGGATATTATTATAATAATATTGTTTATATCCTCCAAATATGTACCTACCATAATAACTAAGCTTTCCCCTCAAATTTCCACTGTAAATATCAATATTGAATATAATTTCCGTTTTAAATACATCGTATTGCTAACTATAATGTAATTTCTAAAAGTTAAGCTTTAAGAAGTATGTATTTATTAAAATAAATTGTATGAATAATTGTTTAAAATATCATTTGTATTCGACAGGAAGACGTAAAAAACGAACATCGTTAAAAGGCCTAGGGGCATATGATCTTATTGCGGGTGTATCTGGCGGTAGCGTGTATGTTACGGACAAAACTAACATTGCTGCGGTTGTTGATATAATCAAAGTAAGGTTCAGTCTAGTGATCTCTAATTACTTCATAGTACATGGTTCTGTAACCTCTGATTATTACAGGAAAATATTTAGTAGCGCGCGATCTCTGATTTCTTCGTAGTAAATTTAGTTGCGTGTGGCCTCTAATTCCTGCAGGAAAAGATTTAGCTATAAGTGACCTCTAATTCATTCATGATATAATTTAATTACGCGTGGCCTCTAATTCTGTCAAATAATTTTTTAATGATACATCGCGCGTTGCACAAATAGTACTGGGTTAGATCATGGGACATGTCTGATAGTGTTAAATCCACTCTTTCAATACTAAACGAGAGATTAGTGCGGTGATTAGAGTGCGGAATAGGGTAATTTTTCCTGGTTTATGACTGGATACAATTTGGATATCATCAGTTTATTCTTGTGCAAAGGTCTAGTGGATAATTTTATGTAAACCAACGACCTCGCGCTAATCCTGGTGTACACATTATTACAGGAAACAATGTCTAATAACTTAAGCTTAAGGTAAATACTTAAATCACCCTAAACACCAAATCAAATTCTTTTATGATTATTGACCCGTTTGATGGACATACTTTAGCCAACTTCTTAGCAGTTTTAAAACTTTAAAATCCTTGATAATGGTGCACATTTAAGATATTTACTTTGACGACTGGCAGTAGATTCCATAAACAATCAGTGGTTTAAACACTGGCTATGTACAAGAGTTTTAAGTATAAAAATTGTGATCTTTGCTAAGATCTATAAAACCGGTCCGAGTCGCATACATATTGTCTCTGTTCTTGTTATTTTACTTAACTTAAAGCCATTACTTGACACTCATACAGTGCCTAATCATCTCGTTCGTATTACTAACTACGTTACCCACAAAATTTTAAGATACAAGCGACACATTGCATGGAAATGTCACTGGAACTAATAAAAAAAAAAAAACAAAAGCACCATGCATATCATTTTAGGCTTTGTAACGGATTACCGAGGGATTATATAACAATGCAGAGGCAGGTTTTTGTTGTCATTGTCTTGCCAGGCAGTTATATCTCTATTTCCACCATTTCAAAACCAACCAATCAGCATTGTTTTTTTTAAAGCAGAAGGGCTTACCTGGCTCCCTTACTGGTGGCTTTGATATGGTCACCGAACCACCGGAAAAAAAAATTTATATCTGAAAATGACATCCGGTAGATGTGATTCAGATTATATTTTCTAGACGGAAGTTACGCATCTATATTCAGAAAATAGAAATTCTTCTTAGCATGAATATATCTCTAAAATTCGTGAGTAAAACTAATTTCTCTGCTGAACGACGGAAAACATTTTTACGAACGTAAATACCATACACTATTTACGATCATAAATATTATAAAATGTTTACGAACATAAATACCATAACCTATTTACGAGCATAAATACCATAAACTATTTACGAGTATAAATAGCATAAACTAATTATGAGTATGAATACCATACACTATTTACGATCATAAATATTATAAAATATTTACGAACATAAATATCATAACCTATTTACGAGCATAAATACCATAAACTATTTACGAGCATAAATAGCATAAACTAATTATGAGTATGAATACCATAAACTATTTACGAGCATAAATAGCATAAACTAATTATGAGTATGAATACCATAAACTATTTACGAGCATAAATAGCATAAACTATTTATGAGTATGAATACCATAAACTATTCACGAGCATAAATAGCATAAACTAATTATGAGCATGAATACCATTTATTCATGAGCATAAATAACATTAACTACGAGGAGATGAGTTCTGCAGATTCATTGCTGATGTTTGAAGCTGCCTCTGTTTATAGATATATCTACGTGTTTATCTCTAGGAATCTGTGTCAGCAAAGCCACCAGTGACAGTTCTCAAGTTTGATCTTTCTCCAACCACAAATGACTTTTACGTACCCGTGGATAATCTTGTATTTAATTTAACGATCAGACTGCAAAGTTCCTCATACACAACGCATTCAGTCATGCGTTTGTACAGACCTGACGGTAAGTGTCCATAGATAGCACCTAGATTTAACACGGTACATACGGAACACTTTCATCATTTTAGAATTCCAAATATCCATACTTAGAACCCCCTACTATATTAAGACCATCTCTTTAAAAAGACAACTTATAGGACGGGTTTGTATATTTATACGAAATAACGCATATATATGACTATATTTCGGAGTGTTACTGTCCAAACAGTGGTATTTATTATGAAGTGGTTTCAATATTATAAGGGTCTCTCACTATATATTGTATATATGAATTTGATAACAGGAGCGTTATTGGCCTTGCTATCAAGGCTTTACGTAAAAAAGTATAGTTGATATAATATCTTAACTGATATCCAATTCTTGACCAGATAATCCTGCTCTGTTTCGAGGGTACAAGAGATAAATGTATTTTACGTGTTGATTGTAAGGAAACTGAAGGCTAATTTTGAGTGTAAATCGTTGCAGGTTCGGTGGAACAGTTCGTAAATTCTTCAGTGGCCACAAAACAGCGCCTTGGTAACCGACTGGAAGTCATGAAAATATTTGTTAGTATTTGTAAATATAAAATTTAGTACATATTTACCAAACGATTATGCAACTTATTTGTAAAACTGTCTTTATAGAATACAAAAACTATGACAACAAAAATAAGTTTGAATGCTTTAATACATCATTTTTCATAAAAAGTCAGATACTGAGAACAGTCACCAGTGGGTTATTAGATATTGTATTATAGGCGAGACGAGTGTCATGTGCGCACGAATTAGATTGTTTCGTGAAAGGCTATTTTTGTTTGGGTTTCTTGAGGCTATTTCCTTCTTTAGCCTCGGTCTCGTGTAGAGCTCGTTTGTCTCGGACTCGTTTCGCCAATATGACCTTTTCCCTTTCGTGTATTCATTTTCATCACTACCACAAATTACTGTGCAAATAATGTTTTATGTAGAACCCAGACTTCGGTCAATGGAGAATGGTGAGGAATTCGACAGAGGCTTTGGAGGTGGACATTGGTGCTAACACAGATCTCGATTTCTTCCATAAATTTATGCAGACGGGACCAGGTGGATTTGGAATGTACCCGTTGATTGGGCGCCCTATAGCAGGTACTTTGAAAACACGCGAAAAAATACTTTGTCATTTTTAAAAGGCGTGAAATGGCTTTAAGCTTTCATGTTGACTTCAAGTTCAACTTAATGCTTAGAATTGTGATAATGAACATTAAAACCACATGAAATTTTATGCGCACAAGAAAAAACTCTCAGTTAGTCGTCAGGTACACCATTATTACTGAGGAAAACATAGTCAATTTTGCCAAGTACCGCCTATTTTTGTCAAAAAATGTTAATCTTACTTTAAAATGTTCTGTAACTACGAAGTTTCTGTTCGGTGTCTAAAAATAGACACAATACTTCCGGTTTTAAACGTCGTCTGGTAGATATAGTGAATGTATTATCATGAAATGTTGATTACCGTATTAAGATTTTTAGATGATCAAAATTATTATTTAATGAATTTAAAATGAAAATACATGATTTATGTAGTACAAGTGTATATAAACGCATATATTACAGGTGATAACACAACTGTTCAGGTAACAGTACCACTTGTAGATAAAGTTGGAAGCGTTGACTCACTGTTATTCATAGACAGACAGAACACCGTCATAAATAATGAGACTTTACACAACATTGGAGGACGGAGAGGAAAGTCGTTGTTCATAGCCCACGTTGTTATCCCACCGAAGGTAATGTAATAACTCGTCTTCACTTCATATATAACCTATCTCAAAACAATTGATTTTAGATAGTAACACAATTAGTAGCGCAATTATTAAAATATTTAATAAAACAATATTCAATGATGGTTTGATGAGAAATACCCTACACCGATGTGTTCACGTCTCTCATTTATATGCATTTGCGACATCTGTGTTGTTTAAGTTTCTTGTATTTTCCCGTATTGGGTGAACATTGGACATGATAACCTATGTGGGTGGTCTGTTTTATTGAATGTGATATTTCTGGGGAAACTTAAGCAATTTCTACAGTAAATTTCTCTTGGCGACCATTTCAATGTTTAGATTACAACATTATAAAGACCATTTATTTTCGGACCAGTCCTGTTTTCAATATTTCATGCACGTATATAATTATGTTAGTGTGATAGTGTGACCGCCTTATTATGAAGATTGATGTTGTGTCCCCAGACGCGGTCGTAATATCGAGGTTTTACTGTATATTCAAACTGTTACAGCAATTCATGATCGCAATAGAAGGAAAAGACACCGTGGGTAACACGTTTAGGCGTTTAGATTCCAAAGAAGTATCATCATTAGCCATACAGCTAGAAGTATTTCCAACTTCTGGTATGAACATACCACTTCCATTGAATGTTTAATCATTGAAAAGCGTAAATACGTAAGCCCCTTCATAGGCCTACTGTCCGTTCATTTTGTTATGGCGGATTACGCATGCGCATGCGCATGATTGATCAGTATTATGAAAACGTTCAAGATCGGTCTCTCACTGTGAACTACGTTATTGTGCGAGTATATACGTAGTTAATTTTATATTTGAAATGCATGTATTTCAATTAATCCACGCTAATGCAGTCGCTTTGTATCATCTTGGAAATACCTGTACTAGGTTATTTTAAAGTTTCATTGGACATAACGTATTTTGCGCGATAAAAAAACGCATAGCATCATGGTAAAAAATTTCATAAGAACAA
Source organism: Lutraria rhynchaena (assembly GCA_008271625.1). Taxonomy (NCBI): domain Eukaryota; kingdom Metazoa; phylum Mollusca; class Bivalvia; order Venerida; family Mactridae; genus Lutraria; species Lutraria rhynchaena. The sequence continues at coordinate 140,178 of VIBL01000126.1, read as the reverse complement.
GGATGTATCGTGTATTACAATATTAAATGATTATCATTTGTTCTAAATATGTTTCGTACAAGTCCATGAACGAAGTAATCGAAATAGATGCGATGTTAAATTCTACCTATTCTTTTTCGCAAAGCAACAAAGGGAGCTAACTATTGGTCAAGTATAAAAAACTAACTACTCCGTTTTGTTGTAGGTACGCTTTATGTAAACAAGACAGTAACGATTCCGTTCCGGGTGAGGAATGTTGGAGGTGGAACGACTTCTATAGATGTGGCAATAACAGATGATAAAAATTTTGCTCAGTCACCAACATCACGTAACTATAGGGTAACGTCACAACATGTGGCCAATGGAACCTTTATACTTAAGGCAGGCATGACCAAAGGTGAAACCACGTAAGTATTTGGAAGTTTTTTTCTGTCTGAGAGTTACGTATATGAATACTTAAAAGGATTTTAAATGCATCATTTAAAACTGAAAATATCTTTCCAGATGGTCAGCTAAGTGCATTAAGCAAATTGTTTTGGCAAATAAATTTAATACAAATACTTGTTTGTGACAAATTACGAAGAAATACATACTCCATTGCAACCATAACACTGACATTGCCATTTTTGAACATTTTGTTAAATTAATTTGTAGGGGCATGTGTACTAAACCAACTTTCGTTGAAGCGAATTTAAATTCTAAAAATGTAGTCACTTAACCACCTGTTTCTTTCAATATATACACTAAGACGGTGAATAGTAAAGGATATACTGTTCGAAAAAATATATACTTTGTTCACTGCTGCAAATATAATTGTTTATTAGCATTAGTAAGCATTATGACACGGTAAAGCTCTAAAATAGATTTGAAGGACTGAAAACGCCGTTTTGTAACATCGTAGATAATTTCCGATTAAAGTCAGCGATAGTGGCTTTCCCTTGATGTGACGTCATAGTTGACAGAGCATGTGCACGCATTTATAGGAGCTCAGGATAGCGTACGTTAAAAAGCATTAAATACATTTTAAGCTTTCAATTATTGAATATTGTGCTTTCATATCACGCAACAAAAACTCTAACCGAACGCGCAAAAATAATAACTTTGAATAGGTCTTATACAAGACTTGATGTTAAGACGTGTAGGATATTTTTATGTCAAACATAACCGCCGTAGTGGCTAGCCAAAGTCGTCGTGTCGCTCAAGAAAACATTTCTATTGTGCTAAATAGGCTTGAAGTAGATGTTCGATACACACTGGAGCTTTTAGCTCGTGTTGATGATAGTTCAAAGATAACTGTTAATAGAATTCTAATTAAGCACCTTAAACTAAATAAAGTTTGTGCATGGGGGACCCGCATATTTTGACAGATGTACAACTATAATGTTCAGGGACTACAAATTGCTGAAACTCTTCGGAACTACAAAGACTACTGTATTTCTGAGCTCTTGACTAGTGATGAGATATGGGTTTACTTTTTCGAGCCACAGTGCCGCGGAGATCATAAACGGTGGATCAAAAAAGGGACAATCTGGGCTAAAAAGGTCATTTGCACAACTTTTTTATGACCCTGTTCTCTAAGTTCTGAGGTAAAGGGATAATCTGTTAGAACACAGAATTAAAAAAAGTTCACTAAACATTAGAGCAGTCTGTGGTTTACGAAGAATCTTCTCATTATAACTATAAATATTGACCATGATCAATTAAAAAAAACTGAATTCCACATACGAATAAACTTTAAGTACTTCGCGCTATCATATCATCTCCTTTGTTTTGTGTGGCTGTGCAAGCTACTATATTATGTTCATGTTTTTTTTTGTAAATATACTGCAACAGTCTGTAGAAAATAGTTGTATTTAGGAATGCACTTATAGGCCCAACGCGACCGCGTGTGTTATACTTATTAATGACGTGTGAATTATTGTAATCATGCATGTCACAGAAACAAAACCTATCTATCTATATATCTATGTGATTGTTGACTTGTTTTGACTTTTATTACCTTGAGATTAACACGGAGACTATGAAATACTAATTAATTATTGATTATACTACCTGTAAGATTAATTAACCCTGTTCAATGTAATGATCTAGATCTGATTGAATATGAATGGTCCAAGTTGATTTTATGACATTGCATTTTTATAACAACAAATCATTTGAATCATATACATAAGAATAAAATACGAATTACTTGATTTGACATACAGCTACACATTGAAAACATATAAATGTAAATTTTAACATCACAGTGATGTTTACTACATAGATAATGGAACAGGCGATAAATAATTTTGAAATATTTGTTGAAAACAACTGACAACAGATGAATAAAATCAAGACGAAATAATAATATGATATGAAGCACAACAATCTTTTTTGTCTCTATGAGTGACAAACTTATGAATGTTTGATTGAATAAGACAATGAAGGAAACTATCCGTTATTCAAAATGAGGTATCAAACTATTCATTTGACAATAGCTGGAGTACTTGTCTATAAAATTGCTATGAAAATTAACACAAATGTTTTGACGTAATATTACGTAGAAGTTTACTGTAAAATTTAGTTTGTAACCTCCACTGATCCAAAATAACATGCATGATAAATAAGGGTAAACATGAAAGCCACGTGTTTTTACTGTTGGTCAGTACAATGAAGCTCAGGTCAAAGCTTTTTTTATTCTTTTTGTTTCTAACATTTTTTTCTTAAAAAACCCATATGGCGTATTACGTAATTGTCTTTTAAATCAAGTATCTAATAAACGAAGACCTTTATAAAAATATGAGACACGGGTCCATGCATGATACACCTGTCGTTATTTTTAGGCTAATTATTGTAATATATCTCTATACAGAGTTATTATTGGGCAAAAAATATTGGTTATATTTGATAGAGAAATAAAGAACTTACGTGAAGTTGAAGATTTTGAAGCGATTTGTCGATAATCTTTGCTTGCCTTATTACCAAAGGTTCACGTGTTATAGGTACACTGTATTATATATTGCTAGTATTTACGTTGATCAATGTCAATTATGGCGTCACACGGCAAAGGAGGAAACCGCTTTAGTAATTTAGAAAGGTGCGATATTTGTGTGATATTTTATTCCGATTTATGCTGTCAATTTTCATTTTTGAAAATTATGTTTTGTGTACTCACGCTTAATTTGTATACTTAATGATTTCAAGTTATCCCAAATTGAACAATATGACCTTTAAGTTACATTAAATGTATTATGCATTTACAGAACTGTTACCATATCAGCCAAAGCGTCAGGTGCTCCAGACAATAAAGTACAATATTATGTCCGGAGATTCACGGTAGAGGAAAAGATCATACGGGTAAACAGAATGTTTTATTCCAGTTATAGGCATGATTGAGACTTTTATTAACTGTCTTCAAAAAGTTCTAGACTGGTGGATATTATTTTGTTCATATATTACACTTAATTTCGCTATACGCGGTAAACATATTGTGCTCGTTTGTTCTATTATTGAGTATAGGTAAACGTCCATGGTTAACTGAACATCTAGCATGCAAAAAGTCAGTTTTTCTTGCGTTTTAGCGCTCCGAAACCTAAATAAATACTTTTATAGATGTTCGATCGAAGTTACCAAAAATTCTCGAAACAACATTACTGACATGATTGTTAAACACAATAGGTGCTTGATACCACCCCACCTATTTGCAACGTCACAAACACGAGTGGAAAATGCGATTTCGGTTCTGATGTTTGCTTGTGTTCAAAGTACACGTGGGAGATGTCAGCTGTTGTTGGAGATGATGGCGATGGTCTGTCAATGGTGTTCGCGTCTGGTGCTGGAAACGATTCAAATTCAACGACCGACTCATTTCTGATCGGTCATAAATTATCTGACGGAATCATACATACGACACTTCGGTTAGTCAAACTTGTATCACAATCCTAACACTGGGTTCTGATATCTACCTAGTATGTTAAACGCTCTTATAACCCCGAATATCGCAGAAATATTTATATAAATGTTCATGATCTCTATATATGATTGGATCACATTTTATTAAAATATTTGCTGAAGTTAGACAAGTTTTAATCAATTGACAAACGGATCGTATAACATATAAATTTATTTAAGTCATACACAGTATCTCACATTTTTTCAAATATCATTTCATTGTTCCTTGTACGAGGGGCTGACATTTTGCATTATTTCAGAGCCGATTGTTGTCATCAACACGCGAAGATAACGGCTGTTGATCTTGCAGGAAATGTTGGATTGTGTGACGTCACAATCACACCCGGTTTCATTTCACCGGATCCCAAGTTGTGTTTCCCACCAACACCTCAGGTAATTTTATCTGACAAACAAACAACAAGCTTAATGTTCATTGCGTTACTTGTAAACTCAATAATTCCTTTATGAATACATGTTTCATAGGCAGTACTAATTTCATTCATAATAGAGTTTTATTCATACTTTTGGCAACAATGCGCATGTTAAAATAGTCGTTACCTGTAAAATTAGGGTTACCCGTTGAAAGTACAGTTAACCAACCACTGTTTGTCGTGTTTTTGAAATTAGTTCAAAATCTGCTCCTTCATATTTGGGAGATAGTTTTACTCCAGTTGATAGTGTACACAATAAAATAACAGGGTAAGGGTTAGAACACAGTATGACTTAACTTGTACAAATCTTAATACGCTTGACTACAAAAAGTATGCCATTTCCAGTGTCAAGGGGTCAGGCAAAAAGTCATTAGCTTACAATGGCTGCATTCTATGGAACCCTCTTCCTCAGCATATAAAAGATGCCAAAAATATTTCATCATTTAAATACAGTGTTAGGGAGCATTTCCTAAGTAGAATTGACTTTTAATTACATTTTTATTTGATATCTTATCTTTGCTTATGACTGTATGGTAACATAGATTAGATTTATTTCACTTTTCCATGCTGCAGTGTTACATGTATTCTATTAATAGATTTATAAACATGGCATTTAATTAACTACTAGATAAACTTTTAACATAATTATGCTATAATTTATTCTTAAGTTAATATGAAAGTATGTAACTCTATTTATGTAAACTACTTTATACGAGTACCACACGTCTTTCATTAATATTTAAACTGTGATTTTTCACTGTGATGTAAAATGTCTTTCCCCTATGTCATACAATATTATATGTGAAGGACCAAAATGGAAATAACAGTTCAAATTAGTTTTTGAACTCTTTTTTGTGTAATTCTTGGCATATAATGTTTATTGACATGACTTTGTTAATACATGCATATTGTTTTATTTTGTTTTATTGTTGCTGTATGTATTGAACATGTTGCCATGTGAATCTATGCATTTTATGTTGAAATAAATCTATCAATCTATCTAGTCATGTATGGTTTATTGAGACTTCGTGTACATGTTAGCAAGTTTTTTTAGACATATGCATCGTTTCTTTTTGTTTTTCTGTCTTTATCCGTGATTTACAAGCATTCCATCAGAGTTATTTAACCAGTTCGTGAATTCATGTACGAGATACAAATGTTTATGTAGTTTACAAAACGTATAACATGTTCATATATCCTTCTTTGTCACCTCATTTCAGTCTTCTGTAAGCACTCGTCAAATTCCTTGTAACACCACTAATGTGACTGAGTCTTGTATGAATACAACAGTGTCCAATTGTGATAATAAGATGTGGACATTTGAAGCTCATATTGGCAATGGTACTATTGGTCAGGTTAATATGGCACCGTATAAAGCGGGTAAAAACGCAACCTTGTCAAGACTCAACAATACCATACTTTTGAGGTAATTACTCTTATGACAATAAAACCATTTCATAAACGAATTTCTAAATTATCATTTGATCTATTAAAACAACAACAACAACAACGAGCATCCGGGCTTATGCACGTGTAAACAAATGATCAATCAAAAAATAAAATACCAAGTTTGTGATCAACACGACAGGTATTAACATTCAGGAAACAACATATATTGAATTCACTCTAAAAATACGTCCTTTGAAATGACTGTTGTCAATAACTTGGATTTGGCGTGTGTTAGTTAGTACATTGTTTATGATTGTAAAATATACGAAAGTTGTTTTTTCACATGGTTCTACATGAATGCACGCAAGTTAGTATCTAATAAAGATTGTGACTTGTTAAGAATTCATCTCGTTATGTTTCTTAATCTTTAATTTTCCAGTACCGATTGTTGTCATCATGATGTTTATGTTAATCTGATAGATTTTGCCTCAAACACAGGGCAATGTCATGCATCTGTTTCTGCACCCGTTACAACACGAGAGGTAAGTGTTAATATGTTTTAAACCACTGAATAGTAGGTAGGTGAATGAATGAAACTCAGCCAAAAACTAATCCTGTTGACGATGCGTGTATAATTATCTTTTATTTCATTACACGTTTTAATGATATGCCTAACTTTGTACAATCATCGGGTAAATTTAGAGACGTTACTGCTATTTTCATTGCAATACTAAGACTTGATTAGAAGAAAAATAATCTTTTTTGTAGATACTGGCCTCTTCGTCAGAGTCATAAATTTCACTGTCAACATATCATTACTACCGTGTCAGTGTATAATATCATATATAATATTGGGGACTATAATTCTCATTATATGCACCAGTATATGTCATGTTGTTCTCACGTCATCATATTAATCCTATTTGCAGAAAACAACGTCTTCACCGGAATCATCATCATCATCATTATCAGTTGGTGTAATTGCTGGAGTTGCAGCCGGTGGTGTTGTTGCAATGGCTTTTGTAGTTGTTCTGGTTTTGTATCTGAAATCTCGCGCGACTGTCAATAATGTTATACCACTGAACACAAAGTTTAAAACATAGCACGATCGGATATTGATAAAGACATGCGTAAAGCCAATGTGATGAAAAATCGCACTGTGATACATTTTTAAATGTTTTGTCATATAGATATTTATTGCTAAGTTGATAATATTGGTTAAGTCAAAATATCATGAAGAAAGTTTTATCTGTGCTTATTATTAAAACTCGTTTTTATGTAAATGTCGTTGTTATAAATTATTTATTATTTGCGTGAGCTTATCATAACACAGACAGACAGACAGACGGACGGACGGACGGATGGACGGACGGACAGCTCGATAATATTTAATACGATTCGCACGATTCTTCACTATGGTCGAGTGATTATGGTCCCTGACTTGTAATCACCAGTGCGTTCGAATCATACGAAATACTAAATTACTCATGAGGGACCTGTCCAACTAGCTTACGGAAGGTCGGTGGTTCTACCCGGGTGTAGGCCTGGGGTCTTCCTCCACTGCCACAGCTGTAAAACGCCACACAGCCATGACTATTGGTGCGACATTAAACTCCAATGATAAAAAACACAAACTTGAATTAAAAATGGGGTAAAAGAAACAATTTGTTCACCATTGTATCCAGAGACTGACCTCCAAGAAAAACTCTCACCTTTATTGTTGCAACGGTCCAATTTTTAACTAATTCATATCTCCTTCATTCTCTTTTTTACATTATCTTATGTATTAACATTATCTTATTAAATAACTTACCTTTGCTATCTATATAATTTTGATGCGCGCTACATGACCATTAGTTGATGCGCCAAAAATTACCATATACATATATAATAATAAAAGAAAAACTCTTAGAAATCATAAAGAACAAAGTATGAAATAACTGCAACAAGAAACATTTATTTTTTCTTCACATTAAATTATTGAAACCGTTTCAATTATTAACAACTGCAACAATAAAATAATGCTTAACCGTATAAGTGGTACAATTATCTTAATGGTCCTAATACCAATGAAACACTCTTAACTAAAGAATGATCTATTATGTTAGCCTAGTGGACAATTCTGAACACGATGTTTACTATTATTTAATTACTCTTATGATACTGAGACGAGTACCTGTACACACGAATGGCGAAAATCAACAATTAAGTAGAACAAGCAATGAAAATGTTTCAAAGTAGGAATACAATTTTTGTGTGATTTATTTAACTACAAGAAACATTGCTATTATTAATATATCCTCAACCAAAGTAACAACAATTGAATCCTTCCCAAAATGTATGAATGAAGCAAAGAAAAATGAGTGAAATGTCAATGTTAAATGCTGAAATAGTTTATGACCGAAAGCACTTATAAGCAACTACGGGTTTTATTCCATCGGTGGTGAGACGTCCTCACACTTACACTCTTTTATCATGTGCACCTGAAAACAAAGATAAAATCATATCTTAAATTCAAACATAAATGATTGAAAAAAGGGTTGGACAGGGCAATGACGGATTAATTTATTTTATTTATTACTTGGATCTTTTTTATTGTCAATTGCAAAACCTATAATTTTTTGTCTGTGCTTTGTTCGCATTTTGCACCTTACTAAATGTAGTATAAAACCCGAAAAACTGGGCTCCCTGAAAACCGGAATTTTCTGAAAATCGGATGATTTTCCAAGTCCTACTTTTGTCTCTTTATAATCAATAGTTATCTGAAAACCAGAAGGGATCCGGTTTTCAGGGGTTATACTGTAGTATTTAGTAAATACTAATAGTGAGTTGACTGAAGTTTCAATTTGGTTTTCTGGCAAATGAATGATAAGCAATAGTTGGATACGAATTAAAGTCTTTAATAGGCAGCAACACTGGAAGATGTTTTAAAATATTTTATTTTATTTACCGTTGTCTGCTTCGTATCTTCCCCATTGCTCAGAGTTACTGTCAACTCTTCTGTGATGGTAGGTTTACAGCATTTATCCTTCGAACGACCACACCCTCCATCACAATCAAACAGTGGGTATTTATCATCACTGACATAGCTTGGATTCTCCTTATCGCGTACGTAGTCATTGTAGGGAACACGGGTGCAGTTCAATGGTTCGACTATATGATTGTTGAATGAACAAAACCGATCGTTAATAACAGTGTATATATATAAAGTATATATTTTTTAATATTTTTTATGTGACTTATTGTCACTGGGGTTTAACGCCGTTTTTCAGCATTTTTTCTGTAATATACGGCGACCGGTTCACCTAACCAGATTTCCTGGGCTGTATATTAACCAGTACTGACCTACCCTTCCACAAGGAGCCGGCAACTTCTCCACATATGGAGGAAAATCGACAATTATGTCAAATTTTCATAGAATGGTATAACCTGCCGCGACCGGGATTCGAACCCGGATCTCCGGGTTACAAGCGCACTAACCACTGGACCACGGCCGCGGCTGTACCAAATATAAGCAAACACTTTTTCTACGCGTGTTGTTAAAGTGATCATTCAAATAAGGCATGTATATTTTTCATGACTGAAGTAGCAGTAATCAATGCACAATGCGCTCAACCTAACCAGTTTTGTAAAGGACAATAGACTTGAGGAGATGTGAGAAATATCGACCTACATTGAACAAAACAATACAATAAAATGAAAACGTGCACATAGAACATACCGCCACAAGGTCCTTTATGCATGACTTCAAAGTCTTGAAGCTCTTCTTCGCATGTGAGCTTTTGTAAATGACAGGCTGACTTGTATGTTTCTTCGGTAAAACCTTCAGATGTACTGATCATATAACCGCAAACTGGATCTAACTGGTTTTCACAAGTTGGACATTCACACTGAGCCTCTCCATTTACATTTTCAAAACATTCAGCGGCATTATTTTCACAAGGGCTTTCCACATCACATGGTCCTGATTACAGTATATGCATTCAAATTTGTTAAATATGTTTTGATCCATATATTATGTAACACAATTATCTTCTTATTCCAATAGCGACTTTATGATTATAGTCTGACTATATTAAGGCTATTAAAGAATTTGTTTTTTTGGTTATGTGACCCAAACTTAAAACAGTAGGTAGGTTGGTAGACATGTTTTTGGTAATATCATATGCTTGTATTCAAAGCGAAAACCAAAAATAAGGACTGAAAAATGCCAAAATCGTTAAAACTTGTCTTGGTTCTGAGAATACTTGAATGATTTGATCGCATAGTTGCAAACCAACAGCTTTTAAGGATAGCCAAATGAAAGCTTTTTATTATTTTGAACAAAAGAGATTTAGCCTTACCATCGGGACAGGGAGGTCCATAGCAATCTGTTTCCAGCGACAACGGAAATTTTTCTTTTTGCTTTGGGTTTAGAGGTATAATTGCCTCCCTAGTCTTAGTACTGACACCTTTTCCACATGGGACACTACACTCGCTCCATTCACTCCATGGACCAACAGGTTTTCCTGAAATGAAACATTTTCAAAGGTAATCTTGACTTACATTTGAACAGCATAACCCTCTCTACACATTATATTTAGACAGCATAACCCTCTCTACACACATATTTGAACAGTATAATGTCCCTCTCTACACATTATATTTGAACAGCATAACCCTCTCTACACATGATATTTGAAAAGTATAACCCTCTCTACAAATATATTTAAATGGCATAATGTCCCTCTCTACACGGACATTGGAACAGCATAACCCTCTCTACACATTATATTTGGACAGCACAACCCTCTCTACACATTATATTTGAACAGCATAACCCTCTCTACACATTATATTTGCACGGCATAACCCTCTCTACACATTATATTTGAACAGCATAACCCTCTCTACACATTATATTTGTACAACATAACCCTCTCTACGCATTATATTAGGACAGCATAACCCTTTTTACATATATATTTGAACAGCATAACCGTGTTTCACTGTTATAAATAATTCATATATAGATAATGTAACACATAAAGAACAGTTACCGTGCCCCTTTCCTTCACATGGTATCATAGAATCAAGAGGTTCGACTTCAGCATCAAACATACATTGTATCTTTTTGAATATACAGTAATCAGGATATACTATCAGCTTTGAAGTACACACTGGTTCTGTTTGAATAGATATAAATGGCATTATTAGCATACGCCTTGAGTTAGTATGTCTTTGTGTCACAAACAGCGTGTAATATTGCAGGCTAAATAAGTATAATTATAATAACAGTCGTTTAATACAAGTTGCCATATAATGAATTTGATTGTCTGTATTAACAATTACCAGACTTAGCTATACAATTATACTTGAAGCTGTCGTGTATGACAAACTGCTCTTATCAGTCCAGCCAATATTTAGAAAAGGACATTTTCATCGATGAAAGTAGAAATTAGAAAACTGTAAGTACAGAAAATAACATTTAAAATTTGTTCTGAATTATGGTGATGTCAAGAAAATGTAAGCGTGTGTGTACCACTCGTCTGTTCTTCCACTGTACAATCTTCGCAATTACACATTGGTATCCCATCTTGAATCGTACAATTTTGATACTTGGGACACTTTACATTTCCACACGAGTCTGCAAGAAAAATTATACCATTAAAACAGAATATTTCTGAAGTTTAATAACACTTTTAACAGCACCATGTTTTAATCTTAAATTGTTTCAAAAGTTAGGGAAAGTATGTCAGTGAGGAAGCAGTTCTACCAAACTTGTTCTACGCGCAGTTTTACTGCGCAAGGACGCGTTTTACTGCACAAGGACGCGTTTTAGCGGTAAACGAGCCTGACTTCTAGTAATTCGTCGGTGTATCTTGCCAAACTACCAATAAGTAAGCATACCTGTGTAGTACACTTATAATGTAATCAAAATACCCACAAGACAAAACAAATCTTACCTCGACATTTTCCAGGGTAATTAACACGAACTTTCTTTTTGTTCGTAAGATCATGTTCACAATTATGAATCATCATTTCTCGTATATTCTTGTAAGTATTACCATCTGTACCACATACCTTGTTTTAAATATAAATATATTGCAACCCCTCCAAAGCAACACTTTGGGAGAAGCAAAATTATGTTGTTGATGAGAGGTTGTTGCTCTAGAGAGGTTAATTAGTAGTTAAATCGTGCAACAAGAAAAAACATGCTGTTGTTGAAGGGACGTTGTTATTCAAGTGAGGACGCTCTAGAGAGGTTACACTGTAATAGAGATATTACGATATAAAAACTTAACTTAAATTTATATGCATTTGGTTGTAGGCTGTAACACCAGACGCAACCTTTTTGCACTAACAAAAGTGTGATCGTGGAAATGATACATTTGAAGCGTTTTACGTCAGTTTTGAGCGGTATTTCATTTGTATATTAAACCTGTTTCTCCTGGATTATATGCTAGTACTAAGACTCTTACCTTTCCAGGTCTATCACAGATTGCTGTGGTACAAGTACAACATTTAGGGCCTTCTTGTGACGACGATGATTCTGATTCTACGAAGAAAAAGCAGGTATTGAATACAGGGATGTTGTGTGATATGGACCAGTCGAATGCTCTAATTATTCCTAACTATTCAGACCGCATTCAGAACGTTGGTTTCTTTGCCTAGTAATCGTTTTGCGTAAAAATAAACACAGTCCATTTATAGTAAAAATGTTATTCAGCCACAGATTAATTGCAACAGATATAATCCTCGCCTGGTATCTCTAATTTGGTATACAATGTGGTTTTAATGTTTTAATTCATTATCAATCACTAATTTATGTCATTTTATGTCTTGTCTGCCAGTTGTTAAAAATAATTTAGTTATCATGAAGACAATACGTGGATAGTATAGTTTTTCGGTGTTAACCTAATAATCACGTATATTTTGTTCATTTTGAACAAGTGTTATGATATGTCAGTATTTCATCTTTATTTTAATATTTTACAAAAGAATTTGATGTTTGAACGGTTGTATTAAGTTGGAACGCAGTTGGCAATTCGCAATTCGAATCGCGAACTGCGAACTGCGTTCCAACTACATAACAACTTGTTTTACCACAGGGGGGCTAGCACGTTGAAGGGATAGAATATAATGGCGTATTAGGCCTAAAATGGCCACACGGACCAAAACACGTATATCATATATATACATATACAAGGGTTACAACTTCCGAAATGACAGTTTCTGCCCCAAGTTTGTTTAAAACTACGTAACTTTTTAAGGAATCGCTCAAATTTCTAGTAACTGGTATCTACAGATAGCTAATACATTGTACTACACACAACCAATAAGCACTTTGTCCAATTCAAAACAATGAAGCAGATATTTAATCTTTTTCCTCCGAAAAATCGTTAATTTCGTTTAGTCGAACGCGACCTCGCAACACCAAATTGATCAGAATTAACATACTAAATACACCTTAAAACAACAGGTAGAAGAATGACAACGCGTGCTAACCATATATATCTCTGAAATACACTGATACGGCACAAAAGAATAGTAGTGTTAAACAAACTTGATACAGAAACTGTCATTTCGGAAGTTGTAACCCTTGTATATGTATGTATGTAATATAGGTGTTTTTGGTCCATGTGGCCATTCTAAGCATAATACACCATTATTCACCATCCCTTCAATGTGCTAGCCCCCTGTAGGTTTTACAAGGAACAAGACAATGGATTGCTTGCAATATAATAATCAGAGACTAACACGTGTGGCCAATCACTCCAGTTGTTATGTATTTCTTGATTTGCGGAATATTTCATCATCAAACAAAATATCACAATGTATCATTGTGACAGACATACACATTCAAACCATAGGAACTTTAAGAAAATGAGGACATTTATGAATCATTCCTCTTTTAAATTAATGGACAATAAATGTGTTCTGCAGAAACGAAATAATCATATATCACCTACCAACACATTCTTCATTCTCGTTTTTTTCATAACCGGCACAACACGTGCATTCATAACTTCCAATGTGATTTGTGCATCTGCTGTTGTTTCCACATATCTGCTTATGGCTTAATGCAGCCATTTCACATTCATTAATATCTGTAGTAATATTTAAATCAACAGTAGTAAGTTATATATAACACACATTAAATGACAATACCCCTATGTGGGTTACACTCTAGATGAATGCTAGTATATAAATTAACTGACAACTGGAATAAATTAAAATTACATTATGGTTTATAAGCTAAATGTTCTTGAGAACAAATAAGTTTTACATTTTCCGTGAATTCAATACATGTGCTTATCATATACTTTTAAGGGTACAAAAAGTCAGGACTGGTTCACCAAAACGCAGTTGGTCATATGTTAAACTTTGTCTTTGTGTAGTTATGCGACCGACCCATTTAAAAACCTCACAACCCAAACGATTTTTTGAGTTATTTCGACAAGCTTTTTGTTCAGTGTTTATTCCACCTGTCCTTTTTCAAGACAAGCTTATATATCCAAAAGAATTACCTACCCATTTTTCAAAAGTTTGGGTTGTGTATCCGTAAGCAAACATTTGTAGGATGGTCCAAGTGGAAAAATTTGATAAAGACAGTTAGATTTTGATGGAATTCAATTTACCATTGGAATAAATTATAAAGATAGTATTATAGATATGATATATACAAGCATGTATCTATTATTATAAACATTGCAGTTTTTGAACTGTTCAACAGAATATTTGTGGCATCTACTGCATGTGTATTTCAACAGCTGAAGTTCATGGAGTACAGTATTAAAATCACCATCAACACAATAATCAGGTCGTATTTTCAAACACTGAATTCATTGCACTAATCTGGATGTTATTCAAATAAACGAGAGGTAACCAAAGTTGCATAGCAGTCTTGATTTTTGTATACATGTAGTCAAACCTGTGAAAAAAGCCACCCTTGGTAAAGACAAAATGAGGCCTTTATTAACAGATGTCCTTTATTCGGAGGTCAGTTTGTTCTTAATAATCAGTGACAGTTTTTCAAAGAATGGCCTTTATTCACCCGGTGGTCTTATTCGGAGGTTGTCGCAAACACAGGTTTGGCTGTACAAAATTGATACAAATTTTCATACCTTTGCACACCCCAGCATACTCATCGTAGCCCTCATCACATTTACAGATGTAGGAGCCTATTGTGTTCTCACATTCTGAGTGATACGGGCACTCGTATGTTGCCGTCTTGCATTCATCAATATCTGTAAGAAGGAAGTTGGAATATATACACAAGGAATTTGTTTTAATAATACATTATATGAAGCTAGTTTTCAGTTTCTCATTTTATTCATTTTCATGTGTCATTTTGCTACTTGTAAAACAACTTTTAAAATAAGGAACCTCCTTTTTAATAATATAATCCGTAAAGTCTAGACTTCCCCGTCCTGGACCCGACCCGTTGAGATTAAGAATATCTCAATGTATCCTAAATATATTTCTAGTCCCAACATACCCGTGCAGTCACTACAATCTCCCATAAATCCCATTTTGCACTGACATTCAAAGCCTGTAGTTTCATTCCGGACACAAACCGTATTCTCCCATTCACATGGATTTTCACTGCAAGGATCCTCTGTGACAATGGATAGAAATAACAGTAAAACCATATACAATAAAAAAACATCCTTCATGAACAGACTAACAAATATACAAGTCAAATCAACAAGGTCCATACGAGCTGTAACAAACAAACATTAAAAGTCAAATTTCAAAGGACTCCGTACATAGAGAATGAATAAATGAAGATTTGTGAAATGAATGAAGAAAACGGAAAATTGAATATGGCTCATGCGTTACTTGAATCATTCCATAAGAACTCCAAAATTTAATAATTTTTCAGGAATTTTTATAAGTTGATAATTAAGCATAAAGCGCACTTGTATAAGTATATCATTACGTGATAGACTATAATTTACATCAGGATCATACTAGTTGATTAACTGGTTGTTTAAAGCGTATAGTTTACTATCAAATATACGAAAATAGAGCACAGTCAATGATAACAGGGGTGCAGGAAAATGTAAACACATACTATTGCATGAGTTAATCCCATCTCCATAGTAACCTTCGAAGCAATGGCATCCATGGTAACCGTCACGTAATTCACAGTTTGCAAACTCGTGGCATTCAATACCCTCTTCCCATTGCATTGTACCATTTTGTTGACAGATGTATTTCTCATTGCAAGCACCATTAAATATCTCATCACCTACCTAATTCGAGTATTTTAATTACACAATCTAAATATGATAAAATGACAGATATAAAGGAATAGCGCCCTTCTTTTCAAATGTTCAGTGGAGAGGCAAATGATTACAAGTCCTAAGAAGCCCCATGTCTTGCAATCAATAAGGGTATATTATCTGAATAGTATATACATAATTGACGTTTTCCTATCATATGAACCGCACTTTTGAATCTAAATGCCGGCAATCTTTTATGGAATTAATGCAACTGTAAACATATTAGGTACAATCTTTATAAAATGGTTAAGCATCGTTAAAACATTTTTTTTCTAGTTTGGGATAGTCTATTAAAAACATCACAAAAACATCACACGAAAAAACGACCACACAAAATTAAAATCCAACTAAACGGTAACGCTAGCATGGACAGTAATACCTTGTAATATGTTCCCTGGAAATAACATCCACAATCTTCGGGTAGAACACAAGTTTCGCCATCCAACACAAACCCATCCACACAGAAGCATCCCTCTTTACACTGGTAAGTAGGCATATCTGGATATTCATCCGTGACTACATCCAAACAACTCCGTTGAGTCGCATTTCCACAAATTTGATATTCCATGTTTTCACCGCAATTGATATCTAAATGTATGAACGGACTTATAAAGAAAACTTGCTCCGAAACAGGATGAGTTGTAGAATGTAGAGTCAATCCCTATTTCACAATTAGTTTAAGCTTCATCCAAATGAAAAAAGGTCTATAATTACATTCGAACTATTAAATAGGCAATTAGATCATTATCGAAAAACATTCCAGAATTCATGAAATAGATACATTCATTCAATTGCTCCAATTAAGAACTAATATGTACATGTACATATAAAACACGTAACACATTAGGTCGGCGTCTTTCTTAAGGTAAATTATCATCCAATGGCAATCATTATAAATGGTCAAACCGTATTTCTTGAAATAGAATTACGAAGAACGTCCATAAGTGATAGGAAACTGTTAAACATTTCAATGCAGTCAATTTATTATGGCAATGTTTTTGTTAGTATGTACTTACTACAAAATTCTTCAGATCTAAATTTAGTGATTTCTATTCGGTACTGATTCTTACATATATTAACAACCATTGCAGCAGACTCACAGACTTCTGCAATAAAGAAATTACGATTGCATAAATACAAAAGATAAACAATATTTACGTAGGCAGTAAACATTTTATAATTATAGCTACGTGTTGTTTTCTGTTGTAAATTTAGTTTATTAGTCTATATTTCGATGTAGTTTACATATTTCCTCTTTTTAACCATTCCTTATGCATTTTGTTATGTAGTAAACTTCTTAGCATGTAATTGTATGGTCCCAATTTCATTTGACTCCGTCAGGTTAACGACCATATGCAATTAGCACAGTTCCGGCCAATTGATCGAGAATTCATGGCTTTGGTAACCATACATCGCTCATCTTTCAGCGTGGTAAGTCGGCATGGTCTAGATGTAGAGCATCCGACTTTTGATCTGATAGGTTCTGAGTTCGAATCCCGGCTTTGACGGTTTCGTTCATGAACTTCACAATGGCATTTTTTGGACGCAGTATTGGTGTAATGTCCAGGAAGCGGACTCGAGCGTAATTAATATAAGCAAAATTATTTCATCATCCCTAAAACAACACTAGTGTAAACTAATGTACCGAATATTTAGTATGTTTATTTACGTTTACAGATACCACGAACTCTTCAAAGGCACGATAAAAAGGTGATAAGCGAGTTTAATACCTTTTTCTACATCACCATATGCAAAACAGGCATCATAAATACAAGAATCCTTCAACATTGCCTTCACTACAGGCTCCATTATTTCCAAGCAATGCTAAAACAAGCATAATGTAACAATAACTGTATGATTTCAGGAGTGGTCTTGTGTATATTATAATCAAGGTTGTAAATACAGTAAAAGCCCTCAAAACCGGACTCTCTGAAGACCGGAATTCTCTGAAACCGCACGATTTTTAAAGTCCCATTTTTTCTAATCATAATTAATAGTCTCTGGAAACCGGAACCGAAAAACGTTTTCCTCAGTCCGGAAGAGGTCCGGTATTCAGAGGTTATACTTAATATATTTAGATTACTGTAGTTGTAGATAAGTATAATACAAGGATGCCGTCACATTAGTGTTAGCAGCCAAAATTTATTATGACCATGGCTGATTTATGGCCTATCAATCCATTTAGAAGGATAATTATTCATTAGACATTCTGTTTTCGTGGAATTAACACCCATTATTCTTTTCGCATGTACTAAGCTTAGACATAGCGAAATATTGAAATTTTATAGAAAGTTTTCAGAACTGTAAGTTAGTCTTAAACACTTTTCGTATAGTGATAAGCTAAAACCACGGCTTCAAATCCTGTAAATTTTGCAAATCCAACTTACGAATCTGTTAATTAGAATATGTAAACTGATGTTCAACTCACTTTAAATATTCCTGTCGGTGAAAACACTTTATTACAGTGAAGCTTAGCTAAAGCCAATGCCGTACCGTTACAAACAGGTTCCTCGGGTCCGCTACAGTTAGCAAAGCATTGTGGGAATTGATTGACGTAAGATTCGACGGCCCAAGAATCGCCGAATATATTAAAGTTGTTCGTCTAGAAATATTAATTTCCCATTAACAATATGTAATTGAATCTTTCACAACTTTTTTCATGTTAAAGAGCAGCTATAAACAGTCATCAATGAATACTCACAATGTAAATTGAATGTTCACAATTCTTAGCTATTTAAAAATATCACTTTAAAAAGCGATCAATGAAAATGGAATCGTTAACTTTGTAAAATATCTCATTTATGTGTTTCAACAAATTCGTATTGCCCGTTTGCCTATTATTTTGATTTTCATAGATTTGGCGGTGTCTGACCTATCAGTTACTGCAGATACGCCTCTTGTCTTAGTAAAGCAGCCTGATAGTATTGCCCTTTGGTTTTGTTAGGTTTATATGCCTGGTACCCTCTCTTTTCTATGGTTACTTACGATTTCTCCAGCATCCGCATCACACATGGGTCCAACCATCAAATCATCAGAAGGATCTCCATTGTAGTTGCCACACAATCCACATGTTGTGCCTGCAAACTCTCCTGGTATATATAATTCAATTACTTCATCTCCGCTCCATGATAACTCTATACCTATAGCTGTTCGGATTACCTGTAAAGGAGAAACTTACTTATTCTGTATGACTAGCGTGAATATTTTGACATTTTTTGACGATGTAAGGAGAGGTAACATATGTTAAGCAGAGTGTATCCTCAATAGTGTATAGTTATATGATATTACAGTAAAACACGGTTGTTGTGAACTCGGATTTAGTGAAATAATTCTTCTCCCCAATAAAACTCATCTTGATTTCAATTTAATTGAAGTACATGTAGTTAAATAAGTGAAGTACGTATTTGCTACATGTATTTACAATTCGTCGTGTTTATAAATTATGTACAATACAATGTAACATTATGTTTGCTTCTAGCGTGAAAAATCTCGGTTATTTGATTTTGTTATGACACGGATCTAAAGGTAGTATTAGGTAGAAACATCGTGGGGTTATTTCTACCAACCCGTATGTCATTTTTCTCATTTTGAGAAAATCGCATTTGAAGTTTGGAACTGCAATCACTTTAAGCGTGTTACAGGTTTGTGGAATGGGATTAATCCTATTTAGAATAGATCTACAAGTAGGTAAGTATAATCATTATAAAGAGCTCATCGAGACGAAAATGTGATACCAAAATCTCAAAATTGCCAAAAAATGAGTTACGGGGTTGCAGGAATAAACCGAAGGCATGTCCAACTGTTTTTGAGACTTGGTCAGTAATTGCAGTATTCGATCGTATATCGAACCTACCACTGAGTTGCCAGTTCTTGCAATAACGAGTTCACCAGATCGGAAATCTATTACTGTTAGGCCGTTGAGCCTCACTTCATTATTTTGCATCAACTGAATGGTCTGGAAACAGTTGAAAAAATAGAGGAATACATGTACATAGTATATGAAATGAAGGCCTTCGTCCAATAAGAATGTTACGTCTAATATTGCCATATGTATATACTACCCAAATATATTTACAAAAGTTAAAACGTAAGTGATAACGAATGTAATATCAAACGCTTCTTTCCTATTCTATTTAGCCCTATATTTTGTGCTATTAGATAATAATACTTACGTATAATACAACATAATAGAATTAGGATATATTAATTATGTTTCAATATTGTGTAATGACAAAATTACGTATGTATTAGTAAAGAAATGTATTTGATATAACCATATAACTTGAAATGTTAATTTAATTATGTTTTTATGTTGATTATGAAAATTAGTGTATCCATAGTACAGACACATTGAACAAGTGATAATGTGGAATCATGTCAGTAATATAACGGTAGTAGGATTGCACAATCTACTGATAAGAACCCTGAGATACTTACGTAACCATATATCGTGACGGTGACCTCCTTCACCCAGGTAACATTGGCACTGGTTTGCACGCCAATTCTTGGTTTGAAAGTTGTCAATACTTCAAACGTGGGGCGAGCGTCTAAGTTGTCACATTTGTCACGCGACATTATATACTGACACTGTCCTTGATAATCTACCAGTGTTCCATCGGGGGTCATACAATGGGGGTCTCCAAAACAGGCACACAATGCAAGAGCTATAGACAAGTTGAAAATTTATACTATGTGGTTCAAAATAATGTCACTAGCGACATAAAATATACAAATGCTTCAAATATGGTCGCTGATAAATTCAAATTAAAGCATCCGACTGGTTAAGTAAAGTGCATGCGATTTATATTCACATTTACGTTTCGGTGGGATGCGTATGTATTAAACAGATAAAAGTATTAAACCATAGAATGCCTTGCTTATTCACCAGGAGATGAAAGGGGTTTCCTATTCCATTCTAACATTAACCTTCGTGACGGACCGTATTGAAGTATAATATGACCATGTGTAGTAATTCAAAATACAACATATTTCTTAAAATATCTGGAGGTTTATTTTTGGAAATCTGCAAGTCTTATCATGGAGAAACTTTTAGCAATAGAGTATAATCAAAGCTGTGAACAAAGGCCACCCTTAGGAAATACAAAATGTGTCCTTTATTGACAGATGATATATGGAGGTCATTTTGTTCTAAATAATCAATGATAGTTTTCAAAGAACGGACTTTATTTACGGGGTGGCCTTTATTCAGAGGTGGCTTCAAACACAGGTTTGACTGTAAATGAATTATCTGATTTGAAATAGAACAAGTCGTATTAATGTCCTGACCATTGACAAAACTACATTTTTACGCTTCATAATCAAACAGATTTTGAGATGATTCAATTCTGGTTACATTACTGTAAAAGTCGCTCATTTACGAGTGATTTAGAAATACCAACGTGTGCACGAAATTCCATCGCCTTTATAGTTTCTATTACATCTACAATCAAAGCCTCCTGGGTTGTTGAAACAGCGTGCGTTCTCATGACAATTATGAATTCCTAACTGGCACTCATCAATATCTGTAATATAAGTACATCTGTATCATCAGGCATTCTGGGATAGCACACAGCACGAGTTACTCCGCGTGCAAACCTTTCGAGTTCGTTTCCCGCGCGAGAATCGTGTTGCCATGTTAACGTTAGAGCGTGTAGTATGTACAGCACGTGCACATTATGAAAACGTTTGTGGTGACAGTGGAACCTCTCTAAACCAATCGAGTCCGGGACCAGAACATTTAGCCGATTTAGAGGGGAAACCCATTTACAGAAGAACCGGTTTAGAGAGTTTTCATTGCATGATTAAACCGCCCACTTTGACATTTTCCATTCACTTTACATTTATCGTCTAGCATGTATGCAGGCACAACTAAAAGGGGCAGAATCAGGTCGACTATCGTAAATATAGAAAAGTGTATGTTTCAATGGTTGGTGAATTTGTTAAGTGTTTACTACTATACACTGATTTCAAATCATTTGCACAATTATTTAGTTGATGTGCATTTGTAATTGTAACTGATAGCTCGGAAACAGTATTGTGACTAAAGAGGGTCATGACAATTAAATGTCATCAGGGTAACAGTTAAGTCTACGGACCTCGGATTTGTGAGTTCGAACCCTATTCCCGACATAATGTTCTCTGATAAGATTTAGTTGAACACTTTATGTCTAAGATCATTCATTATCCACTTCTGATTTGAGTTATTCGTGTAAAGAATAAGGTTAGTGCTGATACAGAAATACTGTTCAAAATAGGCATAAGCATGAGTGTAAAAATAGTGATTACATCAGAACACTATCATTGTATGATACTTTAACCATTTGCCTCATAAGACCGCATTGCCCCGCATATGAAGTAGACGACTTTTGAAAACATCGTGGCAAGAGAAGCCAATGCTTGTAATGAGTAATGGCTTCTTTTGCCACAATGTCTTCCATCTTATCTTACCTTGACATCTACGTTTTCCAGCTTGAGTGAATCCTGCCTTACAGTCACATTGATACGATCCAGGCAAGTTCAAACAATTAGAACTCCATGGACACATATTCATAGCACACTCATCGTCATCTGCCGAGTCAAAAATACAATAAAACCTCAAATAGTGACCGCATCAATATTAAGACTTAATAACATAATAACTTATTTTCATGGACATGTCATGGACGTTTTGCAAGTGACGATACTGGGGATCATTTTTGATGCCGTTTTATAAAATCTGCTAACTCTCATTAGACATATAAACCCTAAATTAACATTTTTAATACTGAAATAAACTTTATAAAATGTTTATTAATGAAAGACTTCACAACCAACATACACCAAGTAAGACTTCGAATGAAAGTACACTTCATCTATCATGTCCAAAAGGATATTCGCCTGGTACGACACACAGATGAATAAATTTTTGAACATTACAGTCACAGGCCTGCAATGAAACTTTGAGAAACAGTATATCATAATCAAAGTAATCAACAACTTACCGTAACAATCACGCCCGTTGGCCCAAACGTCCGATCTACCACGACCTCTCCAGCCACTCTTACACTGACACTCGAAATCACCGTAGGTGTTAATACATTTTGCGTTGATATCGCAATCGTGGAAGCCAAGTTTGCACTCATTTAAATCTGAAGTAATTGGTTAGGTTTCAATGGTTCTATTAAACGCAGTTTTATCAACATACTATGACCATATTAGCACAATAAGAAATTTGAATTTTGAAATTTATATTTTGATTGTTTTTGAAATTTGAAAAGAAAAGACTTATGAAATTTAGCATTGACATCGACACGACCAAGTCAGTTGGTGAACTTATGAAAAAAAGGATTTCTAATTTGGCTAAACACATGCTGAGAATCAAAGTGAAATTTCATCAGATTAATTGAAGTCGCACTTTTTTCACTGGGTTTATTTTTTTTCAACATTTTTGCAAGTATACACGGCGGCTGGTTCATCTGAGCAGATTTCCTGGACTGTATTCTAACCAGTATTAACTTACTTTTCCACAAGGAGCCGGAAATTTCTCCAAATATGGAGGAAGATCGATAATTTTTTCAAATTTTCATAGAAGGGTATGACCTGTCGCGACCGGTATTTGAACCCGGATCGCCTGGTTACAAGTCTAGTACACTAACCATTGGACCACAGTCGCGGCTCGAAGTCGCAATACGATTCAGCGATCGTGTCTATTACATACAGAAATAGAAGATACATAGCACGTTCGGCAATAGTGAACATTAGTCAGTAGTCGAGGTGTCTACATTTGGACAACAATTTCTCTCATAATATCGCGTCCAGGGGCGGTTTCATCAGCGAAGATAGCATTCGTTATACTTTAAAATGCTGTATTTTACATACATTTTCAGATTTTTGCTTTTAACCAGTGAAGAAAGAAGATTCCTCAATCAGTCAGATGAAACACTTTTTACAAAGAATGATTAGCAAGATTTAAAGTAAAAATCTGCCATCTTAGCTGGCTATGTCACTGGTCCATGATCACTCGGGACATTACTGATGTACAAACTTCCCCGGTATTCATCCCTGGCTTTGTATTCAGTTAATCAATAAAAAATTATACAGATTCAAATTCAATGCTCTGGTTTATCTAGAATTATTTGGATACTATTAAAGAAAATAATCTAGCCATACCGAAATCGTGTTTTGAACAATATAACGGCCCTACGGTTAAAAAGCCGACTGATTCGGGATTCCCAGTATATGCGAACAGCGCATCGACTAGCGGTAAATGATTTGTACTGTTGAAGAATCCAGCATCAGCACGCTCCTTGCCATCATTAGCATCGCAGTTGCAGCGTCTGGAATTGGGATAAATTCTTACATTAAACCTAATATACGCTACAAAATACATTGGTATTGATGATTGAATAATGAAGAACTACTGTATAATACCACTCAGCTTTCCATCCAATTTAAAGCACACATCATTAGGATAACTTATCCTCGGACTGGTTTATAATCAATCCCTTATGTTTCAACATAAACATGTTTGATCATAGCATCACCTCCATATTCTAATCACTTTCTTCGTCCAAAAGGTGGTCTTTTTCTCCATATTGCACTCTATCTACCTATCTTAAATAATGATAAATATCAGTCAAAACAGATGATGCTGATTATAGAAAGAACAATTGTAACAAACAGCCAATGTACCTGTCAAGACCTGGAAGAGTTGTTCTATTTTCACTACCTCCGCAAAAACCAACTTTGCCGCAGGTACATTCCTGGTTGTACCAGTGCCCAGAGCCAACGTATCTCTGATGAACACCCGTAGCATCTGACCAAGTAAAGTATCCTCCTTCAGACAGGAGCTGAAAATGTTATAAATGCAACGATGACTCATATATGCAAGGGTTAACAATGAAACGAAATACCGGATTTACTTTTCGATTGTCTCACCATTATTCCATATCATATTTGATAGAATTTGATTTTTGTGACATTTTTCATCAAATTTAACAAACCCTTATCTGGTCCCGGGTTAGATATGATCAAGAATAAGTATCAAGATCTGATTCTAAAGTCTATAATAGCTGTTCTTCTTGTCTAACCTTTGAAATTTGTTTAAAATTGCTGCAGACACAATGAAAAATAAAATGGTAAGCATTCAGGATATGTGCACGCTTTCAAGTTTCAAGATGAAATTCCTTTTTTATGGGCCTCCCTGGTCGAGTGTTTATGGTCTCCCACTTGTAATCACTGGCATCTCACCGCTGTTAGTTCGAATCCCACCCTAGTCCAAATTTCACATTTCACATTTTCTAGTTTTATAACATCAGGACAAGGTGTGGCTTCATCGACCTTAATAACTCACCTTTGTATTTTTACACTCGTATTTTATCCCTTGGAAACAATAGTCAGAAATTGCTGTCAATGCCTTTAGACCGGAAATATCAACGTCATGATATTCAAGCTCAATCGTTTCTTCGTACGTTATCGGGATTCTTTGTCCTAGTTTATGACCTATTATGGTCACTCCTGAAAACAATGTGATTGTCTGAGATTTGCTTTGTGACAAGCATGATATTCCTATGGTATATATAAATGATTTTATTGATAAATTTCCAGAAAAGCTATTGATATCAAGGACGACGGAGACACAACTAAGACTGTTACCAGTTATAAATATATATATTTTGTGTACATATACATGTATACAGTAAAGCCTCCGGTAACGACTTCTGCAATATTCTTAAGATTTATTGAGGTTCCATTTACTTGGGTTATGTGTATGAGTTGGGTTTAGTTAACATACGAATAGCCTCCGACCAAAGGTTTCTGATGATATCAGCCCTTTGCCTCCTAAGCATATTTAGACTCTTCCAAATTCAAAGCAAATATACAAAACATCAATTTATTCGAGAAAACTGGGTTATTTCTCCATTGCGGCAAATGAAGTCATTACTCATTACAAGCAATGGCTTCTTTTTTCCGATGTTTTCAAAAGTTGTCTGTTTCGGATGCAGTGAAACGTGGTATTATACGATCAAGGGTTAAATAATTATCACTCTTTCATCTCTTTGCGACAAAAGTATTTTTCTTACTATGTAACAACAAAACACATGATCATTCACTCTCACTATGAATGGTCCATTTAAATGGCGGTCAGAGAATTAATAGAAATGCATTTCGTTCAAATCTCACCTCCCTTGTTTTTCAGAATGTTCATGTCACAGTAAGCGATAAACGGCTCTACATCTGTAGATGGCATTATCAGATGTTCCCCGGAATGTAGACCTCGATCAAAAACTTCCTGACAGTCTTTTGGTAAATCTTTAAGATTTAAACAATCAGTTGATAATACGTAAATAGATATTAACAAACTTTGATTCAAACACGTGTCACAATGGAACCTTAGAATCGGAACCCTTGGGCTATTAGTAAAACAATCCAATACTCTGGCCGTTAAGATTCCATCAAAATGTCTTTATTTAGAACAAAACACACAGCATTCAATTGTGTTTTGCACACCAGCTGTTGATTATAGAATAAGTACGGATCCACGGAGAAATATAAGTACAGTAAAACCTCGTTATCTCGAGGAGTCTTCGGAACAACCTGAATGCTCGAGATAAATGTGGTGCTCGTAATAACGAGTTATTTATTTTGGGTTGAAAATAAAACACAACTAAGTACAAATATTGGCTGAATAATTCGTGGGCTCGTGATATCAATGCTCGTAGTAACGAAGTTGAAGCGTTTCCGAATGCATATAAACCTGTCGGGTTATTTCTACCAACCCGTATGCCATTTTTTCCCATTTTGAGAAAATCGCATTTGAAGTTTTGAACTTCAATAACTTTAAGCGAGTTACGGGTTTGTGGAATTAGGATTAACCCTA
Source organism: Lutraria rhynchaena (assembly GCA_008271625.1). Taxonomy (NCBI): domain Eukaryota; kingdom Metazoa; phylum Mollusca; class Bivalvia; order Venerida; family Mactridae; genus Lutraria; species Lutraria rhynchaena. The sequence goes on along the minus strand of VIBL01000126.1, from coordinate 113,317 downwards.
TTTAGGATAGATCTACAAGCAGGTAAGTATGATTATTGTAAAGAGCTCATCGAGACGAAAAATGATACCAAAATCTCAATATTGCCAAAATTGAGTTATGGGGTTGTAGAAATAAACCGAAGAAATGGCATAATAAAACTTACACACAGGCTCGGGAGCACAACTGATGTCCGATAAATCGTACGAAGCCGAGGCGTCCTCTCCTTCCTGATAACCAAATGCCACTTTAGTGATCGGTAAAACTGCTCGATCGATTTCATTACCATACTCCACTCTATTGAATAAAATAACTGATCCTTTAACATAGGTTGGTAATATTTCAGCACAAAACTTTTTATATTTATGATAAACTGTAAGCATCTATATATATCGACTAATATAAAAAATGCATTTCAAAGACATACGGATTGTGCTTTCAGCATCAAATATTGATGTATTGCAGAAACATGTTTTAAGTTTGAACACTTAAACAACAATCGTGCGAATTATAACAAAAGACAGTAGAACTTGGTTGAAAAAGTAGCAAATTTACGCCGGTTCTCCAGTGTTATCACAGTGGCAATTATGTCCCTCAGGGCAAGTATCAGTAACCACACAAGCACAGCCCTCAACAGAAGAGTGCCCAGCTACCCCGAAACTTGATGATGGTACTCCACCATACGTGTGATAATATCTGGCATTCGTGCTATATTTATCTGTCAAAGGTGATTTATAGCATTTATACTGCATGCCCTGTAAATCAAAGCCAGTACAAGTTATTCGTTAGATTATATCAGCTGATTCTGGAGACTTGTCAGGATTTGTATGGTTTATGGATTTCAATTTTTGTTTTAATTGTGGACAAACGTAGATGTTAATTTTTGCAAAAGACCGACACGCTTATTATTAATACTGAGGTGGTATTAATATCAAGTTAAAATATAAAAAAAAACATTAAAAAATCAATCCAAAAGGAAGTTGTCGCTATGATGAGGGGGTCTTAATATGTCCACTAATTCTTATTGTAACAAATATTTGATTAATAAGGACCTTCTTGTTCAAGTGGTTATGGTCTGTGACTAATAATCACTATCCCGCACCGCTGTAAATTAAAAACCCACCTATAAGTGAGGGAACTGACCAGCTAGCTTACGGAAGGTCGGTGGTTCTACCGACGTGAATGCATACAAGCTTGACTAGCTGGTGGTCTTGGTTGTTGGTGTGACAATAAAGCTCAGATATAATAAACAATATTTTCTGACATTGCAAAAGTGTCAAGTTATAATGATTTTCATTGGCTTACCTGGTGGCAGAATCCTGATATATTAGCTAGAGCATGAATCTGATCCGGTGTGGCGGAAACATAGTGTATTGGTACTTCGTACAGTAATGGCGGATAAAACCCTCTTATTGCTCTATTTTCTTCCAACTCTACCTTAGCCTGAGACCAGGGGAAATAAAATGAATTAATATCGTTAAAATCGACTGACTAAACACGTATAATGCATATCAAACAAAAAACGAAGATATGTTTTGTTATTCATGTGAGTCATAACACATGTATTATTTAAGCACATAAAACATTGATATCAATTACGCGTCAACACCTTAACAACTTTGTAAACCAATTGGTGATTGTGTCCGTTCCATCGGGCCACGAAAACAGCGCGCATCGAGTACAAATACGATTACTTGAAAAGCATTTGAGCATTCGAACTTTGAATTTCGATGCGTCCTGTGAAAAATAAGAAATCGAAGAATATTAACAAATAAAGCAAATCCGCGCTTGATCATATTTCAAACAATTGTTTACCGGATACTTTGTTTTAGATGGCCATGTGAATTCATGGAAAAAAGAAGTATTTTACAATTACTATACCAGTGTTATGCCCAGGTTTTTGGCATATTTAAAGTCACAGACAACGGAAAATGGATCCACACCCCCTGCACCGTCCGGGTCAATGGCATATACATTATTTCGAAGAGGATTTGTCTTTGCGTTGTTCTTTCGGATGTCTTCACAATCTTTGTATAAATCTACAATTCAAATGGCAAGTTCATTATTGTCTATCCTTTCTCTATTAGTTTCACCTATACAGTGCAACCTGTACAGAGCGGCCCTCTCTTGAGCAACGACACCCCTTCAACACCAGCATGATGTTTTACCACTATACGATTTAACTATTAATTTAACTTCTCTAGAGTACAACCTCTCAACAACAACAGCATAATTTTGCTTCTCCCAAAGGGTGTTGCTTTGGAGACGTTGCATTGTATTTGACCATTTATGTGTTATGTACTAGCGGGCATTTAACGTGTTCCTTCCTTAACCAATTTGCTGTATTTATAATGTCCACAAATAAGTCGTCCCAGCGATCACGAGCTAAGCCCAGGGTTCGAACCCAAAGATCTAAGTGGACGGGCTGCAGTGGTATTGTAAGGTACAGGTTGCAGAATAATGGTCAGCCGGATACTTTATACTTTGTATTTTACTTGAGTGAAAACCAATGTGCGATGAATTATCAAAAAATGGGTAGTAATTATTGTATAAACTAAGGTAGTTTCCGCTATGCTATGCGGTTTAACACTTATAAAATGAATTTTGTAATGCTCAGGAAAACAATTTTGACAACAACAATATTATATTTTTTATTCTGTTACAAATGAGGCGCTGTTGATAAAGCAATTATTAACTTATCAACACTGAAAAAGTGCACATTTTTCAGGCTTCGCACCTACCACCATTAGCCAAACGGATACTCACCATATTGTTAACATAAAAAGTGTAACCGAAATACGAACATCGCAAATTAGGTTCAGTTTTATCTTTAAATTTGCCCCACTGAAAGTTTTAATAAAACGATCATGGCTACTTTCGTCTACATTTCCCCTGATACAGAATATTAAATTCTCTCTTTCATTGCTCTTGTATTTATCAAGAATCAAACTATGAAACAGTGTTAGATTCAAAGCGCGGCCGGCCGGGGCACAGAATACGTTGTACTCTAATGATATACTTCTCATTAATCCATAATTAATTAACACTAAACTATTACCATACCAGATACATAAATGTATGGATGTATTGTTTATCTCTATTATGCGATAATGGTGATATTTAAATTACCAAAGCACTTGACAGGACCGAGTTTTATCGTCCGGTTACCGCTGGCCGGGCCGAGAACAACACGTTTTATAGGTAACAAACGGCTGCTTATTACCAGTCCTCCATCAACCCTCGTTCCTCCGAGGTTACACTGACATTCTCCTCCAGCACATCCGGTGGTACCTATTCATTAACAACAATTCTGCATCTACAAAACTGGCAGTATAAACGCGTTGGAAATAAATCCATGTGTATGATAAAACATGTCTTACTGATTATAACCTAGTATTTTTTAATCTTTGATTAAAGGCACCACAGACCGCTCGTCTTTACACAAGGCAGTAAAACAAGTGTCAAATCAATATATAGTACCTGAATATTTTTGGTAGAAAGAATGTTAGCCCAAGTTACTGTTTTGAGGCTATAATCCAAATAATGAATACATTCTCAATATTACATTATGTAAACAACTGACTTGTTTTAAAAATTGTTATCGTCATTATTCATTATTTCTTAGCAATATTTCATATATAAAGTTTGAATATGAATATCTCATTCTATGAAAAAAACTTTCAAAAAGACCTTCATTTAGATAACCTCTTTGGAACTTTATTGTCTCTCTCTGTTAAGTATTTTGTACTTCAAAACAAGCTAGATACAGTACAACTTCAATATAAGAGAAGAAATGTTTGATACCAAAAAACTAGACTATCAGAGTGTAGAGAGAGTCCTATCCACAAATTGGAATTTAAAGGAAATATTGAACACCGTGTACAAGAGTGCAGTAGTTGTGACTATGACAAGACAGGAAATATTGAACACCGGTACGAGTGCAAGTTGTGACTATGACAAGACAGTTGTCTTATCAAACAGGTCACTAAGTAGACTTTATCATAGAATTCAATACATATATATCCATTGTAATGAAAAGACCAAACCTTCCTCGTTGCCTCCCCAGAAAGACTGCCTCTCATCATCACGTGAGTAAAAGCCTTGTTCACCAGTAAGAGAAAATGTCGACTCCTCACACTCAAGCCATATCTCTTGGGTACAATAACCTGACACCTCGATTAAATCCAAGATGAATTGAATATTATAAACATAATACTCAAACGTGACATTAGTGCCATTTGTTGGTACAATTATTTCTGGGACCTTGGGCTTGATTTCCTGAAATTGACACATTGTTCACAGTAATCAGTTTGATTTGGACCGTATAAACGAAAGCTTATTCTGACTTGATTTCCTGAAATTGACACATTGTTCACAGTAATCAGTTTGATTTGGACCGTATAAACGAAAGATTATCCTGGCTTGATTTCCTGAAATTGACACATTGTTCACAGTAATCAGTTTGATTTGGACCGTATAAACGAAAGCTTATCCTGGCTTGATTTCCTGAAATTGACACATTGTTCACAGTAATCAGTTTGATTTGGATCGTATAAACGAAGGCTTATCCTGACAATGCACAAGATCAAGTTGCATAAGATCAAGTAAAATGATTTATAAGATTTTCGCATACGCCAACATACACCAGACTGTGGCGCACTAAATAACGAATAATATACAGTCTGTGGTATGCGGCCACCTCCGAATAAAGATCAATCTTTGAAAAACCGTCAAAGATTATTTAAAACAAACTTACTTTCGAATAAAGACCAGCTGTCAATATAGGTCACATTTTGCCTTTCCCAAGCGTGGCCTTTGTACGGGGAAAACAATAAGAATTGTGTATGAAAAGTCGAAGTAGATCGTTAAATTAGTACAATATATTGAACATTTTCGGGATTTACTCTTGTTTTTAGTAATATTTCTGATATATGTGGTCTGGTAGTTAAGATAATCCATTTTTCTGGCATCAGTACCGGTACTGAACTTGTTCTCCGCAAATAATAAACCAACTTCTCGAGAATGATCAGCCTCAGACGCAATACGTTCAATTAAATCCACACAGTAAATATGTACCGTGCCCGAGGTTCGATCTCACGAACCCAAAAACTGTAAAGCTGTATTATTTGAGCTGATCATGCGGGTTTTTCGTTGCGTTGGTAGCAAACGACAACTAGAACTATATCGCAACAGACATTACCGACATAAAAATAAAATAAGCATTTCTTACAGTCCATCCCATTGGAGGATCTATCGAGATCCCACATTCAATAGGGGACGGCTTATCACCCGTAGGGTCCACAATTACGGATTCTGATTCTACAATACCCATGTCACGCCAGTTCTGGCAAGATGTTCCACGACCTAAAAAGAAAACAAATCAGCATTTGTAGCTGAAGAAGATTATGTTTGAAAAATCAACAGTATGGAATAAGTTAATCTGGTGCTGACCGGATTAAATCAGTCACAAAATGTTTCAAAACAGCATCTCTTCAAAATATCACCAATCAGAGCAAGTATTCGTTTTGCAAAACGTGAACCACGTGTATACGTATAAGATGTTGAAAATGTCAAAATATTACAGTGTATAAGTCGAGCAATGAATACTGAATTTGGTTCGACCGCACAGCTATGAAATTTAAGCGCTAAGATTTTAATGTTTTTGAAGTTTCATCCTTTCGTATTTGATTGGTTGAGCAAACGTTCTTACGAATCTTTGCACTGTTTTTTACAAAGAGGAAACCTCATAAGTGATTTTTATCAATAGTCATCCGGCCTCGGTAAATCAAACCATCTAAACGGGGTTATTTGCGCAATTTCTTTCTCGATCTCATACGATCAATGAATTATTTGCCAATAGTAGTCGCAATACACCGTCTCCGTTGTGAAACGGTATTCTCCATTTGTTTTGTAAAATCATTATCTTTAAGTGTTTCTTAAGTCAAAAGTAATTTTTAACAACATAGTACAACGTACAAAAATCATAACAGATCGTCTTCATTTAAGTACGTACCAACTGGTTTCGAATTACAAACTAACTCAGAAACTTCCGGTTTCACACGACGTATCTTCGGTTCAACGTTTGGTGGAAGAGAATTCGTGGAGTTTAAAGATACACAAACTTTACAAATAGCCAATCTTTTCTTGTCCACAATATTTCCACTATCTTCAGAGATTTTACCATCTTCTACATCACAATTACACTTGCCATCTAGCCCACCCTTGCAGGATCCTGTCACACCACAACTACACATATCATCCCCTAGACTTCCAGCCCAACCTGCGAAAAATACTTTTTATTATGAAACTGCAAAAGCAAAAAATACCGAAATATGTGTTTGTATAATACACAATATATAACATTACAATTTGCACCCGTAGACGCCAAACCAAGTCATAAGCGACAAAATAGTTAAACCTGGAAATTGCCTTACTTGATAGCAATGTTTGATCATTGGCAGGAAGCAAATAAGAAATACCTGTCTGCTCAACACCATCACAAGTAATGAATGTGCTGTGATCTGTCAATGGCGCATTTACACATTCTTGCTTCAACATCTGCGAGCAGTAGTCACTATTCTTCACCAAAGTCTGAAACAAACATAAGCAAAAATACCGTGACGCCTAATTATCATATCATAATCCTGGGTCAGTTGCGTTTCTTTACATCGGTCTACAACACAATAAAACCATTGCACATATATATTGTCGCTAATACATCAAACTACAGTCCCAATTAGGACAAGACACTCGAGAAGAAATCTAAGCTAACGATGATTTAAATGAAGAAATGATACCTTTAATTGGGAATATTAAATAGCTTTAGCGTATTAAGTACTTAAAAATCTCTACTCATAGCTACTCTAATATGTTTTGGTTATTTGGTTATTTTTCATGTTCTTACGTTTGAAAACAATCGTCGTCTCTTCATGTATTTAACTATTATTTAAATTGCAAAGATTCATATTATATAAAGGAAAATATTTCATGATTTCTTCTTCTCTCTAAAAATATGCAAATTCTATTAAAAAATCCAAGTGGTCTAGCCAGGCTCATGAATGAGGGAAAATGATAACATTTGAAAAAAAAAGTTAGAAAACTTAAAGAATCTAGAACATAGAGAACAGTTGGCGAGAAGATGACACATCCAGCATCCTGTGGTACTGTTATCATTGAAAATTTCCAAACCTGTATTTGCTCCGGTGTTATAGGTTTTCCGGTCAATTTGGATTTATATTTCACTTCGTAGCATTTTTCCACACCATTGTCTGGGTCACTTTCTGTTGGCTCATCGGGACCTATAGGTTAAACGGAATTATCAATATCACCAATAGTATGCTGAACAGTTTACTCTCTTGTTCGGCAAGAACAGTTGACAGTTCTAAGAAAATGTTCATAGATTGAAAACTATTTCAGACGCATTGTAACAATGACATTATATGTGATACATTAAAATACAGTCACTTTAAGAACTACCTTGGTCTACCGGAATTTTTGTTTCCGGTCCTCGACACGAGACTGTAAACGGCTCCACACCTCCAGGGCCGTCTGGATCAATGACATGTTCGCCATTTTCCATCTTGTATTCGCTGTCGAATTTATACCGATCAAATGCTTTAATATCCGCACAAGTCGGGAATATTTCTGATAAAGAAAACATGTTGGTTAGTTTTCATGTTCTTATGTTAAGAACATCTGTTATTTCCTCACTTATTTAACTTTTATTTAAATTGCAAGGATTCTTACGTAGATGTACATAAAATAATAGGATCATGAATGAAGGAGAATGATAACATTGTATAATAAACGTAGCAATTACACTAGTTTTGTAAATACAGTTTTGTGTTGAATAGTTTGGCTCCTTAAAAAGTTTCAAGTCTTTTTTACTACATCAGTGATCAACATTTTTGAATTAATCGAAGTTTGATAATCAAAAACAATCGTTCTTTTTTGTATTGCATTCCGCAATAAAACAGTTTTTTAGGATTAAGCCGGATGATACATTTCATGTTAATTAGTTTCCTTTCATGATCACGATGTTAGCGTCCTATATCCCTACCTCGGCATTCCAGTGGTCCAACTTTAAGGGACATTTGACTGGCATCACTTGTGTAACCAAATGACGTTATATTCATTACAGGCAGCTGGTATTTGTCAGTTAATAAGCCAAAGTCAGTCCTGAAAGATCAGAATTGTTTTAGATATATGTCCACTTAGCTGAAACCGCTGTAATGTGATGAGAGTGTTAAAGCGGAGACTTGAAAAAGAAACCAGGTTCCATTTGGACATCCGAAAATCAAATATTGAAAACTTTTGTAAGAATAAACTACAACCTTAAATTATGATCCGCTATATCACAGTTGCATTCCAGACCATTAACGCAAGAACTCGGTACTGTTTGCCCGCACGTACAAGAAGCGCTATTTGTTCCATTACCAGCATAATAGGAATACATTTGGCCATCTTTTGAAAACCATTGTACACGTGCGTTGCCACCAGCTGCAAAGTTTAAGCATGTATTTGATACAGTAAAACTTAATTTAGAGATCACTTCAACATTAAGATTGTTTCAGTATAACTATGCTTTATTTTTTAGCCTTTTTCGAATTTACTTGATAATGAGACCATCCGATTATTAAGGTCGATTCATTTAGATTTATCTGCAGGTTTAGAAAATTTTATAATTATTATAATGTATAATGTATATATGTTTCAAAACCTGGGATTGGTCACATATTTAATATCAGCGTTTTCGGTGACATTACGAATTAATTTTCCACTTAAATATTCCTTGTTTGTGTTGTCATTGGAATCTCAAAACCTGATTGTTTTTGTAACCATGGATATGATTGATCAATATTTTGTCACAACGACGATTATGCAGTTATACATAAGTCATGCAACAGCTGTGCAAATTGAGAGACAATTTTGCATCTACGTTGCAGATATCAACATCGGTAACATTCTATATGGCGATATTGTTACATACAAAACAGCATACATCACAAAAGACACTGCTTTTTTTTCGCCTGGAATGTCAAGTTGAAAAATGTTTAGTCAATGCGTCTGATCTTTTAATTGATTTTGAACAAAGATACCACATTTATAAATGTACAGAATATATTAATCACATTGCATTATTGTATTGTATTCTAAAAAATGGTATGTTTCTGAGTAAGGATACAAAATATAAATTATATAGTGTTTCACAAAACGACGGCATTGATGCACATTGCCTTTGTTCACGTGTCTGTAACAATGGCTGAAGTGTACAGTACCGATTGAAATAATAGATATGAAAGTAATAAGCCGCACAATATCCGAACTGCGTGTGATTTGCCATAGATTACATGATTACTTAACTTACGGTAGTTTTGGTAGAAAATATTTTCGTAGAAAATAACCAGATATTTCAGATAACGTTCGTTCTGTGCAAATTGCTTTTTGCTTCTCGTGCTTTTTTTTGCTACGTCACATCATAATTTGTATTATATTATAATGCATAGTTTACCATGCAGAGGTGCAAATTCACAGCTGAATGATATAGTTTGCGTGCAGGAGACGGCTCTTGTGATCAAAGCTTCAATCTGTTCGATGATTACACGGACGTACGCGAATGAAAACATCTTGTTGATGAAAACCACCTGAAATGTAATAGAAAGAAACTTGTATATGCTAGAATGTTAAAAAATGATTCACACGAAATGCCACATGAAAATAATACCATACAGAGCCAGACATAATCCAACCACCACAGCCAACACCAGCATACACATATCTTCATAAAATACAGAACTATTCCAAAACAAACAAAACCCACTAATATGCCAAAACAATCATCTAACCTTAAAGCAACAATCATCTAGACAACAAGCGTGGCTCACACCAACAATCATACAGCACACAGTACAGTGCAATCTCTCCAAAGCATCACCTTTTGAGAGAAGCAAAATTATGTTGTTGCTGAAGGTTAGTTGCTCTGGAGAGGTTAAATGAATAGTTAAATCGTGCAGTGGGAAAAATCATGCTGTTGTTGAAGGGAGATTGTTGCTCTGGAGAGGTTAAATAAATAGTTAAATCGTACAGTGGGAAAATCATGACGTTGTCAAAGGGAAGTTGTTGCTCTATGAAGGGACGTTCTGGGGAGGTTGCACTGTATAAAAACATCTCTAAACCAACAATCAAACAATTATTCGAATCAAACACAATAAATAAATGCCTTTATCATGATATTATGTAATTACTTCGTGTAGCATTTGTCTATATTTTATAGCAAAACAGCGCAGTAGAAATATTGTACTGTAACTACTAACTCTGCTTGATTTATATTTCGGTTATTCGGAAAAAATTTGAGCGAGAAAATTTACCTCATCCCGCCACTGATGATGAAGGATTGTAACGGCATACAAAGGATCCCCTCTAATTTCGCAATACACCGGAAATGGGGGTAGTTTACCTTTAAATATGAATACAATAATGGTACAATTTATTTGTTTTAATGCAATTACAATAAAACTTAGCTCAGTAACCACTTCAATTTTATCATAACTTATAACTTATGACCATATCTACATCACGACTACAGTCAAACCTGTGCCATCCTTAGGAAAGACAAAATATGACCTTTATTGACAGATGGCCTTTATTCGGAGGTCGGTTTGTTCTAAATAATCAATCACAATTTTTCAAATAATGGCCTATATTCACAGGGGGATGTTCACCAAACACAGGTTTGACTGTAGTATTACTGTTTTTTCAACATTTAGTCTATGTTTCAATTAGATCAACTCAAATTTAAGACCAATGTTTTCGTCCTTGAGGGGGTCTTATGTCGAATAATTGCGGCATTACTAAAAACCCGATAAGTAAACAAAGATTGTCTAAGTATCGAGGTTCTATTGTACATGGATGTTATACCATTCAGCCGCCCTGCCACATTGTTATAATTGTCATAATATTTGTAGACTACAAATTGGGTGTGTAATAACTTCACTTAGAATAATTTCAGCGAGTGGACTGTTATATACACAATGTTAGCAAACAAATCAAAACTTTTGACACCGATATACTAAATCGACATGAACCACAAACAAAGCATTACATAAGTCGCTTTTACCTGTTTTTGAAATCTTTGGTCCATCGGGGTCCACAAGATACGTGTAATTGGCAGTAAAACCTTCTTTCACATAGTCATTACATGTTGCCGGTATACCTGTAGAACATTTTAATCTAACCCATCGAACATTTTCAGATGTAAAATTTCTTGGTGACTTTACACCCTTGTCCAAAAGTATTTCAGCGATTTACCGCTGGACAGTGAACTTAATGCCTAAAAAAGGTTTGTTTTCGGTTACCCGACCGACCCAATATTTTACCTGCCGATTCATAAATTTTACGGCATCCAAATCTATATATTTTCAATTGTAATTCTTTTCAAAAGATGAAAAGTACAGTGGAATCCCCCTAAACCGGTCGAGCCCGGGACCAGGTCATTTGACCGGTTTAGAAGGGATGCCCGTTTAGAGGAGGATTTCGAATTATGTTGTAATGAAGTCGGGACCACAACGTTTGGCCGATTTAGAGGGGAAACCGGTTTATGGAGGGACCAATTTAGAGGATTTCCACTGTATATATCAAGAAAATTAAAATAACACCAAAAATGTTGAATAGTTCTAAAATAAAAACCAATGACATCACATGTATTATAATTATTTTACACGACATTATTTCCAATCCAATGTTCATGTAAAGACAAAAAATACTTCAAGATAACATATAATCAAGGCATTACATAATCCAAAACAACGTATTGTTTTAAATGACTGAATCCAAAAAAAAAATAAACATGGAGATTTGAGTATTTCAAACTAAATATTTTTGAAATATTATTCTCAGAAAAACTAATATACTATTAATACTATCAAACAAACAATATTTACAATAACCCTCAGCGTAAGAATTAGTTATTTACAAGCAATTTACCGAATTGTTTTTGACTGCATCTTAATGGCCCAACTCGATATCTTCCCGAGGCACTGCCTCCTATTTCAAGCAGAGTTATGGCGCCGATCGGTAGGTCATCCTTGTCAATGACTTCACCAAAATCGCTTCGTGCTTTTCCATCCTTAATATCACAATCACAATCAAAAGCATCTGATGAAAGAAAAATGTACAATTTTGACTATATATTTCATTTTTGAGCATTTACGTTTTACGTAATTTTCGTCATTCTGTCAATTTAGAGTGGAACCTGAACGGTATCGCTGTCTAAAGATTGCAACCGTTTTATTACAATTTCTAATAAAACGTCTATTCTGTACTGGTTAAATTCATGACATCTTATCCTTTTATACTTGGCAAGTTTAAAATGACATTAAAAATAACATATATGATATCATTTTATATCTAAAATAACATTAAAAAGTACTTCAAGACACAATCTCATTCACTAAATATTTCGTAATTGCGATATTTACTCTCATAGACAATAATTTACTTGTTACACATGCAATTTACTTATTTGTTTGTTGCCAGCAAGTTTTCGACCATTGCTTTAAGCTTCACACTAACTTATTTAGACAGCTTAGATGATATTCTTTCTAAATATAGAGATTCAAATATAGAACGTGTTTATACAATTAAATAACATGAACTTAGTTTATTAACCTGTGGTACATGTGCCAGTAATACCACAACCGCATTGATATTCTTCACCCAATCCACCAGGCCAGTAGTTCTTTTCCTTACCACGAATGTCTGAGAAAAATCCCTTTTTGTCTCCTTTGTTCATAAGTCGAGAATTCTGAAAGATTGTGTAGTTTCACCATATGTTTTATATCGCAGGAACTGTCCTTCCCCCAATTTGTATTCATTGAACTTTGAGCAGTGAAACCCCTCTAGCGTCCTTTGGTCGGTTTTAGAGGTGATGCCAGTTTAGAGGGGATTTTGGAATAATATAGTAATGAAGTCGGGACCATAACATTTGGCCGATTAAGCAGGGAAATCGGTTTATAGAGAAACCGGTTTAGAGGGTTTTCACTATATATAGATGAATATGTCAGTGTTTCATTAATTTTCATAAATAACGTATTTTGTCTTACTTTTATTGATTTTATCTGTTATTCTTTGTTGTTATTGATAGTCTCAAGGTATTTTATAATTATTTAGTGGCAGATAAACAGATGACACATGCATGTATACGAATGATTTACTTACAACAGTTTATTATGAAATAAAACCGTAAAACATTAGAAGAATAGAACATTATGTTTCCAACATACAACAATTGGAAAAAGTCTCAAGAATAGCTATCTCAGCTAAGATAACGATACTCTTTTGTGGAAATAATATACTTTACACATAAAGATCCATCAATAAAATCACGACCGCGGCGGTGGTCCGGTGGTTGGTGCGCTGGACTTGTAACCCAGAGATCCAGGTTCGAATTCCGGTCATGGCAGGTCATACCCTTCTATGAAAATTGGTGTATTGTATTAGGTCCAGTAGAAATTTGATCACAACACCCATAGTATCTGATCATGCAACCACCTGTTTGAGTGAAACTCACTGTATACACTAACCTTCTCACCAGCTGCGGCCGCGGTCCAGTGGTTAGTGTGCTGGACTTATAACCGGGAGATCCGGGTTCGAATTCCGGTTGCAGCAGGTCATACCTTTCTATGAAAATTTGACAACAATGACGATTCTCCTCCATATGTGGAGAAGTTGCCGGCTCCTTGTGGAAGTGAAAGTTAGTACTGGTTAGTATACAGTCCAGGAAAACCGATTGGGTGAACCGGCCGTCGTATATAAGTGATAAAATGTTAAAAACGGCGCTAAACCCCAGTGACAATAAGTCTCATAAAAAAGAATCAATTACATCATCAAAGTTCTACTGCTAACCAGACGACTAACCTAAATATCGACCGACGAATTTTAACACGTGTCTTACCGTACATTCATATTCAGCATATTGTGAACAAAATTTGGAGATTTCAATCAGCTTGTTCATTCTATCATTATCTACTCTGTAGTGAAGGCTGAAATTTCCCGGTTCTGTCGGTGTCACGAATTCAGTACTTAAAAATAATTCAAAATGATCATTGTAGCATATGCAAAAGGCGTCAAAAATGTGATCACATCTGTAGAGGGAATCAAACACATACGTAATCTATTTTGTGAGGAATGTGATCGGTGCCGAATTCTTATATTACTGGTTACCTGTGTGATAATAAATCTGTTATAACTGTGCTCTGTTACCAATGTGGTCTTACAAACGTTTATTTTTGAACATAAGCAGCCTATATGGACCAAACATTCCGATTCTTAATGGTCAGGTCACATGATGAAGTCTCATTATAAAATATAGACAACCAGCATGAAAATGAGAGGTCGTTTTAACAAAATGGTCTTAACACTAAAGTAATCACTAGGTGAGAGTATTGCAGTATACATGGTCTCATTAGACCCTCAAAGTATCATGTAGACTCTTGAAATCAGTAAAATAAAGCTTTAGTATTTGTACCAAAGGGTCAATTATACAATCAAATTAGAAGGAAATTTTGTTGATTCTTCAAATAATAATCAACTAAGGGTCATTTTGACCTTAACTTTTGATGTCTGGCGAAAACACTGAGTATAAGTCACCTTCCATGTGGTATAACTGTAATCCCAACATGTTTGTTAGACTCCATATCGCAGTACACTAACACCGGGTTCAGTGGACCTTCAGGACCGTCGACGTCAATAAGCTGGGTCCCATCCTGTTTTATCTTGTAGTAGCGATTAAATTTAGCATCATCACAATGCTTCGGAAAATCTTTTTTAAAAAAATTTAAAGCGACAATTAAGTAACGGAAACATTAGATTAAAGGATTAAAAAGAATTAAATGTATATCTTTGAACTTATGACATTGAAATCAGGCATTGTAGCCGTTATTTTAAAATTTGAAGAATAATTTGGTAAAATGTGTAATATAAAACCCAACAATAATAGTAAAGACTTTAAACTATGCTGAAATATCCGTTTTTATTTGAATATGGGTATATTTCCAACTTAACACATCTACCAACAAATTTTATAATGACGCACTTTTGATTTTAAATCCATGTACGTACACATGTATTAGGCTTGTGGCATACATTTAATACAAAGCCTGTGGAATTGAAAATCGTAATCCGAGCAATCCTTAAACAATTCTTCGTTTGTTTGCTGTAACGCGACCAAACATTTTTTTCAATGGGCAGGTAGGTAGGGATTTTTCCGGACAGCAATTATCAACAACGAAAGGGTATTCTTTTACTGGAGGGTTAAAAAAGTTTAGTCGCGGCGATTTTTATGAGTCGGTCGCGTTACAGCAAATATATTTTTAAGGATGACCCAAAAATAATCTCAACGTGTCCACATATTACATAATGTAAAATCAATTTCATCAAACTGATTCTTTAACCAGACACACTTTGATCAGGACAGTCACCACAGCACATACATCTTGTCCGTCCCGTTTCTTTAATTAACATATTAGTCAGGAAACCCTCTTTAAACGTACATTACCATTAGTTCAGACAAGTTCTGATTAGAAAGGTAAATGATAAAGCTAATGATAATGTTATCATTAAAAAAGCTGTTGGTTTGTCGTTACGCGAACGATTCATTCAACAATCTTCGACTACAATTTTGTTTTGGCGACAGTGACCAAACAGTTGTTTTTATTTCGTTATTCCAGATTCGTTTTCGGTTAAACGTTATATATTTACGACAAATATCTACCTACTTATCCACTGTAATAAAAGTTTACTTTTATAAGGATGATCTAGTAAAAACCTTTTTTAAAAGCAACTCAATTAGGCTTTCCACAGAATTTTCATTGAATATACAATGTAACCACTCCAGAACGACCCTCTCTTGAGCAACAAACTACCTTGAACAAAGGCATGATTTTTCCTAATGTAATATTTAACTGTTAATTTAAACTCTCCAGAGAAACAATCTCTCAACAACAACATAATTTTGCTTCTCCCAAAGGGTGTTGTTTTGGAAAAGTTGCACTGTAAGTTAAAAAGCACATTTACCGAACGGTCTCGGTGAACACATGACAGGTCCTATTTGAACATCGGCATAACCATTTCCGGGTACAATAGTAACTTCAATAACTGGCAATACATCTTTCCTGGTAATTTTTCCACTGTCATAAACGGTCACATTTGTACCATCAGCATTGCATGAACTTGTACGATTCATACAATATCCTAAACTACCACAGGCACACTACAAGAATGACATGCACATTACGTAACACAACGAAGACGACGCATCCACATGCTATATTTAGTAACAATGTCAACATTATTCTACATGCTTGTTAAAATTCAGCACATTTTGCGTTTTCTTTGCATTTTTCATGACAGAATAACAACTCGTTATTATTAGTGCATCAATTCGTTTGTACCTTTGACGTATTAATGAATGCACATTACATGAAAGCAAAAAACGTTATCTTATTCATAAGATGTTTAGACATTGAAAGTGATGCCAATAACTCACTACGGTGATAAATCACTGAAGAGTTTGTTCTTGAAAAAAAATCTTACGGTTCCCGGTGTATCAGATCCGCCCCAGTTCTCTTCTTTCGTTCCAAAATAATTCTTCCAGTAATCATCTCCATCCATAAGTATAGCACCTTTGACAGCTTTTAAACTTAAAACATTCAAAACGATTAAATATTTGGTCATGAATTTAAATCTCACTATCGTATGCTTTCAACATGTTTTTATGAGATGATCATACTATTTAAATCATGCTAAATGCAAATTAGGGACATTTGTTTGTTAGTTTATACGGGTAAAAATCAATAAATTGTTAGCCGAGACGAAATGCTGATATTATATTATACAGAAAAGAATGACAGTGTGGATATTTTATGACAAACATGAATTTGTAATGTCTTCAACTCCGGTATTTCCGGTATGTACGGGATTTGAAAACGCCACCAAAAGGTCCATCTATGAACAGCAAAAATAGTTCAGTACAGATCTGTTAGCTCTTAATGATTTGATTCATACACATGCAACAATTCCGTGATTAATAGACTGATTATGTTCATAATTATATGTTATCATGTATCATATTATAGAAATACGCGTTCAATTCGCGCCAGCTGTCTTAGGGGGGATTAAAATACCAGACAATGACATTTATACCAAACGGCTATTTTGTCATGATAGTCTACAGAACACTTTTGTGGATGAGAAGAGCACTTGAGTTATTACATTTGTGTGAGAACAGTGAGATAATCTTTTTTTGACACATTCATTGATAATATTACATACGCCTTCATTAAATACAATGCATCGATCATCGTTAGTACATGTTTCGTAACAAAGTTTCCGGAGAATGTCAGCTAAACTGTGAAGGGAATTTAAATCCTAGGCATAAACATTTATCTTAGTAATGAATATCCAATGATAATACATTCATATACGAGACACATGTTAATCCAAATTGTTTGCGGGCAACAGTCGCAATATGTTTCACCTTGTCACTCGTCAATTCAATTAAATGTCATTTCTCGCGAACGTCTTGTACCCGCCTGCCTTCAGTACAAGAACAAAACTATGAAAAAAGGATATTGTCTGAGAGAGAAATACACACCTTTGTTCTTGATAGCAGAAACCAGAAGACTCAATAATTGCTCTTATGATGGGGAGATCGTGTGTGTATGTGTACGTCCTTGTATTTATTCTCTTGTTAAATCGTTTTGATTTAGGATCAACCAGAGGTATACTCGTTATTCCAAGGCCAGGTCTCATTTCACATTCAACCTTTACATACAGATTAATAATTTATTTAGTCACAAAATTAGACTTTGTGAATACAAAAACACATTATCGTTAATTGCCATTCAATATAGAATTCAGCACAATATTTCACACATTCATTCCTTTAAAAGGACCTCCGTGGTGCAGTGGCTATGGTATCCGACTTATAATTACCAGCCCCTAACTGAGTTCGAATCTCCCCTGTAACCAGACATGAGGAAGCTGTCAAACTTGCTTACAGAAAGTCTGTGGTAAGACCCGATTATACGCCTGGGGTTTTCCTCCACCGTTAAAGCTGGAAAAGTCATCAAATGACCCTGGTTGTTCATGCGATGTTGAACGCCAGTGAAACAAAATAATTTAAAGTACAAAGGACTTTTATTAAGTTCGTGGCCATATTATACAGTAAAACCCCCGAAAACCGGACCATTCCCGGACTGGGCCAAAAGTCCGGTTTTCCTAGAATTCAGGTTTTCAGAGTACTTTTGATTATCGAAGAGAAAAAATGGAACTTGAAAAATCGTCCGATTTTCTGAGAATTCCGGTTTTCAAAGAATCCGGTTTTTAGGAGTTTTACTGCACAATTATCAAACTTTTGTACCTCAATCGGCCCCAACGGACCTTCTCCATCTGGATCCACTTCGTAGAGACCCGACCTAGATTTGCGATTATCTAATACAATATCATGACAATTCTTTGGCATGACTGAAATAACAAACAAAACTATCTGGATACAGAATGTGTTCCATCACAGGGACAAAGTAAAAGTTCTCGTTACAACATAGAAAATCCTCTTAAGCCAAAACAAAGCATGTCAGCTTTAAAATGTTTTTCATCAAAGCACAAAGTAAACTTTTAATATGCCTATGTTATGTGTGTATGATAATTAATACAACTTGGTAGGCTGCCTTTAAAAATGACTTATTGACTTAAATGCAAAATGATGTTTGAAAAAAGTAAATTATTTCTCGATAAATACCATTAATTTATGGAAGATTTAAGTTTCACGACTTTTCGCCCATGTTTGGGAAGATACAATGGGTAATTATTAATCCCTTACCTTCACAATCTTCTCCGTTGCCCGAGTAACCATTATTACAGGTGCACGTATACCCACCCACCGTATTGTTGCATCTAGCGTTCTTATCGCACGGATTTGTTTCTCCTTCGCATTCATTTACATCTAAGATGGATTTCAGAATTAAATCGGTATCATATTTGAACATTTCACAGAACGCTAAGATTAATGTTCGTATTTGCATGCTTGGTCGTTTGATGTAGAATCTGAGTGAAATATCCTTTTTTCTTACGGTAATTTAACCATAGAAAAGAAATACCATTCTAGTCCTAATGGTATTCTATGAAAGTAACATGACCTTGACTTATATGAACATATTTAACAAGCAACCATTATTTCTACTAGAAATTTCTACTTGTCAAATATGTTCAGGATTAGATTCTCATGAATTTTCTAGTATGGCGATTTTACTCATCTATTGTCGAACACGACAGTCTTTTTTGCTCCTTTATTAAACAAACAATGGTGTTAATCTATTTAATACAATTATTTATAGCAAGACTTGCAATTTTTGCAATGAAATTGTAAATTTCAAGATTCAAAATTTCAAGATTCCACACTACGAGTTCATGTTTTTCGACGAAGGTGAAACATAAACTTCAAACTTCAAAGCGATAAGAGGATGACAGAACTGGCTCATTCGGTGCACCCCGACCAAATACGTAATATTACAATCTTGGCTGTACCTAGTAAGCCCACATTAAAAACTGACAAATATGAAAGAAACGCCGGTCAATATTTTTTTAACTGTTTGATGTATACTATGTACTGCAGAAAAAAATGTACTGCAAAAAAATACACTGCTTCGGACAATTCCGCAATGACAACGCTAAAAACTATTGGACAGACACGTAAGCCTTTTTAAGAACTTAGTTCATTAGCGGCACTATCTCATCCGTTCATTGGCGGTTGCGTCACATAGGTAAGCCCCTTGTTCCAAGCCCAAACGTGGTCTTAATACCGGAATTTTACGGAACTAAGCTATTCTTGTAATTTAATTGATAAGGTCACGAGTATCCAATTAGTTGTATTGAAAACACAGACTTGAATCGATCAGACACATATATTTAACACACTAATTGTGATACATGCGTGTTGAACACCCGTCTCAATATTAAAACCATATCAGGGACATAAAATTAGTATCCTTAGTAAAACACTTTAACAAAATCATAGAGTGGTGAATTCTGAAGTTCTTGAATTCTAGAACTGTGAAATATGAATACTTCACAAGCAATCTACGGACTAAATTAATTTTGATGCATTTATGAATCATTTACTCACCAACACAAGTGTAAAGTTGACGCTCATAGCCATCCCTGCATATACAGATGCCACCGTTACAAGTCTCATTCTTGTCACACTCAATATCCATTCCGCATGTATCTGTAAAAAAGTGTTATCTATTTAATTAAGCAATAATTATTGATAAGAATTAAACGTTGACACCGGTCATAAAAATTATTGAGCGGAATGACCTGATGCGGTATTGTCATGTGATATACGTACGATTGCAGTTAAAGCCGTCCCCGTAATAGTTCAAGTACGATTTACATATGCACTGGTAACCACCCGGTAAATTCTCACAATCAGAGGTAGGAGGACAAGGCTGGTCCGAACATTCATTGATATCTGAAAAAAATGGATACAAAATATTTTTTTTAAAATGCAACAGACTAAAAAATGATGATTAAAACGATACAATAAAACTTGTTGACAAAGCCAAGAAGGCTAGAATCAATATGGTCATTATGCACAATTGGACATTGTCCAGTTTTATTTAGTCGTATTAACAGTTGAACAGAATCATATTTTGTGATTTTTCCATTAAAGGTACTTTTGGGTTAAATTATAATGTTTGGTATAGAGTTTATTGTAATTTTACCATCACAGGCCGTTACTAATAAACCTAGATAGTGAGGCAAGCTCTCGCTCCCCTAAAAATAGATAAGGCGGTCTCACAATAAGTTTAAAAATAGAGGAAACATTTAAAATGATGCTTCAATGCGTATGTGTTGAACAGTACAAAACACTCAATGACAAGCTAGTTAATGAGTTCAATGAATCGTTGAATGCCGTAAAGTAACACGTACCTTGGCATTCTAACCCAACATTCCCGTGATATCCTTTAGCACATTTACATTCAAAATAATCGTCGCAATAAGCATTCGGGACGCAGTCCGTGGAAAATACACATTTTTTGGCTAAAAATAGATTAGCAATTATTATGCTATTAATCATCAATTAGTAATTAATCAGCTATTGTTCATACCAACAACGGAATCTTCTTTACACCGAAGATATAATCATAACATATGTTGAAATTTTTAATTCACTCATTCGAAAAATCATATAAAATTGATTTACTTGAAATTCACAGATTTAGAACATAAATTTAGAGCGTATTTTTCAGATGTCATATTTATTGATTTTAATTATACAATCAAAACACTTAATTTTTTTGCATTTATCAATTAGTAATAGAATTGTACATTGTACATAACAATCTACAATACACATGTAGCACATGGAATTGATCGCAGTCTTGATGTTACAAATCCAATTATCAAATAAGGGCTTTTTCATTATCTTACAGTAAAACCTCTGGAAATCGGACCTTTGACCTTGTCCTGAAGGGGTCCGGTTTTCAGAGGTTGTACCGTTCTTTTGCTTTCATTTCGGCCTGTATGCAAATATACACAAAAGACGGCCTGTATATTTCGAACTGTAGGTATTTTATCGTTGTAACATACGTCCACATCCAGTCTTGTCAAGTCCCTTATATCCGTCCCCATCAAGCCACTCCGGGCACTTGCATCCAACGTACTCCCCGTCTTCCTCAAGACAAATAGCATCAGTATCACACTTAAGATATTTCATAGTAGAACACGTGTTATCTGTTTGCTCCATGGACTCCGCCGCGGCTGATATTAACCCCAACCCTTAAATAAAAACATCCGCATTTAATTAACTAATGATCAGAATTGAAAAAGTACGTTCAGCATTTTGAACTGAAAGATCACTTTGATCAAATAATACAACTAATTTCTGTTTAATATGAAATAGTCAACAATCAAGTGAGTGTGGGTTCATGAACATATTTACTTAGTATCTTACAAAGACCAATTATGCGTTGTGATCTACATTCTTTTTTTAAAAACACGTGTAAATCAAGTACCATCCGACACATCTAAAGCCCATTCAATAGCTAGAGACAACCCTGATATAGTAACATCGGGGACTAAGAATAGTCTTGATTTTGAGATGGTCGCATTATCAACTTGAGATACATGTATAAAAGAAATAGTGGTAGCCAGTCCAACTATGAGTGACCACAACAACGAGTTAGTCTTAATATTGAAGTGGTCACTAAGCGAGGTTTCACTGTACATATAAATAGATAAATAATACTAACTTAGATTTCATACCCATAAAGTTTAAAATTGCTATCTCAAAATGGAGCGAGCGGATTTATATCATTATAGCTTTCTATGATAAAAAATTTGTCGTGCGAATTTTCAGAAACTAAGAAAATCCTTCAAGTTGTGGTCCCTTTCAATTGCATTTAAGTCTATGGGAGAAGCCAAATTTTCTAAAAGAAATAGAAGATGAAAAAGACACTAAAAAACACTGATCTAATTTATGAAGAAAATTATAAGTCATCGTGCAATATTTTCAGAAATCAACATTTTTCGATTTTCAACAAGGGCTACTCAATGTTCACGATACGTCATGGAGTAAATTAAAGTATCCGAGGTGAGTATTGAAGAAATAACTATAACTTGGCTACACTATGGTTGTTAAGAACAATATTATATAAATAATACCTGAATTCTCGAAAAGAATTATTTTGCTGTATTAATCTGTTTTAAATGGTCCCAAACAGCATCAAAATCAAAAACAGATATGAGTAGTCAATATAAGTAAACACAATTATTGTGTTGTGTATGAACGGATATTTACATAGCTCAGTCAACAGATGGTGACACTCATTAATTAAGTAGCAATGCTTGAAGATCTCCCAAGTTATAACAAACATCTTTGCTAACGTTCGTTGACATACGTGTATGATTGATGCCCAACGACAGATGTTTCTATCAAAGCGGATAATATAGGCGTCATTAACGCAGTATTAAATAAAGATTATGATCTTGGACCAGCAACGGTGGTCTAACAAATCAACGCTGCTGGATTCAAAATAATATGATACCTTGGATGTCATCTTTGATAGGTTAAATGCGTATATTGAAGTCAAAATGTCAAAGTTGTTAAGTACAGTTTGTAATGTAGATTCGGGCCAATAACAAACTGCGATCATCATTTTAATTGCAGTTTAAGTCAAATAAAACTAACATACATGTACTTTGATAGATAGATAACTCAGCAACAAAATGCATAATTGCAATTTTTATTTACTTAGTCTACTCATGTAAAATTGTGTACTGCGGCGCATGCACTGATTGTGCGAGTTGGTCCGGGTCACGTGACATTTCTACTGTTTGGTTCATTTAAAATTAAAAAAAAAAATCAAATTAAAATTTATTTTTTTTTTTAAAAAAAATCTTATTACGCAACCATTGGTTTAATTACTAATGCTTTTGAATCTTGGAATAAAGAGTGGTTTGAAAAAAGGACAAGTCGACAAAAGAAGCAATACTTTACTATTCCTTTTGGTTATTTTTTACGACTAGTGAATTTATACAGTGCAACCTCTACAAAGCAACATCCTTTGAGAGAATCAAAATTATGTTGTTGTAGAGGTTGTTGCTCAAGAGATGTTAAATTAATAGTTAAATCGTAGTGGGAAAATCATGCTGTTGTAGAAGTGAGGTTGCTGGTCAAGAGAGGACCGCTCTGGAGAGGTTGCACTGTAATAAGAATAAGTTATTCGAGTCAAAGCATTTTATCTGAGTTTTGTCTGAATGAAACACTCAGCACCTAATATCGAAAATTCCAAGGTTTTTATTTAACTTTAAGACATTTGATTCATAATGATATTTGACTCAATGTCTATTTCAGCTGAGATAAAGATAACCCGATGCATATAATGGTCTCAGATTTCAGGTAAAATGTTAAATGAAAATCAACCATTTATTTGACAGAGTTACAGCTAAATTATCGCACCAAAACCTCTGTGATATATCAATACCAGTACATGTATGCAAAAATCATTTTGTTATCCGACATTTGGAACACACCCAGACAATCCTAGTTGAATCGGATGCAACTTCAGAAGCACAGAATAGGGCGGTAAATATCATACACCCTGAATAAAATCAATACTTCAAATATAAAATCACATTTCAGGCAACATCTCGTCTTTCATGTTTTATTTTGTACATACCAACAAACACTTGATCTTTATCAGACAAATGTTTGAGCATATCCAATTTCAATCGTCTGGAAGATCAAGAGCTATTTTCTATCATTAGGTCCATTGAGCACGTATCTAAAGCTGCAGATGAGGAACTCATTTTTCCCCTCCCTGGATAATGATATGATCGGTATTTATGTGTAATTTTCAGATAAATAATTCTTCGTGTGGTTTGTGTCCGTAAAAAGTGGTGAGACAAGAACAAAATCACATAAGTTGAGAGGCCCATGAGAACAGCGCATTAATATACATATATACACAGATGCATAGAAAATTACAGACGTAACAAGTTGACTGAGAAATGATACAATCTTACGTTAGTGTTAATTACCAAATAAAGTATAAGCGGAGGAGGTGGACAACGGTAAAAATAAATAAATAAATAAATAAAAAGGTAATAATAATAAAAATAAAATACTCTGCAGAAAAAGACCCCCCCTACATTCCTACCTACCCACTATTAAAAGTATGGGTCGCGTAACCAAAATCAACATTTTGAAGTATGGCTATATATGTATGTTATATTAATATAATAAAGAATGTAAATTGGAAGTTAATTGATTTTTGCACAGTTCAGTATAGGACAACATAGAACATACAATAGAAAATCATAGAAGGTGATTAACGAGGATTTAATGATTCGTTTAGTTTTGCGACAGTTAAAATAAGATTTAGAAAAAAATCCGTAGATACGCTAGCATTGATGTATAAAAAGTGTTGTGAAATCTTGCTGTATAATCAAAGTTATAGGTTCCTTTTTATAGAACATATGCCACCACTACGTGAATAAAAATCGCGAAAGCAAAAAAGTCGTTTTAATGTAAAATCAAGTATCTAAACTGATCATATAGTATGTAAAGACTTGCGCTTTTTTCACTTTCCCAGCTTTGTGTTTGTGTTGTCTAGTCCCAACTAAACATCAGAAACACTGTGTTTTTGTATGTTTCCAGTAACTTTATCTATACCTTCATCTATACTTGGCTCTTTTGGGTAGCTTGATATTCATCCACGCCTTACATTTGTGATGCGGCTACCAGTTTACTTCTACGAAAACGTAACCGTGATACATTTTAGTACTAAATATGTCATATAATGACTATCTAGAGTTGTCTATTGCAGAATTGTCCTTTATTCTTTGACAAAACATTTATTTGGATGAGGAACACCCACTGACGTTGCAAGTTTTGTATTAGAAAGGGACTGCTTCCGCGTACAACGTGTACATATGGTTTCTTTACTTGCTACGTTGTCATTGGCCTTACGTTTCACGAGAGATGATCCATAAATAACCGGACCGGTATTATATTGAAAATCACGCAATAAGGATGTGTTATAACTAGATTTCAATAAGCTTTATTAGTTTTATTGTATTTAACTTTCATGAAATATCAACAGCATTGATATTTCACGGATGAGGCAATGCTCTTAATGTGACTTTCTGTAAGTGACAGAATTATGATCATGTGACGTTCAAAGACATAAATGGTTATTGATATGATACTTTTACGAGTTACTAGTATGTGTTTTAAGGCGCTTGGTACCATATAAGGGCAGAAATTCCAGCATTATTCCAGCAGAAATCTTTAACGCTTGAAATTATATTTGCAGGCTTTTCTAAAATGAAAACGAAAATTGGAAAATATTCAACTACCACTATCAGCTTTTCGAGAACACTGACAAATAAGATGTACCACAGTAATTGGGTATTATCCTGTGTCAAAATAACTTAATTAAATTGTACATTTTATCAATTATTTTGCAAACGGATATATTGGCACGTGCACATCTGTTTCATATTCAGACTGTGGCATTAAGCATATTTACGACTTTAATTGTCTCTCATCGACCTTTGCTACATAAAAATAATTATATATCGTAAATTATTGATAACACGAGTAAATAACAATGGTTTTAATGCTAGTCTGTCACGAATCATGTTAATTTCTTTATAGAGGCTGTCTCGCCATGTGCAATCGGAAAGAGACCTTATCTGGAAGTAATGCGATATGAAATCTGTCTGATAATGCATTAGATCTATACACGAAATCTGACACAATAATGCACGGTTATAATGAGTTCAAATACTATGGAAAATCGGATAAAATGTAGCAATTATTTTTTATTGTATCTGTTCATTTATGACCCCCCAATTATGTATTATCATGACGCCTGCAATGAGTTGCATTTTTGCATTATTTTTTTATAACTTACTGCGTGCTTGCTTTGTGCAGAGATTTCTGTTCATCATTTTTATAAAGACATTAAAATGTCACTGATTCATTGGTTTAGGATTGTCATATTTCATCCTGTCATATTTCTCAGCGTGTACTGATGATTTTGTGAAAAAAATCTGACAATACTTAGAAGCATTCAACATCGATCAGCCTGAAACACGATGCCATAAACCAATATGTAACATCTTTTCCTATTGTAGACACCCACCAATGCTCGCAGTCAATGTTTACCAACTCGATACAAAAAAACGTGGTTGACCTTCGCGTATTACCTTTTCTATCTGAATACTCGGAATAAACGTATTGATATGACTGTTGTATTCAATTATTTTTCACATAACACGCGTTTGTCTCTTTTTTCGTAACAAACTCAGCATTTCTCCTTGAAGTAAAAGTCCTTCGCGCTGTCATATAAAGGTTTCCCAATACCTCTTAATCATTGGAATCTGACCAATGACAAACATGAGGTTTTCCGACAGTCAAGAAAACCCTAAGTAGCCCTATTTTCTTTCAGCAGATGTATGAAACACCTTGATAATCTATAGTTTCTTTAATTGTTTTAACCAAGTGACTTTTATTTCCAGGAAGAGGATAGTGTTTGATACATAAATAACATTGAAAACGAGTCTCATATCGTAAAGCAAAATTGTCAAGCTATGTATACTGTCAAATTTGTTTCTAATAAATGAAAATTTTCTGCCAGTAAATTGTCATAATTATGTCAATAGTAGGAAGTAACGTATTTTCTATCATGTAATTATCACATTTCTAAATGAATATCGGCACATTATACGTAAGAAATATTTTACGACATTAACAAAAATGATAAAATTAATATCAGGCAATTTTATTATTTTCTGACTGGCTTTCAGTTACTCCCCTATAATTCAAGACCACCTCATTATTATTACCGATTTTTGGGTCCCGAGGGTGGTCTCAATATCGAGGTTTTACTTCATGAGACATTTATTCTGAAAAACTGAACTTAGCTATATTTTGTAAAGGGACATGATGTGAGTATGGATGCAATTTTCGTGAGAATTCGGACATAGTTTTACCAATTTCAAAACACAATAAAAATAAAACCTTAATTAGCAGCCACTAATTAATAAACCGGATTTCAATAGTTCCTCTACCTTTAAACATGATGATGAAGCAGCCATGCACAAAGTACCGCCACATACTGAACACGCTTAAAAATGACTCATGTTGTACAAAAGAAAAAAAGACACGTAGGCATGCAACTTGTCAAGTATTAATCACATGTGAAATGAATGTATGCATCTGAACAGACGAACGTATTGCTCTGTATATTATTCACATATATGTGACATAATTGTATTGCAAGCGTTTGTTGTAGGAGAAGTTAAACTAAAAGAAACTATAGATTTCTTGGTACATATTTTTACAAAAATGCAGTTCAAACTAAGATGTATATTGTATGGTGCGGGTAATACACTCGGGGTTTCTATAGCTCAGGCAAGCAACATGTTGTATGTGTTTCAATTGGAAACTTTAACGATAAGCAACAAAATAACAAGGGCGCATTAATACACAGACTTGCAATTAGCGCGCTTCAAGAAATCCCATTTGATAGCATGCTGTGAATAAGAACGCTAATTAGGACACTACAAAACGGACTAGATGATCTGTATAGCTGGTTTTATGTCGGCTCTACCACAGGCATTGTCCTCTTTAGCGAGATTAATTATAGAACATTTTAGTAAAAATAACACACGCAGAAATTCGTATAAAAATATGTAAACCTGTTGCCCTCACGGACAAATCTTAATGAATCTACATGAATAAACTAGGACCTGGGGTACACCACATGTCTAAGATTGGATTGATGGCGCTATTGCCCCATATGTCGGCCGAGTATCAGTACATAAAAAACGAGTCAAGTATGAAATCTTGGTATTCATGTTGTCCTTTATGAATAGAACTATTTTTAGCACGATATGAAATAATTCTTAATAACAATGTTTGTAAAATCTTTTCCCACAGCTTGTTATCAAAACCATTCTTACTGATGAATCTATATTTTATTTTTCATCATTCGGTCAGTTTTACTGGATGTACAAATGTCTGGTGGAAACAGTCAAAGAAACAAAAAAACATTCTGTTCAATGTCCAGCAATATACGTGCATATTTCGGTTTGAAAACCTATCTAAATCTTACACGCAAGAAATCAGGAATGTAATTAATTGGAATTGAACGAGACCCTAAAATACCATCAGAGAAAGAGATAAATCTGCCGTTTTTGCGAAGTCGGTTATCAAAGAAGTTAAAATCTGCAATCAAAATACGTATCGCACCGAATACTGTTCCTTAATATGTTACGGTTTGTGATGATTTATCGCAGACGGACAAACTGAACACTTTTAAAACAATAACGAAATAATATATATTTTCACCAGCCCACCGCTGAATATCTAACTACTACGAATATTAAAGTGAAACAATGTTTAAAATACATTTTACAGAACTTTTCCGTATTTGAGTCTTTCATATTTAACCAATGTCTTCCTTATATCGTGGCCAAAGTCTACTGTACTAGATACAAGAATAATTCTTTTCCTAATGACAATAATAGTTCTTGCTTTCGCAAATGACGAAACATTCTGAACATGAAAGAAACGAAAGTTTTCAAACTTATAATAACATACCGATCACCAACAAGTAGTGGAATCCGTTCGTCCACAGCATTTTTCCTCCTCTTTGTCTCCGGAGGGATAGAGATTAGCAATGAGCAGTCTAGATAATAAAGAAACACTAAATATACAACAATCATTTGATCATTTAAGTGATACAAAATGTCCACTGAAATGCACGTATGTAACAATATGAGTGATAAAATCAAAGCATTTGATGACAGTATTTTTTTCGCGCTTGTCTGATAATTCCGGAGAAATTATAAAACATACTTAATGCATATTTTTCTCCTGTTCGAGCCACGTACTCGACAATAGGTGTCAGTTCTAGAAAAATAATTAAATCGACAAAACAACATGGCGGCAAATTAATACAAATTTCTTTTGTGAGATCACTGCTGTCGGGACATAACTAAGTGATTATAACCGGCGATCCGGGTTCAAATCCAGGCTGCAGCAGGTCATACCCTATTATGAAAATTTTCCAAAAATGTCGCTTTCCTCCATATGTGGAGAAGTTGCCGGCTCCTTGTGGAAGGTAAGTTAGTATTGGTTAGAATACTGTCCAGGAAAACGGGGTCGGTGAACCGGCCGCCGTATATGAACAAAAAATGGTTGAAAAAAAATTAAAAAGTGCGTCCGTCACAGGTGATGAAAATTAACATAAAAATACGTTCGTTGGTACGCATTGTATATTGTATCTTAAATTATTTTATTCAATCGAATTATAAATATAAACCCAGTTTTCGAAAACCATTTCGAGATAATATGACCCAACCCGAAGTCGTTGATTCTTTTGGTTTGATGATGCGATCTAGAAGTTTTGGAACAATTACATATTATGAGCGTAGGATAAAATTGTAAATGTGTAATGTAGTGAAAAAAATGTTTCAAATGACAAGGAGGATACAGGTCTGCAAAAAGGAAGTTCTTAAAATAAATTATGTAGATTCTTGTAAATAAATTATTGTTACAGAGACCATCTGACGTAGTGTCAAATGCAAGTGTTGTTTTCGTGTCCGTTATTTTTGTCAAATTTTCATAGAAGGGTATGACTTAACGCGACTGGGATTTGAACGATTTTGTTTGGAAAAACAAATTATGATGTTTATAGTGAATATTTGCTACTCAAATACATCATAATTTAGGAAAAGGAAAATAAATGGCTACTCACGATTACTCCAATATAATTGGTATACACATTAAAAATATACGTATATATGGTAAATTCAATTTATAATGCATTGCTGTTTCTAGAAATAAAACTGTATGACGTGTTCTCACATTTAAAATTGTGAATTTGAAATAATACAGAATCCTGTAATTTTCGTCCGAGCATTTTTATATATGAATCAATTTTTTCTTCGTATCACATCAAAATTTAGTATAATCCAATTGTGGATTGACAAGACGCACATGGCTGAATATAGCGATCAAAATTCTCTTTTGATTCAACGATACTCTTAGAAAAAAACTGCATCAAGCCCTAAATGTGCTCTGTTGAAGACTGGATGTACTTAAACAACGGTCTTTGTCAAAAAGTTACTTTATCTGTTCCGGCTGAAGTTTAACATGCCACCAACAGCCATGGTCGTTTGGTGAGCTTTAACGGCGGATAGAGACCCCAGGCGTACACCAGGGTAGAACCACTGATGTTTCGAAAACTAGCAGGAGAGCTTACGCACATTTGATTCTAGATCCCTGGTGGGATTCAAATTCATAGCGGTGAGGGGCTAGTGATTACCGGTCAGAGACCATAGCCATTTGACCATGGAGGCCCCTCTGCGCTACTCATAACATCACTGGTTACACAGTGAGAAATGTGACAATTCGTATGCTGTGATATTAGTGCTAAATCAACCTTAATTAAATCATTTCAAATTATATATTGCTTCTGGATAATTAAAATATCAAAACTAATTGAAAATTCATTGCAGATTTTCGCTGTTAAAATATAGAGATTTTATCTTACATGTCAATAAAGCTATGAGTACTTACATCTTCCCAGCGATACTGCAACTGTCCGTTGGTTGATGGGTATAATTATCGACTCGGCGCATGCGCAAACGCGATCAATGAAAATCTCATGAGTTGTTTAAGTGTATTTCATTGCGTTCACGTCACAAGGTAATAGTCTAAAGTGTACTATTACATACACAACGTGTCTTTTGTTTATCTATATATTCAGGATACAACAGCTGGGGTATTGAATATCTAACCGAATGACTACATCAAACACTGTTATCATTTTGTTCAAACCTGGTTCTCGGAACGTTTTCAACTTCTGGTTCAATCCTTGTTGGATGCCAAAGGCGTAGAAATAATGCTAACTTACAGTAAATATTGACAAATAATTACCCACTGGTTTATATCAATATACAGAAGTCACAAAGGCCATTTTCAAACAAGAATGCCATAATGGCCCTATATCGCTCACCTGAATAAGCTGATGAATTGACAACATAGTAAACAGATGACTCTGAGGACGGAACCAATTTGATCAATCTTACAAAAGATCCATTGAAAATTTAAATAGGTCTATGTATCACAAGTGACCTCCTGAATGGGGCAAATTTTGACCCGATGAACATTTTTTGCTACATCTCGGAAGAGGACCGCAAAAATATCGCAGCTCAATTAATTTATAAGCTCTATGTCTTGCATTTTTAACCCAAAAAATATTTAAATATTTTCCTTATATATGTAAAACAAGTGACCCCGGGGCGAACAAATTTTGACCCCATGAGCATCATTTGCAAAATCTCGGAAAAGGACCGCAAGAGATTGCAACACAATAAATATTTAAGCTCTGTGTCTTGCGTTTTTGACCAAATATATATATATATATATATATATATAAGGGTTTCCCTATGAATGTAAAAGAAGTGACTCCAGGGCTGAGCAAATTTTGACCCCATGGGTATCAATTGCTCGTTCTTGATAGGGAACCATTCAAGCATCCAGTGAAGTTTGATAGAACTTGGTTGAATTATTAAACGTCCATATTACAAAACTCGATTTTTTGAAGAACTCAACAGAGTGAATTAATCCTCATGTTTTACAATACAAACAAGCTTTCAACTCGTAATCAAGTATTCAAAGAAAATGTTGGATTGGATATGATAAAAGTCCACCTGGTAATCAACTGTGTGTTCAGTGATTTTCAAAATACATTTCGATTTATGTCTTTAATTTTGAAACAGAAAAATCCGTGTTATTTCATTGATTCTTTTCTTGTGGCCTACGTGGTCGAGTGGTTATAGTCTCTGACTTGTAATCACCAGGCTCTCACCATTGTGAGTTTAAAACCCACTCGGGACCACAATTCACACGTGAGGAAACTGTCCAGTCGGTGGTACTACATAGTTGTTAGTCCGTGGTCTTACTCCGCTGTTGAAGCTGGAAAGTCACCAAAAGACCTTGGTTTTTGGTTTAACATCAAGGGAAGAATCACTGGACTCAATACTCCATTTTTTTATTAATTCAAACAAGACTTTATTGTTGTTTATATAGATAGATAGATATAGATAGATAATTTATTTCAATCCAGTAGGTCAGCAGACCTGTGAGGAGAACATACAACGTATAAACAAACATATATACAAACAAACATACATACAAACATACATACATACACACATAGGTATAAAATGCGGAGAAGACAAAAGACAAATTAGAATAACATCCACATACTTTCACAAGGAATAAATAAATACATTTACAGGCGTATTAATGACATGTAATAGTACGTTATTATGCACCGATAAATATTAATGACAACCACTGTATGGCTTCATATATATAAATTATGTAGACATTTTCAGTTTAAAAGATTTGTATGTATATAATGCTAAATTATTTAATGTACGTTTGCATTCAGTATTCAAAAGTTCAATGAATTTGTACATACAAGGTCTGTTCCAGTAATATCTATTAATATACTTTTGTCTTAATTCACAAAATTGGTTACATTCTAAAACAAAATGATATTCGTCGTCTAATTTATGACATACATTACATTTTCTTTCATGTATCGGGATGGTTTATGCCATCTGCCCGTTTCAATACCAAGGTGATGAGAAGACATACGTAATCTACATAATGCCATCCTTAAATCCTTATTTTTTATAACTTGTAAATATGTTTTGAAAGTACTATTTCCTATTAAATTACGAAATAAGAAGGCCCTAGATGATATGTTCATGTTCGCATTTAATTTCTGTATAAAATGTCTTTCAAACGTTGTTTTAACAAGCTAAGAAACAATAATTTATTAAGAAACATTAATTTATTACCGACTCCTTGAAAAAACCATACATCATGAAAACCTAACGACGAACTGGCCCAGTTCTTTTTGTTCGGATGTAATTCCATGTCTCGTTTTAAAAGTTTATATATAATTTTTATATACTTAGTTTCTTCGGATTCAATTATTTTAAACCAATAAACAACAATGCGGAAACATCTTCCAATAAATAATGAGTGTCTACCTAATTCACTATATATGAAATCATTTTGTGTTACTCTTTTGACCCTCAAAAATATTTTACAGTATTGTATATGTACACGTTCGATATTACTTGAAGTGTGAAACCCCCATACCTCGCAACCATAATTTAAAACTGGTAGCACTAATTTGTCAAAAAGTTCTAACCTATGTTTAACACTAAGACTAGTAAAGCTGTATAGATATTTATTAAGTTTAAAAATTGCTTTCTTAGATTGACCGGCTAGAGTTAATTGCGTCTGATTAAAAGATCCCCCTGCGGAAAAAACAATACCTAAATAGCAAAATTTGTCAACAATTTCAACATTCTCTCCATTATATGTAAAATTCAAACGTCTTGGCATATATAACATATGATTTTTCTCTATGATGCATTGAAAAACAATTTTCAACAGTTCGTCATTGTGAAATGTCAATTCAAGTCAGAAGAAATTAAAAAAGTAATATAGATAATTGATGCAGTTTATAATCAATGTATGACTTATGCGCCTGTTTTAATCAAAATGTGGCAGTGCGGGAATTGAGAAATTCCAACTGCGCAAGTTTCTGGAATCAACCGTTCTATTTTGGGTGAACCGAGGGTAAAGTTTCGGTCCCTTCTTATTTCAATATGCATTCAAAAAAATGGGACAGCATAAGAGAAATCTCACAAAGCCACCATTTATATAATATTATATACTTAAAGATGAAAGATTGGTCTCTAACATTTGTTTCCGCAGGGAATAATAGTCAAATATTTTTTGATAACAGAAGTTTGAAGTTTTTTTCTTCTATAAGTTACTAGCTTATCTGAACGCCAGTGACGCGAAAGTTGGGTATGAGTTGATTACTATTTGGTTTCAGTCACCGAATTCACAATATCAGGAGAACAATTGGGCCTACGGAAAAACAAATATCATTGGATGACTGCATTTGTTATTGAGAGGAGGTCTACCGGTATTACTTTTCTTAGAATGCCAGACACAAAGGTTCAAGGTCAAAATGACACTGGGATTACGCTGTGCATTTATGTACTGAACCAAAAAAGAAACTATCGCGAGACTTTAATGAGACTGTTTCCACATAGGTTCATATTAACAGTTTTTGTTCGTATTTGTTATTGCACAATAATTCAAAATCAATTCATCAAAGTTCATTTACAGTCTTGCCTTGCCCAGTTGATGTGCCCATTGAAGCCTGTCACGGTGATGACGATCCGTTAATACTGTTCCGACGTAGGGACGAAGTGCACGTAAATTGTTCTTAGCCAAACGATTTCGTACTGTCTTAGTGGAAATCCTGGGGTTACGAGTACCTGGGGTGACAGACGATGTAGTTGTCGCAGTTACAACAAGATTTAGTAAATGTTCGTTTAAAATATAGCGGTCTTGCACCGGCGTAGTCACACGTGGTCTACCGCTACGTGGAAGACCTTCCGTGCTTCCGGTCTGCACAAACCGCCTTCTAAGACTTCTGACTGTACAGATGATCTAACATACGCAGCAACCTCTTCCGTTGAAGCTCCTGCCTCCAGCATCCCAATGGCTCTCTCTCTCACTCTCTCTCTCTCTCTCTCAAATGTTTCGCAATTCAAGGCATCGAAATTTTGCCCAAATTGTATCGGTATAAAGTTGTTTAGGTATTTTATGACTGTAGTCGTTCAAAATCATAGAAATATTGCTTGTAGACAGATGTTATGTCTCTGTTTTGACAAAAAATGGTTCCGATGTTACATTTGTTTGGCGGATCAGAAGGGCAAAGGTCAATGTTACATTCAGATTTAAAATGACGACTGAATAATTAATGGTTGACCTCCGGCAGACCGACCTTTGGGTGTTTGGATTTAAATAGGTCTCTAAAATAGGTCTTTACAAATGAATTCCGTTTATCTATCACGTTGTGACAAATCTGCTTTTATAAACTATTCTTGGTGAATCGGTGCTCAGAGATAGATTAAACGCAGTTGAGTCGGTTTAATTACCCGCAACGCTGATTACAAAATCAATTGTGTGACAGGTTATCAGATAATGGACATATTGTATGCGTGCACCGAACTGACAATGGAACACAGACACAGTGACGTCATATGGATCAGATGTCCATGAAGTTCAAGGACGTTATATTTAACCCTTTCTTGAAGTTTTTTCCTAATCGCATAATAGACGTAATTGATGGGTTTATGAATATTTTGAGAACAGAAAATTCTTCGTGCCCGCATTCATAAAATGTCTCCAGCTGTGGAGTATAGCATGGGCGGGTTGCGAGAGGAAATTCGCTCTTTTACTTTAAATTCGGTTAAATCAAAAAGCTAATGAAATAGCCTTCAGACTTGTAATAAATTCAACAAACTTGGACTTGTTATCTTGACATTTTCTAATAGAATTTGTCTTTATCTTCTTTTAAAAAACTGATTTTTACCCAGCTGTTGTTTTAAAAAAATCATTCGAAAATGACGTCAGCAAATGACGTTAGACCGGGAGTGTTTAGATGATAGATAATGCTATTATCCTTATAGAAATGACAGGTGGGTATAAGGGCGATATTAACATGATCAGGTATCACAACATATTCTCTGCTTTAATTGGAGTACTTCAATATTAAATTTTAACAAATTATGATGAATGTCTTCTAAAATGGTAATAGGCCTACATACAATTTCTTATATGATTTCATATTGTAAGGATGTAGATTTTTCACTGGAATTCACTCTTTGGGCTTTAATGTTCAGTGGAGGAACCAGCAGGCTAAACCAATGACTTCTGTAAGCTAGCTGAAGAGATTCCTCATATGTGAAATTGTTTGGTCATGGGTGGGGTTTGAACTCACAGCTGTAAGGGCATGTGGTTACAAGTCAAGAGACCATAACCACTCAACTACGGATCCTGCTCTAATATAGAATAAAACACAAAAAAGTGACAAGGCAAAGAAAGGATTTCATTATGATTGGTGAACACCTAGTTGATACAGTAAGAAATTATCAATGAAAAAGCATTCTGCAAACATACAAAATCATAATTCGCACTTGGGTGAGAGTGAAATGCAATGTGATAATGACGGTTAATTGTGCCTAATGTATAAATCATCAAATGTGTCACTGGTTTCCACTAAATTGACAGATGTTTTTTTCTGTGGAAATCTGAATGGTGCTGGAAGGCCTTAATTGATAAATGATTAATTAATGGTGTTTATAGGTCTTAAAAGATTGATGATCAATCAATGTACAGCAGGCAGTTGCCCTGATTAATTTCTTACAAATCAGTATTAACCTTTAAAGGGATAATTAGAAGCATGATGACTTCTCATATACAGTGAAATCCCAATATTAAAACCATCTTTTGGACCTGAAAATATTATCTTAATATCAAGGTATCAAAATATGATGAAGAGGAAATATTAACAACCAGTCTGATAGTAAGCAGTCCTTGTAATGAGGTGGTTGCATTGTCAAGGTGGTCACTTAGTGAGATTTCACTGTGTACATGGCTGTTTAATATCAATTATTAAGAAAAAGCTTGACAGGTTATAATTCTAATGTCAGTTTATTAATCCATTTATTCGCAAATGAACAAAAGGATGACATTGTTTACTATACAGGTAAGTATCTTAGGTAGATAACACAATCTTGAGAACCAGATTTTATTGACAACAGACAATCCTGAAAGTCCAGTCTTCAGAAAATACAGATTGAAATACTCACAAAAAAAATCTATTTATAATTTTTGTCACTACCATTCACAAAAAATACAGAGGCATCAAAATATGCAAACACTCATCTCGCAATAGCTTCATCTTTTGAACAGATCAGACAAAACCTGAACTTTCATTTAAATCAATTGTGAAAACAGGATCCTCAGAAGAGGTAAATTTACATCACAGCACAACACAGGTCCATGAAACATCACTACACAAGAGCTGACAGAAGTAGAGTTCTTTCATCTGTCAAAAATTGCCGAATAACTTTTTCATGTGACTCTTCACTTCGTTTTATCTGCTTTTCCATCATAACCTTGAAATCTTCAGTAACACCTTTGTTGACACCACGGGTAACAGTTCTCTGTCTAAAGATATATTGAATAGTTAAAAATTTAATGATTAATTTTTGGGTTTTGCACGTGTTTTCAACAGTACAAGTATTCACATATTGTATACAATATTTCACAGTTACATATTGTCTGACAAGTAAATAACCAGTGTTCCTGGATTCTGTACCAAATTTTTCCTTATTTCCAGTAAATAACTGATATCTTCACCATAAGAACAATCAGCTATGAAGTATGATTGGCCTAAAGGCACAATGTCTCCAGTCAAATTGTCACAAAGAACATGTGCTGCATCCTAAGGTTTGAATGCACAAACTCAGGACCCAAAGACCTACCAATTGAGCCAAGTGGGAAGGCTACACTCAGTAATGAATAGAAATCAATGCATATCACATGCAAAACCACAAATATTGTTGATGGCCTACTGACCAAACTTTTTATGCCAAATTGATTAACAGATTTCGTCCATTCAAATGTTTGTCATAAGCTTTAAAAGAACAGCTTAGACTAAAAAATGCAGCAATGACCTTTGACACACATTATGTTACATGTAGTGCTTATGCCAAACAAACACCATTCAATAATATATTACAAGCATTGCCTTAAGCCAAAAATTATATCGAACCTTTAAAGTGTAACTTATGGCTTGATTCTGTCCCATAAAAACAATAAAATTAATCAAGTATCAGTATAATACTCACTGAGCAATGGCTGATGTGCTGACAGGTAATATATCAAGGTGAACCTTGCCACCTTCAGGGGTTTTCATGTAAGAAAATTCTTCTAATACATCAACATCTGGTGATATCATTAAGGTAAACACATGTGGTTTTTATACAAGTCCACAAACAACAATATCCGATCTTGCCTTAAGCAATTATCATCTTTTCACAGAGCGTGTATCAAATTTCATCATCCATTGATTCAAACCTGGCTTAATTGACAGGGCAACGAATGAATAAGCGACCTATTTCAATGTTAAATAGTGCTAGTGAACTATGACACATACAGAACATCATGGGCATTAATCATGGTATCAGAGTGGGATATAATCTTGTATAAATTTTGATAAATTTTGTACCTAAATACCACTCTAATCCCAGAGCTTAAAAGACCACTCTTTATTTGATTATCTCTGAGCATAGAGACCACTCCCTAATTAATAACCTCTGAGCTTAAAGACCACTCTCTTATTTATAATCTCACAGTTCTCTAAAGTTGAGATAAAATTAATCTCCTCACCAGATGACAGCAAAGGATACTAATTATGTAATTGAAAAACAAATTGTAACTAAAACTGCCTTGCTTTTGTATCTTCTTTACTAATTGCAGGAAGAGCTGAGCGTGCGCTGGCCAGTTATACTGAAGTAAAACTAACGTATGACCTAGCAGTGAATCGGTCGCTTTACCACCAAATGCTTTTTCCTAAAATGAAACAAAATCATGAAAAAGGTAATACTGATATCAAACCTAAGATTCTTTAAGTGACTACAGTGAAATCCTTTTAATTATAAAGCATTTAATCTTCTAGCTAGATGTCAAGAAAGGGAAGGACACTGCTGATAGATACGGTATCTATGCAAGCACTGGGTCTGGAATTTTGTAATATGTATAAAACTTTATTAGTGAAATCAGCAATTTCTTTCTAAGGGATGTTTAGTAATCATCAGTTGACCTTTTATGATATACAATACATAAGTTAACAAATGAACCAGCTACACACGAAATATATCATCTTTTATTTATATCAAGTGAAGTAATGGGTACCTTAAAACAAGTTAGCAGCATTTGTATACAATAGGGCAAAATTTCTGTCTCAGTACAGGGAACCAGCACCAGATGACGCCCAGAACCATACACAAAATGATTATCATTATTCAGATCTGTAGATTGAGATGACATTTGTAGTGCCGCTATGACATCCAAAATCAATTCACATGCATGCTGAAAAAAAAAATGATGTTGAGATACAATCAGTTAAATGAATGAACAACAGAAAAAAGAAATTTAATTTTTTACATGTGTGGAGAAGATATTTAATGTACACTGAATTAAGGCCAGAAAAATAGTTGTCTTTATGGATACCTGAACAATTGGACATATAACTATACACACAATCAAATTTTTTAGCCTAATTATGAAAACTTACAAAAGGTCACTTTAATGGCTCAGTCTCATCCATAAATGTTTACTTGTTCATACATCAGGAATTCAAAAATATAAAACATCTTCTGAACTTAATTATAGCACATCTGTTGTGCTATTTAACGAAATAAATATTTTTCTGTCTTAAAACTATTTACATGACTATATGCAAGATTTTTTTTATTTTAGCAAGACTATACTATCAAAGACTATAGTATCAAAATGATGTACTGACAACTGTCACCTTTGTTAATACATAGCTTGATTTACCTTCTTTTTTTACCAAGAAGTCTTAATGTCCTAAGAATGTATGTGATTTATCAGGTTTATTGGTTTAGAGTGGAAAATAGCTCATGATGATAGATTAGTTGAATGAATATATTCAATCTCCATGGAAATCCATCAAGGTTTACTCGTTATCACCTACAGGTTTAAGGAGTACTGCAGTCTACTTAAATGCTAGCTAGCCATTGGTTGATTCTAAGACAAATCTCAGAAACAACCAATCAAATGTAAGGTATTCTGATACAGGTAGCCAGACCTTGTTCTGTATCTACACACTCTTAATACCTACAACCAGCTAGCTTGAGGAAGAGCAGTGGATATACTCAGCTGTATGCCTGGGGTCTTCTTTCATCATTAAAGATAGAAAAGTTACAAAAGTTTAAGGACCCTGGCTGTTGGTGCAACATTAACCCCAGAGAAGATAAAATGCTACAAAATAATCTTCATTAATAAGAACTTACAGAAAAATCATTTAAACTGTAGAAACAACAAGCCAGCTGTAAAGAATGACGAATCTGAAAATAATCAAACAACAATTTGTATAGTAACATCAACAGTATAATAAAAATTTAATTATACTAAACAAACAGAGAGAGTAAAATGATTATTTTTAATCAAAGAGTTTCAGATTGTACTAGAGAGGGGAGGGGCACGGACTATGTTTGGTATTTATTTGTACTGCATTCAAAGTATCCAGACATTATTTATGGCTTGCTAATAAATTCATGTATTACAATTCATGAATTTAACCATATAAGGTCATCAATTCATATTCACCAACAACTACCAGTGTAGCCCATAAATAAATTTCACTTCACTTCAATTACAAACACCAAATGGAAAAAAAATGAACTAAGAATATGTGTAAGGACAGAAAGTCAAGTTTGCGGTTACTTGACCAGAAAAATAGCTTTTCTTTTCTCATTTTTCAAAACATACCAATCATACATAGAAGGTACAATATGTCCCCAAATATTTTCATACTTGGATTTGGTGGTTAGAAAATTTAGGGCTGATGCCAAAGAGTCAGCCGGGAAACATGACTAATTTTTTTCTGGTCAAATACAAAGAACAAAGCTATACAGCAACTAACCTGAAGTTTACTTTTGGAACCAACAGCATAATTTTGTAAATGACGGACCGCGTCTTGAAATGCACCCTGTAATTTACAGATAACATCATGATGAGGTATAAGTAACTGCTTTAATCTGACAAGTATATTTGTATTTTGCTACCAATTAAATCTTGACCAACAAGTGTATGGTGGAACCTCACTAAGCTATCACCTCTACAATATGCCCATCTCAATACAATAACTACTTACTTTTGGACTAGTTTTTAATATTTCCATTATATTTCAACTTGATAATGAGACCATTTAAATATTAGGACCATTTTTTCAGATCCCAAAGATGGTCTTAATACCAAGGTTTTACCGTTTGACATCAATTCACATACAGATATAATACTTTAGCTTCAGTGATCTTTAATTTTTTTTAACATGAAAATATCAATGACTTTTAAACAAATCTTATTTCTGTATAAAAATTTCAGAACATATGGTTTTTTTCATATACCTTGTATTTTCTTTTTTTTAAAACATAGCCCATTTATTGTGCACCAGGGCCCAATCAGATCCCAATATCAAATACGAGACAATTGTACAATTATGGCAAATACCTGATTCTACAGTTGCCAGGCAATCAGACCCCATACCAAATACCTGATTCTACAGCTACCAGACAATCATATAGTTATGGTAAGAAATCTAAATCAAGGTTATATAAATTGTCACACACCTGATAGAGAAACATGTCAGTCTGAAAATGTCCCATCCAGCTCCATGTTTCCATTCTCCAGTTATTGCATAAAATTGCAAATTCTAAAAAAAAATAAAAAACTCTATCATTCAGAAGAAGTAAGAATATAATTGATTTTCCTTAGTATTCCATTTTAGTTATACCTGTTTTTTTACTCAGGTTTAATGTCACACTAATGGCCAGGGTCACTTATAAACTTTCCCAGGCAAGCACTGAGGTAAAACCACCGACTTTTCATAAGCTAGCTAGAAAGCTTCCTCACAAGCAAAATTTGTCTGTTGCTCGATGGAATTTCAACTCACAGCAAGGAGCAGCTAATGATTATGAGTCAAAGACCTTAAACACTCAACCACAGAGGCTCCATAGGTATATCTCTGATCTTTACGAGGATCTGTGAGGAGTCTTGTGATGTAAATATTGTCAAGCCTATGCTAATCTTATCCTATTACAGTAGGATTTATGCAAACTTTTTAAGTTTGCTTCTCAACAATCAAAATACATCATAAAATTTGTTTAACATGGATTGTGTTTCAATCAATAAACAATTATTATCCATCAAATACATCAGAAACAGATTTCTATAATCAATTACATTTCTGACTGATCACTGATATATTAATTTTTATTTGCAACAAATAAGAAAGTATATCTGAGTCAGAACATTTATAATCAGAATTACCACAGAAGAAAAAAAAACAAAAGAAAAAAACTATTATAAATAAATACATAAACACTCACCTCTTTGTAATTCTTTTGAAGAATTGAGTAATTCATAACATTTAAAAGCTGTCAGAAAATTGAGAATGACTTTCTGTGATCCTGGAACTGATTCGGTTGCATGCACTTGAGGTAATAATGACTCAGCTTTCAATCTTTTCACTGGTGGCCTGAAATTGTTATTAGATATTTTCTAAAAACTTTTCTATTTTTTGTTTGTATCTTTCATATTTTGGAAGTATGATTCATCCATAAACATTTTCGTACTTTGGAATTTGCAGTTAAAAAATTTAGGGTTGACCCAAAAAATAGGGCTCAATTTTTGTCTAAAAAATGATTTTAATTATTCTTTTCAGAAGACATTCTTTCTAAACCATTTGTTAATTATGCAAAATTGTTCCCATTTTTTCAAGAAATACAGACCTATAGGAATTGATTTTCAGAAGAATTCAGTGAACTCTCTTCAATATCTAAATATGACTATATTACTTTCAGTTGAAAATACATCTAAGATATACACATAAAGTATCAGTTTGACAAAGAAATTCATTGTTTGGATTTGGGGTTACAATAAAACCAACAGCAGAAGCAGAAAATCAATGACATTAATTGTAATCATTTGAATGTTTTGTACATATACAAACACTATTGTTGAGGTGGCCTCATTATCCTGTAGAAATGTAGGAGAATATCGAAAACTGTTAAAAAAAAGTGATTGTTATAATGAGGTGGTCTTAATACTGACGTGGTCACAAAGTGAGGTTTTACAGTAGTACTAATATCATAACCATTTCATTAAGAAAAAATCCTTTATCTACTACACTAGAGCTACTACACTCACTGTGATCCACTGCCTGTAGATTCTGTGGATTTAAATCCTTCTATAATCACTAGTGGAACGCTGTTACTTCCACCTGCAACAAACATTTACGATTTCGAGTGTAAAATACACATTACACACATTTTAACACATGGAGGTAAATCCTACCAATTTTAACATTCAAATTGGACTAAAATTAATTGCATTTAGAAGAGAGGAACAGGGCAATATTGTTACATTCTAGTGAACATATAAGACAGCTCTTTCAAATGTGTTATGAATATATAGTGGAAGAATTCTGAGATATTAACAAATCATCTAGTTCCTGGACAAAGGTAAAACATCATAATATTGCTTACAAGCTTACAAGTTAGTTGGATAGCTTCTTCACAAGTAAATTTAGGCCCGAGTGGGATTCAAACTCTGAGCGGTGAGGGTCAGAGGCCCCTTTTAGACACATATAAAAGATGCCGTATAACCTAAACCCTTTGCCTCATAATACTGCATTTTCCTACATCTGAAGCAGATGACTTTTGAAAACATATTTGCCACAACATTTTCCTCTCTGTCAGAGAGAAATGACCCAATTTTCTTTAATAAATTGATGTTTTGTACATCTGCTTTGAATTTTTAAGGGTCCAAAATATGCTTATGAGGCAAAGAGTTAACACAAAAGTCCTTACCTGACTGGAACACATCAGTATCCACACTACATATATAGTGATACAAACATTCTAGAAATAAGACAGTAGTTGTGTATAGTATCTGTTGGTTTCTTGCCTCAGATCCTGTCTGTGTAGATCGGTTGTATAAACTGAGAATATGCTGCCATTGAAACTCCCTGATATATACAGTAAAACATGGTACTTTTTCAAGTGCTGAGACCTACTACATTTCACAGTAATATATCCTTTTGATCAAGGACTGGAGAATTATGAAAAAAATATAAAAAACAGATCAGAAAGTTGGTCCATGTTTGGTAATCTAATGCTAAAATTCAGAAGTCTAGCCCTTTTTAAGAAATATTGATAAACTAACCTTGCTTTTGTAAAGAAATCATTATCAATTTCCCATCCAACATTCTGTCCAATGAAAATTAACAATTTATAGAG
This sequence comes from Lutraria rhynchaena, assembly GCA_008271625.1. NCBI lineage: Eukaryota > Metazoa > Mollusca > Bivalvia > Venerida > Mactridae > Lutraria > Lutraria rhynchaena. The sequence continues at coordinate 68,757 of VIBL01000126.1, read as the reverse complement.
GTTAGCCCATGGATCACTGATCAGGCATTCTTTGTCCAGAAGTCCTGGTATGTTAGCTCGCTTACATTTCTTTGTTGGTGACAGTAAGTCTGAAAAATAATTTAATAATAAATGAGTAGTGTTTCTTTCTTTAAAAAAAAATTTTCCTTTAGACTTGATTTAAATGTAAAAAAATGGGATTTTGACCTATATGACCTCTTACCACTGGACAAAAGTCAAGGCCAGAAGATTTTTAGGGGGGGGGGGTAGAAAATCTCTTTGATTGGACGACTGCTAATGTTCAAAGTTTGACATCAAAATATGGGAGTTGTTTAAAGTTGATTGAAGAAGAAATTAGAATAATAAAGTCATCCTTAAAAAATATGTTTGCTGTAACATGACCGACTCATAAAACTTTTTTAACCCTCCTAGTAAAATAAATTTTTTCCCTTTCATTATAATAATTGCTTAGAATTAATTCTTCCCTACCTACCAACTGGGTCACACTACAGCAAACAAACAATTTTTCAAGGATGGCCTAAGCAGACGTGGAACAAAAACAATACATTGAAAGAGAGACATAATCATTGAAAACTTTAGACACAGGAACCATACAGATTTAAGGATCTTAGTTAAAATGACAATATTAAAACCATCATTGAAGTGAGAGGGATTCATTTGGAGAAGTTGACCATTCATTGCGGAGAACAGGGTTAGTACTGTAGAGAATTCAGGAACACTGGTGCCCAATTGTATAAACGTTGGTTAATATTAACCACTGGGTTAAATTTGAGTTAAGATTAAATTTTTGGTTAAAGTTTGGTAAAGCGATTGCATAAAACTTTAGTTAAATTTGACCAGATATTATTTATGTTCAGATTTAATCCAAGCATCTAACATTGGTTAAGAAGTTGTCAAGATGTTCAGTTTGTCCGTTTACTGGTCTGAATTGTCGTAATTGTCTAGCATTTGGTACAACAGGGGTAGCCATTTTGTTTATGACTAACGTTTGGTTAACTTCTTAACCTAACCTCAAATTTAACCCAGTGGTTAAATTTAACCAATTTTTATACAATTGGGTCCGGTAAACTTAATGATGTCATTTAACTAAAATACTGCAGATATAAAACCTGATAAATACGATGAAAGATTTAATATATTTCTTCTACTGTTGCAGCCTTACCTGGAGACATTGGTGTGGTAGGCTCAAGCGATGATGGGGGCTGTGTCACAAAACTAATGTAAAACTCCACAGATTTCTGTAACCAGGTATATAAATCCTTCGCTAGTACTTTCACTTGACTGCCTTTTTTCAGCAGTAATGGTAATACATCACAAACTGAAATCAAAAAAGAACTTTTTAAAAATGTTAAATCATTACAGCAAGACAACGTTTTCCAAAAATAAGAACTTGAACAAAGCTAAAAAATAAAATACAAAGCCAAAAATATAGAATAGAACTATGTAGATACATGTAATACACAAAAATCACTTTCTTATCTTCCATCTGTCAAATGTACTAAGAGAAATAACATTATCATTTACATAAGCAGTTTTAATAAAGACTTTTGTTTAAGAAGATCACTGAAAATTTTCTAAACTCATTACGTACCAAGCAGTTTTCTGTAACAATTAACAGGTGACTGAAACTGTGCTAAATTTTCAGCTGAGAGTAAAGTTTCCACAAGTCTCATCTGTGAAGTAAACAAGAACACCTATATAATATGATAGCACAAAATGTCAGTAAAAAGACCAAATATCACAATTCAGAATCTAATAAACAGGTTTTCTATACTGTATATACTGTATACAATACTGGCATCATATTGTTTTTTGAAGACAGTGAATTGATTTTTCAACATATTTTTAATGACACAATTACTATGTAATAAATCATCATTTGTACTTCAATTTCAAAATTTATAAGTTATTTCTTGAAACAGCATCACCGGATACAGACCCCATGCTCTTTGACTAAATTTGGGAATTTCTTAAGGGCTAGAAGCAACAATCTGCATTGTTCTAACTTGTCTGTAATCTTCTCTGACACACTGAGTAACATCTGACATTGTACGTGAGTTGGTATTGCAGCAAGGATTTCTATAATTATACAAGAATATACATAATACACATTACGAAACAGTACATCTCATTAAACAACATGCACAGATATGTATTGTTATTGCTTGCGAAATACATGAGGTTAGATTATTATAGGTACACAACCCAGCCTATGTGAAATGACCACTAAGTAACTGAAATAAAGTAGATACATGAAATCAAATAAAAAATAGAACAGACTCAGTGATTATATGAAAGAGGATTTACCATAGTTAGCTAACAACTGTATGAACACAGCCAATATTGACAGTACAAAGAAACCAGGAAAGGCTCCCAAAATGAGTTAAGAAAAATAATTGCCAAAATAATGATTACCAAACTTATCTATAATTCCATTAACCATCACATATCAGTGACTTTTTCATGAAATTTTTTGGAGAATACAGGCACTTTCCCCAAGCCAAAAAAGTCTATATTTTCCCCTAAAGTGCTATTTTTTCTATATTTTCCCCTTTCAGTGGAGTGGAGGTAGTTTTGAAAATTTAGTAAAAAAATCACTTTATATCAACAAACTATCCTTTAAGCAACACAAAATAAATTCTGAAATTTTGTCAAGGTTTAAATGAGGCAGTGTCAATTGATTTTCCAACATGTGTTCAGATGAATACCTGTAAGAAATCCTTCTCTTTGATCAGTTGTCTCATTCTGTAGAGCATCAAGTATTGTGTGTACCTCAGTCCACAGTTGTCTTTCATTGGGAAATGATAAATACCTTTAAGAAGAAATCAAGCATTTCTACCAGGCCCCCTAAACAATGTTGGTTTACAGTGTAACAGTAGGTAGGTGGGCAGGCATTTTTTCGGTATTATTATATGCTCGCATAGAAAATAAAAAGCTGGAATAATAAATGAAAAAGGATTCTTTTTGGTAAAAAATACTGGACAGGGGATTTTTGAACGAGTTGGTTGTGAAAATGCAAACCAACAGTTTTTAAGTATGGCCTCATCAGTTTTTCAAAGTAATTAAAATAGTTCCATATTTATGATACTGAATTACTCTATGACCATTTAAAGTCAAATATGCCTGTTAGTTTCTATGCATTAATCAGCTTTTAAAAATCCTTATTACTATTTCCGTGTCAGAGCAGAGCAGAGCAAAGCAGAATATTAGTTTATTGATGTAAGCCAGCAGCCCATAACATATAAACAATTTTATCTTGACTAAGAATTTAACCATGACTAAGTGTGAGCATACACACATTTGTACATGCATACAATAACATATAACATAAAAATCAATAACAAATTTATACATGACAAGCTTATACCTATAATTGCATGATCATTTTTTTCCTATATGATGCATAATAAATACAAGATTTTTTATAGCAACTTTATTTTTGCATGACAACAAGATATTTAATTTATAAGTGGAGTTTGCACCGAAATAAAATATCGAAGTAACGCATATTCTAATCCACCTAGTTTGATTATCCACTGTGAAAGTCATTTGATCACCTCTTTTATTGGTGATATAAACCTATGACAACACATCTTGGGGATAGTTGATCTTATCCCTGCTGTTTCCAATCCCTGTATATATTGCTCCCAGCTATATAAAAACAAATAGGTTTTACAAATTCTAAAGTTTTACACCTGATTTGTTTAAAACTGAATCAGAGGATTGTCTATATTATCTATAAATAATTAGATAGGAGGAAATAATAACTCACAGATTCTCTAACAACTTGGCTGCTTCCTTAGCATTATTTCCCTGCTTTTCAAGATTGTAAGCCTCAAACTGCAAACAAGAAATAGTACAACAGAATAAGTGGGTTTATTAACAGGTGTATTTTGCTTTCAAATCATGTAATTACTAGTGTCAAGTCACCATATTTAAACATTTTATTTCAATATCATTGTTAACTACAACATGTCATTGTGGAAATTCTAAGAACTATAACATTAGACAAATATATAGTATTTAAAAGAATCAGGAATTTTCATTCCGAGTACATAAAATAACAAAATCTTACTTGTTTTACATGTTATCATTAATTATTTCTGTAAAAGTAAATATACATGTTCTTATCAATTAATAACCAGCATCATACAAAGTACAAGCATAAAATCCTCTACAAATGCGGCTCAGTTTTATAATAGCACTGCTTCATGAATATTGATATTGCACCTGTATATTAAAACTATTAGGAAATAAAGTCCTAGCTGTGAGCATCCAAGACTTGGCAGAGAATGGATCAGTCCTGAAGCAGCTTCTTGCCTGTGACACCAACCAGTCTTCGTCAGATAGATCTCCACTCATTGTTGCAGCCATAGGCAGTCTAAAGCATTTAGACAAAAGGGTACATCAATTTATTTTTGAAGTTCATAAAATAATCCAAATGTTTAAATTACCTCATTCATATTTGAGCTCATTTGAACACACATTTTTAAATCACTAGTCCAATCAGGTTATTATCATATTCAATAATACATTAATCTATTACCTTATTTTTTGCTCCAAAATATTTAAACCAGCAAGTGAGTGTTTTCATTCTAGACCATATATTGTCCAGCATGTCACATTTAAACATAGAATGAAAACGCTCACTTTTGAATCACTTTAAATGTGGTAAAAGTCAATATTCTGTCAATAAGATCGTCAAAGATTGTTAATACTTGATATTATCTAGAGCTGCAAAATATATTTCATATATCCGAAATGTATTTATCCGAAATTTATGTCATTGACATAAACAACTCTACCTACACTGTCGACGAAATTATCCAATGAAATTCGAACTATATCATAAGAAGTTATTTAGTTCCGTCAAATAATTTGCATACACGATTTAAAACATACTTATGTACAAAGAACGCAGAGCTTGAAACAAAGCCGGCGAATGTAAATTGTATAATTAACGGCGTAATCGTAATAAAGTGCGGTCCGATATGTGTGTCACACATTGGCCTTAAAATCTTAACTGTTCATTGGACCCTATGTCGCCATGTTCAAAATTCATCCAAAATAATGCGTACCTGTAGTTTCAGTTTGCATAAAGTGGACACACTAAAGAGAAATAAAAATGTACAAGGTAATTAATGGTACGCACTATACTACTGATGAATTAACTGACCATAAACGACAAAGAGGAAAAACACTGCCTATATACACTAAGAAGGATTATCGGAAAACGCTAACGATATACTCAAAGAAGGATTAACCGGACCGTATAAAATAAGACTGGAGAATGTGGACCACCTGACAATATTATGTATACCTAGTTGGGAAATTAATGAAACAAGACAAACATTTATTTTGAAAATAAATTTTTGGTTAATATGAAACAATTATTTTTATGAATTAATGACGTTTGAGTTGAAATGCATTAAACAGAATTATTTCTTCAGAAGTAAATGAATGTTTCATGTTCTTTGTATGCATATTTAACCCTGTAACACTCCTCCTTCCTTTAGTTATTCAAGCGACAATCACAGGTGTTTTAATCTAGCCCCGCCTCTGCTTCACCCTAGTTCTAGGATTCCAAGGCTAGCCACACACTCACGCACGCACGGAACCAATGTAATAGGAGGCAGAAAATAAAGTTTTCGATACCTTCTGCTTGCAAGTCAGCTGCTGTACCAACTGAGCTAATCGGACTGACGCTCATACAAACTACTATAAACATGTATACAGCCCTTTTACAATATCAAGACAAAGACAAGATCAGGAAAATGAATGTGGTAAGATGTTTGTCAGTAAATTTATACCGATTTTTAATGAAATATTTCAAAACAAATAACTTATTTTTGTACAAATGTTTCATTTGTTATTCATGTTTATTTGTATTTATTTGTATCCTACCCTCGCTTTGTATTTGTTCTAGTAGAATCGATATTAGACCCGAAAGCTATTATCCTGAGATGTGTTCACCAAAGTCACGTGCTAATCACATTTATTGTTAGCTTGATGACGCGACCGATGTTTCTAGAATGATAATCCCGCTCAATTTTACCTGAAAAACGCGCCATTTGAAGTTTGACCTGCGCTTGTTTATGAGGTTACCTGCGTCTACGAAATTTAAAGGCGTTTGAACAGTCGTAATTTGGATGATTGATGCAAGCAACTAACTCTGAAAAATTATCGTTATGTGTGTGTCTAGTGTTTTGTGTTCCAATGATGCCAGAATTTGTGTTCGTTGAAAAGAAGACTTTGCGAATGGCCGATATGGACCAGATTCTGTTTATTAAGTGATACCAAACAGTTGAGACTCATTCCATTTATGGATGGACTTGTTTTAACGAACGAATTCTTTCATGTGGCGTATTTATATTTCTTTAATGAAACTAAATTTGTTACTGAGTGTTGGAGATTCTGTTTCTGTTATGTGACCAGCTGAGGTTGGAAGTTGAAACATCACACTGGCTGACAAGTTCTGGTAAGTTGTTATTGTTCTTCTAATTAACTTGAAGTTGTGATCAATATCTCTATGTAATAGCCAAATCGTTCACGTACTGTGCTCCATTTTTGTCGTAGAAGTAAGGTTGTGGTGGAAGTACATCTAGTATTTGCCGTGTCTATTGATATTCTGTTTACAAATAACAATACTCCTTTCTGTTGCTTATGTCAATGTTGACAACATGTCTAATGCTTAACTTTTCATATTGATAGTTTTCATGGTATTAACATGTAACAGGCACTTAGTCTGCTCAGTTCTCATGGTATTAACATGTAGCAGGCACTTTGTCTGCTCTGTAGGCTGACTGGTAGAGGTGATAGGTTTGGAACCTTGATGGTTGCAACAACTATGTTGCACAAATCATATAAATATATTGCAGATCTATTTAATACATTTAATGCTGGCTCCTGGAGAGATAATATTACATTTAGGTTGTTCTAAATTTATTAAATTGACTATGGAAAGAAACAAGACTTTATATATTGTTTTATGTATAGCAGACATGGGGAAATCATAATCTATAATCATCATGATTATTAATTGATTAACAATTCCATTAGTCATGTAGGCATTCAATCACAGAATTTTGTGATTATTTTAATCATAAATTAATCAATTAATGCTAAAAAATGGGTAAAAATCACGATTATTTTCAATTACTTTATGATTGATTTTGATTTTGAAGTGCAAAACCAAACCCTACGGGGTTGTTAGTTATAGGGGTTGTTATAAAATCAATATTCAGGTGACACTTATTTGTTATTTACACCAAATGATTGTCCCAAATTGATGTGATATATTTTACCTTAGGGTATGACAAAGGATTAAGTCTATTCAAAAGATGTGTAGAGTTAGTGATATGTTTTATTATTTGGTGTAACTCAGATTTAATCACATACAAATGTTTATTCTCAAGTCAGTACATTACACATGACAACATGAGTTATAATACATCTTGTAATACAAAAGAGAACGTGAGGCTTGGCAATTTGGGAGAGATACCACATAGTATTATAATAAGGGAATAACTTAATTGTAATGTATTTGTCAATTTTGATGTAAATTAATAAATTTACAAAATTTTGTTTAGATAGAATTGAATTTTCAAATGTAAAGTTCTAAATAGATTTATCAAAATATGTGATCAAATACAGAAAATGATACCTGCTTATTTATTACTTAAAATTCATTTCATATAGAAATATATACTAACTAACTAAACTTTGATAACTAAATTTGTATAACAGTGTAATTAATTCATGAATATATACAATATAGAACAGTATAATATATATGTGTATAACACAGTGACAGAATTAATACATGCATGCGTAAAAACTATGTTTCGAAAGTTATCTTAATCTCAACATTTATAGGCTTCCTGAAAGTTGCCAGACTGTAGGACATGTCAGGCAAATTTCAAGCACATCCAATAATTTTTCAGCAAGTACTGGGCCAGATGTCCGGCCATGGGGCACGATTTACAACATTTTTCACTTATTTACAATATATTCGGTCTGACAAATTTTTATTTGGTCAGAAATTCTAAATTTGCCTGACCATATGTCAGGCAAGTATTCCAGCAGTTTCAAGAAGCCTGATATAAATAGTAAAAGAGATAAATTTTCTCCTTGCCTAACACCAATTATTACATTTGAAATAATTAAAATGAATATTATTTGTGAAAATACAAGACCGTGGTATCATACATTATTTTAATCACAGTGAGAAATTTTCCATTTGTGTTATAGTTATTGAGTTTGTACCAGAGTCTGCTTCTTCTGACAGTATTGAAAGCTGCTTTCAGATCAGTAAATGCACAGAATAAAGTTTTTTTTCTTTGCCTTTATCCTGTCTAAAACAAACATGTTGTCAATAGTTGAAAAACCTTTCCTGAAACCAAACTGGTAGTCATTAATTATATCATTTACATATTTTCCTAAACTTTTATATAAAAAATTAGCAAAAAGTTTTCCTAAACAGCACAATAGAGGTATTCGTCTATAATTTGAGGGGTCAGTAGGATTACTCTTATCCTAATAGATAGAATGAATTATTCCTATTGTCCAGTCATTTGGAATTAAACCAATATTGACTAAAATAATGAGCAATTTGACAAATACATGTCTTGTTTTATGTAATTAGGTTTTGATACGCTCATTTCAAATTTATTTCACATGATTTGTTATTCTCTTAAAGATTTGACGGCATTTCTTACTTCATCCTCACTTATAAGTATATCTATTTGTTCCTTAAGTTGTAGTTCATTTATACTAATATCATCAGTTGTAATATTTTTGTTAATTGAAATTATGTTCTTGAAATATTGAAAAAAGTCCTTTAAGATAGCATTAGTTTTGCTCGAATTTTTCTTTTTGGTACTTTCCAGAACTGTTGTGGTAATTTAGGCCTGAAAATGTTTTGGCTCTTTGGCTCACCTGAGCATGTGTTGCTCAATGAGCTATAGTGATCAGTCAGTCTACTCCGGTGTTTGTCGTCTGCCGCTCACACCTAGTGGTTGTTAACACACTAGTGGTCACACTTTTGAGTGGATTTTCATCAGACCTGGTCAGAATTTTTGTCTCAGTGATATCTTGGATAAGATCGAACTTGGGTCATTGTGGACCAGGAAGTCTTATTTTATTAGTTTAGGCATACTTGAACAAGTATCTTAACATCTTTTAAAGAATCATTAGTATTATAATTACACTGCAATTTGAAATATTTGGAAATTTAATGTTAAATTTACAAAATTAAATGAAAATTATGTTGAATAATTTAAAAATGCAGGTTTTTTTTTACCAACTGCAGTAATGAAAACCTAGCACTATCAGTGAATAAAGCAGCATGAAATGCATTGTAATTAAAAGTTACTGTGATGAAATAATAGGTATATGGACTATGCAGTCTACGGACAAAATTTGACTGGGTGTCATGAATACACCAAGTGCCCACATTGAACTATTCCTGTGTCTTTATGTCCATCAATTTGAAAGAGGAAATGATTTAGACAATGGATTAAATCAATAAATCTAGTAACTGTACCTTCTAAAACTGAAGCCTGTCAGTCATGATGTTATGGGTTCGAATCCAAAGTAGACTTTTTCAGTTTTGTTTTTATATTTTGATATTGCGAATTTTAGATAAATATTTGGAGTACATTTCATGCATATTTCATTTCATTTATTGTGCTCAAATGAAAGTGTCCCTGCCTCCTTTTCCTTGCAGAAATCATGAACAGTTCCGATAATTTGCTAAGCTCTCTGCTATAACATGACCTTGACTGCATACTAAGGAATAGTTTGAGGACAGAATTTGATTTGTGGTGGCACATATATACACATTTTAACATAAATGCTTGGACATCACAAGTAAAATATGATTAAAAGAAAAAACGAAAAGGCAAAATGGAGGATATGAACCTACCATTCAGTTCAATAATGTTATTAACGCAGCGCACTGTATTTGGACTACATAGTCATCTTACAACATTGGCCTACAGATTTAATGTTATCTTTAGACCTGTACTTGGTCACTGTACTTGATCCTTGGCCTTACTTACCACTTTTTAAAGAGTGGAACAATCCTTGGCCTCACTTACCCCTATTTAAAGAATGGAACAATTCTAGACCTTTCAACCCACCTCACAGCCCAATATCTATCTATTTATCGAAATTGTGATTTCTGTTTTTGCTAGAAATCAAGTGTTTCATAATGAGTGCCTACAATTACAATAGATGTCCTGTCTTTGTCATTTGTTGCCCAATTTAAAAGTGGTAAAAAGCGTTATTATTGGCTGTCCCCCCCTACAATAAAATACAAAAATAGTATCAACTCTTACATATACTATTGAGAAACCATTGTTTTGAAAAAAACTAAAAATCAAGTGCAACATGAAAATGCTTAAATGCTGATTTTTAGGAACTTAATGTAATACCACTACGATGCTATTCTGCAAAGCTTATCTTTTTATTTATGCAGTGTTTTATATATGCAGTGTTTTATATATGCAGTGAAAGTGAAAAGTCTTAACAATCTGAAAATGTTAAAATCATTAAGATAAAGCTCCAAATAGTTTCACCCCTTCCTATTACAAAGTGCTGGTAACTATTCTTACCCTGATCTGAGCCCACCTGTGTATTGAAATTATTTTTTAATGTACACTACCCTCTCAGGTTTTTAATTATTTGTTTGTACAACTTCAATATATATATTAATGTATATTGTGATATTTCAGTGTCACACATACAGTATAATTTTGATATTATATTTAAAAACAAGTTGCAGAACCATAATACCCATAATTTCTTTAACCAACTTTTAGCATCATTCTAATAAGTATCAAACCTTCCAACTAAATCCGCTTTAATAGGAGACCCACCTGATGTGATGCTTGGCCCACTTGTACTGGTCCCCTGTTGTTGACTCATGTTGTCATCTTCTGTTTGATGAAATTTCCATTTCAGTGTTCATAATCATTTCCCAACTTTAAATACTAAATCTTAAGACATTTCTTACTGGTGGTAAGACTCATGTTGTTGTCTTCTGTTTGATGAAATATTTCTGTTGACATTACTGATTGCTCACTGTCTTCTTCTGTTGTAGTTGATATCAGTCCTTGTGATCTTAATTAACACCATAGTTGTTGTCCGCATTAATATTCAACCTACTGCAGCAAGTTTTCACAGTGATGTTTCTTCTGCTTTGATGTTACTCTGTATTGTATAGTATGATAATGTTTGTTCTGTCTTTGAGTTAACTCCTTAAGTATTCACTTTGATGAAATATTAACTGTGAGTTATTGTTTCTTTAGGTCACTTCAATGGCAATATAACTCTAACAATATGTCATAGCTTTTACAAATAACTTTTAAATAACACATGCAAGTATGGTATATATACATAGTAAGGTAATTATTATCATGCATGTACAATAGTTTTTAAAAATATATTAAAACAAATTTTAAAATATTTAATACAGTTTTACATAAAGAATACTTCAAAACAATCTTAGTATATACAGTTAAACATGTGAACAAAGACTACCCTTGGGAAATACTAAATATGGCCTTTATTGACACATGGCCTTTATTTGGAGGTCAGTTTGTTCTAAATGATCAATGGTGGTTTTTCAAAGAAAGGATGGTCTTCATTTGGAGGTGACTGCAAACACAGGTTTGACTGTACAATGTTCCTGTAACAAGTTTGATGTGGTGTCTTCCATTAATTTGAGCACACACATAATGAGTTTACTCATTCACAGAAATGTGATTGTAATGAGTTATAAAAAAGACACATGAACTCCCAATAATTCTTGCCTTCTGCTGCCCCCTTTTTGCCACCTCATGTCATATTTGAACTCTGCTGATGACTGGTTACTCTCTATTTAGCCAGCAATATTTAAATTGAAAATTTAATGCATAATTTATGCATAAAATATGATACTATGGCCATGTTAGAAATCATCACGAAAAATGTAATTGTAAGTAAAACATATACACATTACAAGGAAGGCAGCAATTCTCTTAGCAACGTTTTAGATTTTTATTAGAAACTGAGATGCCATCCTTTAAAGTGCTCTTTAATGCATTGTCATTTACAATTGAGGCTCACTGGTTAAATTCAGAGTTAAGAATCTGATATGGTGTTGAATGTGAAGTACAGTATATTGTTGTTTACCTAATTTTGTAAACCAGTCACAGTCCAATATTTGTATCATGTGACTGTTCAATAGCCTACCACATTGGATGCACATGGTTGCAAATATATTCCATATTGTATTGTCCTGTGTTAATCCCATCATAGTCTGTGCTAAATTGTTCTGAATAGGAATCAGTCCAAGAAATTCATGATTATGATCCAAATAGAATAAGTGCTTCATATGTGTTTTACAAAACTATATAAAACAATGAGGTTATTTAACATTGTTTTGTGTAATATTGGATCTATCGGTACTCCAACATTCAAACCTTGATAATCCACCTTTAGGACTCAAACAATATTTGTGATGAGTTGGTCACATTATCAGATTGAATTATGGGGAGTAATTAAAAGCTGGTCCAAGAATAAGTGGTCCTTATAACAAGGTGGTCTTAATATTGTGGTTTTACTGTATTTGTACTTCTGACAGGATTGTCAATTCCAGTTAGGTTCTTGTTCAAACATATCACTGTTTTGTACAGAATGAAGTACAACCTTTTAAGTCCAGCCATTAAATGTATAGAATTTATATATTTCTACATGCAGCATATAGTATGCAAGGCTAGACAATTCATCAGTAATAAATACATTGCAACCTCTCCAAAGCAACTTCTTTGGAAGAAGCAAAGTTATGTTGTTGTTGTTGAGAGGTTGTTGCTCTGGAGAGGTTAGATTAATAGTTAAATTGAACAGTGGGAACAAATCATGTTGTTGTTGAAGGGAGGTTGTTGCTTAAGAGAGGACTACTCTAGAGAGGTTGCACTGCATAATACATAGTACCTTTTTATTGTTTCATAAACATGATTAACAAATTAATTCATCCCATTGTTGAAACAAGAAACAAACCAAATATATTGTGAATAACATTTAAATGCAGAAAGAACATTAATAACTAAAAAATGATGCACAAACTTTTGAGAACAAGTATTAAACTACCAGTGATCATACATAACCAGAACCCCATGTCAGTGCTCATACTCATTTCGCAGCTTTAAGTAATGAATCTCCCCAGCAAACACAGGACGTCAGATTGACATCAGATAGTCGTCGGGTTTCAACGTCAGATGACCGTCGGGAAAATTGTTAGAAATGAAACGTTTTTAGACGTCGGTTTCCGACGTCGGATAGACGTTGGGTTATGACCGAATTTCCGACCAACATACGACCATAAATCTAACCATTTCTGACCAAAAACCCGACCATTATCCAACCAAAATCTACTACTGGAGTACTACAAATGAAAACAATTTAACAGTTTATTTGTATATCAACCAATCCAAAATAAATGCAGGTGTAATACGAGAGTACAACTGGTTGTAAAACTTCGAATTCCTATGGATTGTCTCAATACGCCAAAATTTAATTTCAACGCCCTGGGCCTAGGGTGGGTGGGGAATGCATGCAAAATATTTTCATCCATGCATGCACAAAACAAGAGAGATAATACATGCTATCTGTCTTGATTTAAAGAAACTGAGCAACGATACATTGTTCGCATGCATATATATATCCCCAAATACCTTTTTTGATGGAAAGATTTCTGGAATCAGAGAAGCTTGAAACCGCTTGATTCGTTGAAAATGGAGCCGTTCAAAAAAACCGCACGAGATTGCGCATGCGCGAACCATTGCGCATGCGCGAGAATTTATTTTCTTTGGTTTAATCTTTTTATCTGACCTGTTAGGTTTATATACAACCAGAATTTGAAAATAAATGTCAAAAATATTTTAGAGCAGATTTTAACACATTTAAAGGAGTTCAATACAAATACCGCGAAATTCGAAATTGCGAGGTTTGGGTCAAATCTAAAAACAGCACCGATAGGAGAAATAATTATTAAAACGGATTTAAGTACCTTTGCTACTTCAACAACCACAAACAAGATGCTTGCTGTTAGTTCTAAGCCGTATCTTAGTTTTCTCAAATAATAATGACAAAACATGTTCCCGACTGAAAACCGACGTCATATTGACGATTTTTCCGACATCTATCCCACGTCAATGTGCGACGTCGGAACAACGTCGGATTTTTGGTCACCGACGGTCGTGACCAAAATCCGACGACATTCCGACGTCTATCCGACGTCACGTGTTTGCTGGGTCAAGACCTGTAGCAGCCTTTGTGTTTACATTGAACATGCAGTCTACAGGAGTAGATGGTGGCCCTTGTACTTTGTTATTTGTCAATGATAGCAATGATAATAACCCAAGCAGTATTTAATAATGCCAAAAAATAATGTCACAGCTTTAGAAAATACATCAACAAAATTACATAAGGAATAGATTACATTGTACATAAATTACTCAATAAGACTGTGAATCATTAAATAGTTTATTCTTACTCTTATCTGAATAAGACCACCTGAAATTGTCTCAGATGAACCCTGTACCATAATTTTTCCTTTCTTTAAACTTCACATGTATCATTAAATTTTATTAGAAATAAAGTGTTGAAAATGATCAATGTAAATAGGAAAATGTATGAATTAATGTTGTGAGTGGTGTTTTGCCTGGTTCAATGTTCCACTTTGACAATTAATATATAGCAGAGAACCAAATCCATGATGTGTTTCAGACTGTATTTGTAAGACCAAGTGGCTGATGACACTCTGTACATTCATCTGTCTTGAAATAATTCCATGATCCTCCTACCCTGGGCCCATGGTAATGTCTCATTTGAAGAAGGATTAGTTTGTGGCACTATGCTAAAATAAAATTAATTTTCTGTTTGTATTACATTCAACTTCCTTGAGACAAATCATCCATTCTTTTTCTTGCCACATAACACTATTTCAATGTGAAATATTATGTATTCATGCTGATGCAAAAAGTATTCAATATTTGGTGTATAAAACTAATGATAAATACTGCCATTTAGAGTTTTCCATAAGAATATCATATCATGATTTTTGTAAATGTGCACAAGTGGTGCATACTATCTATTGTGATCAACTTTAATTGAAAGCAGGCAGGTGCAATGCGACCTTTCTTGTTACATCCATATAGCAAGTTTTTTTTATCTAGCATGACAATTCTTGAAATCAAGTTCCTTAGTTTGACCACTATACCAACATACTGAATTTTTAGAGCCCTAAAAGTTACTTCTTCTGTTAGAAAATATGTTCGTTTCTATAAGAATTTACAACACTCATCGATTGATTTTTGTGCCAAGATAAGTTAAATAATAGGGGGGTTATTGATAGTCAGTCCAAGAATAAGTGATCATTATAATAAGGTGGTCTTAATATTGAGGTGGAAGCTATGTCAGGTTTTACTGTATTTGTACTCCTACAGAAATGTTTTTTTCAGTTAGGTTCTTTTTCAAATCTACCACTGTTTTGTACAGATCAAAGTGGAGCAACCTTTAAGTGAAGCCTTTAAGTGTATAGGATTTATGTTATTGGAATAGAAGTATATTTCTACATGCAACATTTAGCATGCTAGGCTAAGACAATTCAACAGAATTGAATACAGTGTAATCTCTCCAAAGCAACACCATTTGGTAGAAGAAAAATTATGTTGTTGTTGAGAGGTTAAATTAATAGTTTAGTCATTCAGTGGAAAAAATCATTCTGTTGTTGAAGGAAGGTTGTTGCTTAAGAGAGGGCCACTCAGGAGAGGTTGTACTGTATAACATATAGAACACTTCACCATACATAAAAATCATAAACCTACCATTCAATTCAATTGTTGAAACAAACAAAATATACAGTGAATGACCACAATACCTACAGTCTGACTTTTTAAAGCCTTGAAAAATATTTATTCTTTTAGAAAATGTTGGTTTCTTTTAGAATTTCTGACATTTATTGATTGATTATGTGCCAATGTATCAACTTGTTGATTTTATTCTAACATATTTACACTACCAATTGCATTCATTATAATTTCACTGAGAAGCCTCTCATAAATTAATTTGAGGAGGATACAGCACACAAGGATTATGTCTTTGATCAGCCCTAAACGATTCCTCTGGAATATATTCCCCTATTTGTGGTAAAAATTCCCCCACCTGAGAAAAAAATTAAAACTGTGAAAAAACATATGTGGTCTTGTTATTTTTCCGTTAAACAAATGGCTAGATAAACCTGGAGTCCGCCTAGCAGATGCGTGTTGTTTTTTGTACACTTTTTCTCCTATTCGTGGTAAAAATTCCCCCACCTTAGAAAAAAATAAAAACTTTGAAAAGCATTTGTAGTCTTGTTATTTTTTCAATTCCCGCAAAAGTCCCCCCTCCCAGGTCCCCAGCCCTGGTCCCCCAAAAGAGTGAGAGAGAGTGAGAGAGCCCTGTATTAAAATGTTATTTGAACACGAAACTGTGTTTATTCTTTTACTGTTTACCTGTGATGGTAACTTATATACATTGATGACAGTATATATCAAAAAAGTGCTAGGCTTAAATTATACATCCAAGTATTTGGGCACTGGCAATGTACAGAGCCCAAATATTGGACCGTAATTTTAAGCTATGATGTGCAATAAATGATTATCATGATCATCAGTGTCTTGATCTCCCAAATTTTGGTCCGGAATTCCCCCCACCTGAGAAAAAAAATAAAAACTGTAAAAAACAAATGTAGTCTTGTTATTTTTCCGTTAAACAAATGGCTAGATAAACGCGGAGTCCGCCTAGCGAGATGCGCGCTGTTTTTTTGTGCACTTTTTCCCCTATTTGTAGTAAAAATTCCTCCACCTGAGAAAAAAATAAAAACTGTGAAAAACATATGTAGTCTTGTTATTTTTTCCGTTAAACAAATGGCTAGATAAACACGGAGTCCGCCTAGCAAGATGCGTGCTGTTTTTTTGTACCCTTTTTCCCTATTTGTGGTAAAAATTCCCCCACCTGAGAAAAAAATAAAAACTGTGAAAAACATAATATAGTCTTGTTATTTTTTCCGTTAAACAAATGGCTAGATAAACACGGAGTCTGCCTAGCGAGATGCGTGCTGTTTTTTGTGCACTTTTTCCCTCTATTTTTGGTTAAAATTCCCCCACCTTAGAAAAAAATAAAAACTGTGAAAAGCATTTGTAGTCTTGTTATTTTTTCAAGTCCCGCGAAATTCCCCCTCCCAGGTCCCCAGCCCTGGTCCCCCAAAAGAGTGAGAGAGAGTGAGAGAGCCCTGTATTAAAATGTCATTTTAACACGAGACCGTGTTTGTTCTTTTACTATTTACCTTTGATTGTTAACTTGTATACATTGATGACAGTATATATCAAAAAAAGTACTAGGCTTAGATTATACATCCAAGTATTTGGGCACTGGCAATGTACAGAGCCCAAATATTGGACCGTAATTTTAAGCTATGATGTGCAATAAATGATTATCATGATCATCAGTGTCTTGATCTCCCAAATTTTGGTCCGAAATTCCCCCCACCTGAGAAAAAAAATAAAAACTGTAAAAAACATATGTAGTCTTGTTATTTTTTCCGTTAAACAAATGGCTAGATAAACGCGGAGTCCGCCTAGCGAGATGCGTGCTGTTTTTTGTGCACTTTTTCCCCTATTTGTGGTAAAAATTCCCCCACCTTAGAAAAAAATAAAAACTGTGAAAAGCATTTGTAGTATTGTTATTTTTTCAAGTCCCGCGAAATTCCCCCCTCCCAGGTCCCCAGCCCTGGTCCCCCAAAAGAGTGAGAGAGAGTGAGAGAGCCCTGTATTAAAATGTTATTTGAACACGAAACTGTGTTTATTCTTTTACTGTTTACCTGTGATGGTAACTTATATACATTGATGACAGTATATATCAAAAAAGTGCTAGGCTTAAATTATACATCCAAGTATTTGGGCACTGGCAATGTACAGAGCCCAAATATTGGACCGTAATTTTAAGCTATGATGTGCAATAAATGATTATCATGATCATCAGTGTCTTGATCTCCCAAATTTTGGTCCGAAATTCCCCCACCTTAGAAAATAAATAAAAACTGAAAAGCATATGTAGTCTTGTTATTTTTTCCGTTAAACAAATGGCTAGATAAACGCGGAGTCCGCCTAGCGAGATGCGTGCTGTTTTTTGTACACTCTTTCCCTCTATTTTTGGTAAAAATTCCCCCACCTTAGAAAAAAAATAAAAACTGTGTAAAGCATATGTAATCTTGTTATTTTTTCCGTTAAACAAATGGCTAGATAAACGCGGAGTCTGCCTAGCAGATGTGTGCTGTTTTTTGTACACTTTTTTCCTCTATTTTTGGGAAGAAATCATGCTGTTATTGAAGGGAGGTTGTTGCTCAAGTGAGGGCTTCTCTGGAGAGGTTGTACTGTATTGCAATTTTTTTTCTTTCATTTTATAACTTTTTGTGTGTAGTGTCTGTTATAAACCTTTTCTAAGTAGTAATTTTAATGATGTTGATTCATAGCACTAGAAATTTTAGACTACTTTGACATAACATGAATACACAGTGAATGCAGGATTTATGCTTTAAAATGGGAAACAATGAAACTATTACTACATAATTTTTACAGTCATTAAAGAATTTTGAATTTCAATATTTACAAAAGAACAATAATTCATGTGAAAACCTGGGCTAGCCTGAAACATGAATGTTTTTTTACTTGCCATAATAAACTTTTTTGTATCAATTATTGAAATATAATAAGTATATGTTTCAGTTTTTGCATTTAAACTAAACCACTGTTGAAATCATACCAATTTATGCATCATTTCTTTGTGCAATTAAGAGTATATTGCATTTTAAGTAATATTTTTTTCAAGTGAGGTTGCATGTCTAAAACACGGCCATTTTGGGAGCATGTTTCAATGTTTATCTCAAGAATATGATATACAAATGTACTAGTCTCTCAAATTTTCAGAAAAGTAAGATAGGTATCTGCCAGGCTAGTCAATCTTTAAAATTAGTTCAAAATCTTGAACATTAAACATTTGCATATTTTTACTGTGCCATTGATATAAAAAAAGTCCTGGTCCCCCAGCTGGTTGGGGGTTAGAATTCCCCAGCTGTCGCACTACAGAGGGGTAAGACCCCCCCACTGTGCCAGCCCATTTGCTATGGGCTGCAACCCGGGTCACCTGATGACAGGATCCTGGTGGTTGAGTTGGGCCAAAGTATGGCTGTGAACATTCTGCCCTTGCAACCCACTACTTTGGCCTTAATTTACCAAAAGAAGTACAATAAACTCTTCTCAACGAAAGAATTACAATTTGCCCTCAACAAGGCAAACGATACTTCTCTTAGCCATTATCAATTGCTGAAACACTCCTGTCCATACTCTTTCCCTTTTACTAGAAATTTTTACAATACTTGGGAATCTGGTGAATTCACTTTTTCTGGAGAGATGCATTGGTAATCCCAATACTAAAGCTGGGCAATGATTCTAGTAATCCTAATAATTATCACCCAATAGCCCTCACCAGTTGTATATGTAAAACACTGGAAAGAATGGTAAACAACAGACTTGTATGGTTCTTGGAATCTAATAATCTTATTGTCAATGTACAGAGTGGTTTCCTTTGCCAACCTGGTACAGTTGAACAGCTTGTGCAGCTTGAGACTTTCCTGAGATTGGCTTTTATAAACAAACAGCATGCAGTAGCTGTATTCTTCGACCTTGAAAGTGCATATGGTACGAAATGGAACCATAGCATATCAAAAGATCTTCATGGGTTTGGTCTCAGTTGCCGACTTCCACTTTTTATTGCAGCTTTTTTAAATGATCGTTTATTTCAAAGTCTGTGTTGGTAAAATCTGTCAGATCTATACAGACAAGAAATGGGCGTACTGCAGGGCTGTATCCTGAGATGATATGCAAGAATGTATTCCATGTAATGCACCGTATTCTATCAAACATATTCTTATTGATTGCATTGATCCTCAACCTATCCATACCAAGCATTTTAATGTTGTAATTATCAGCTACTTAAAGGAAATTGGACTTTACAATAAATTGTGATAACTTTTTATTACCCTTTTTAACTTTGCAAATTATTATACGCCCTAATTGTTTCAACAGTTCATTATTGTTTTTACATTATCTTATGTTTACATTATCTTACTAATTAACTTATCATTGCTATCTATATCATTTTGATGCATGATACATGACCATTACTTGTTGATGCCCCATAAAACACCATTAAACCAAGCTAAACTGATCTATTGATCAATAAAAGGTTTTTAGAACAGTGAAATCATTATCTCTAAAACTAAAATTGAAGTTGTGGCTAATATTTGCTTTATACCATATCTTGCCTGTTCAACTTTAGCATAATGAAAATGCAGCCCCACTTCATCATTTTTAACAATAATTGAACAATTTGGCTACAAAAATGAGATAAATTTGATGAAACATATATTTTGAAAATAGACTGAGGACAATGCAACATGTCTGGCCGTCTGCTGGGAACTTTTCTAAAATAATGGGGTTTTTGTTCATAAAGTAAAAACAAAACACAAACCTTGGAACAGAGCAGGCCTGGTCTGTTTACGTTTGTCTTTCATGCGATTGGATTTGAATGAGTTTATAAATTTTCTAATTTCAATGGTTCCTCACAAGTCTGAAAACAAGTTTAAAGGATAGATCAGTAACACTGTAATAAAACAAGACAGCAGTTGGAGAGACATTAATATTGCAATAAACGGGTTCCTGTTGACTCTGTCTGTACTTGGGTTAACTACAGCATGGAGTGAGAACCGCATTAATATTACTATTGCCTTAGTTATCTTCTCTTATAAATTGATACATATCTCTGTACAATCCAATAACAGTTATATTACTCTTAGAGTTACAACAATCTATATTCACATAGATGATATCAGCACTTTTCATTGGAACACATCAGTCTAAAATTCAGACATTGTTAGACTGTATTAACTTAATAACCACATACAATCTATACACATAATAATAATAACCAAACATCCCAGTTTCACCAACATATCACCTTCCTCAAAGTCCCGCAGCCTGAAACCCACCAAACACAAAGACTCACATAAAATGGAGGTCAAAACAGTCTCCTGAATGGTACCCACTTTGGTACGATCTGTAGCAAAGCTGCTGGTGAAGGGGGGGGGATTAATAGGGCTGCAACTAATACACAAAATATCTGAATTTCTCAAATCCATCTTGAATTTTGTGTCAGGCCTGAAACAATTATAAATTACATAAAGGAAATTAGACTGTACAATAAGCTGTGATACTTCTTTATACACTTCCCTTTAACTATATATACATCTATACGCTTATTGCTTTGTATAATACAGTATAAAGATTAGTCTAACATATATTTTATTACAGCAATCCTTCATTTATTCATCAATTTATTCTTCATTCTTATTAATATATTATTGTTTTACATCCTTGTTGCTTTCCCTTTTATTTATATGCATGCTACATGAACATTAGTTATTGATGCACCATAAAACACCATTCAACTGATTTTGATAGGATTGGACTTAAAATGTAAATGGTTTTTATTTGTTGGTTTACTAGACTCTACCATTTTGTGAAGCACCACACTGCTTACTAGAATGCTTTTAATTATGCAGTTGTTGCCTTGGACCATTCCCAATCCACTCATATCATCCAACCTTGAACTGACCTTGACCTTACTCAGATGTACACAAATTTAAATGGGTTATTTCTCTGTTAACTAGATTATACCCTTCATATAGCATCAATGTTATTTTACTTTTTTCATCTAACACAAAGCCTGCTTACCTATACTGATTTTGGTTGTTATCACATATTTTTATTGCTTTTATTAGATTTGGTTATTTTTCTTATATAGAATATATCAGCACCTTAGTGCAAGACAGCAATAAGTCCGTTTCCCAAAACTTCAGAAGAGCCCAAAACCTAAATTCTTATGTAGACTATTCTATGACTAAAATACTGAGAATAATGAAACAGGATTTTGCCACCAACAGCTAAGATATTTGATACATTTGCACATAACCAAATGTGAAGCTGAATATCAGAGCAACAGATAAGCTTTCTCAGTTAATTGGGTATTACTTCATCATTTCATTTCGAATATTTGCTAAGTATAATTGGGTTTCCTGAAACCTGTTAGTCTATGATTTTTATATCAATTGGGAATTCATGCTCTTACTTATCAAGTCTAAACTGTACACATTTGGTTGTTTTTTTACCGCATCGCTACAATGTTTGTCCGAGACTATCAGGAACAACTGACAGAGGAAAATTACTATATGCATGTATATTCATGAAAAAATTGGTTTCGATATGCATCATAGATATTTTAATTGGGTATTTTGCTTTTGTAATTGCTTTTTGATACGCGTCTAAAATAGTTCCATTTGCATATTTTATAAATTTAATTGAGTAAATATGCAAATACATAGCTTGATAGTGGTTTTGCATTTGCAAATTTATTCTTTTTGTTGAAGAACTCACAATAGAATATTTTAGGATATTAAGAATTAGCAACTGTACACCCAGTTAGTTATAATGTAAGGAACATTTGTGTAAACTGGTGAATCTGGTGAATTTTGTTGAGCCCGCTTGCAGTGCGCTCGATGTAGTTGTCAAAATGGCAGTTCTTTGAATGTGCGTCCATCCATGTGTGCATCCATGTGTTAGTCTGTCCTAATTTGTGTGGAACATAACTTCCCTATGCAGCGATGACTTTTAAAATGACTGGGCACTATTGTTCACCATGATGAGACAGTGTGTCATGCACGAGATTCTTGTCCATATTTTAGAGGTTTGAGGTTTAAAGTGCAAAAATTGGTATGTTTTACCTTGTCCAGACTATGACTTCTTTCAGCATTGACGGGTTTTAAAACAACATGGCATAATTGTTCTCCTTGATGAGATGGTGTTTCATGTGCAAGACCCAGATCCATATTGTTATTGTCATGTTCATACAAGGTTTAAAGGGTCAAAATTGGCAGGTTTTAGACTTTGTCCAGACCTTCTTCATGCATAAATGGATTTTAAAATAACTTGACATATAATTGTCACCATCGTTCACCATGATGAGACGGTGTGTCATGCACAAGACTGCATCTATATCTCAAAGGCCAAGGTCACTCTGATTTATGTCAGGCTTTCAACATATCTCTTTTTCTTATGACGCTTGGTGGGCCCATTAAAAATGTCAAGGTCATTCCTTGAAAAAAGCAAATGACAACTGTTTCAGGCTGTTTTCCTTATAATAAGTACCTTAGGGGCTCGACATGTTGCCATTTGGCAGCTTCGAGTTAATAGATACAATCAAACCTGTAAACAAAGGCCATCCTTGGGAAAGACATTGTGACATTGTGTGGTCTTTATTTGGAGGTCAGTTTGTTTTAAATAATCAGTGATGGTTTTTCAAAGAATGGCCTTTATTCACAGGGTGGTGTTTTATTGTGTATGTTGGTTTTAACAACTATAGAACACCATTCAGTAAAGTGGCTACTTTAATACTAACTTAATCTACGGAGGGCATGCAGTATATTCCAGTGTGAGAGGCGGGGCTTATCAATACAGACTTGAATGTTATATAGAACAATTCTCCCCTTTTAAATTTGTTGATAAATAAAAAATGATCAACATAATGCATCCTATATGAATTTCAATGAAAACATATTATTATTAAAATAATGATTAACATGAACATGTCCGTTATATAATATCACTTGAATTCATAATGTTCGTAACAAATTTGCATGAAATTTAATAACTGTCCTAAGGTTTTACAAATTTCTCATTGCTTATGAGCAGATCATGAGTAAACAATGTTAGAGGAAAGAACTGCTGCAATAAATCTCAGTGATTGTAACTTAATCGCCCTGGGGGTCACCTTTTTCTCAATGGATACCAACGCTCCTTAATTAATTCCTCATTGGAATTATTCTCAGTTCTATCTGTGTTCTCAAAAAGTACCGGATGGTCAGACACCAATGCGCAGTTATTCGGATTTTCATCAACACAGCGTGGTTCAAGCAGCAAAGATTGCGTAACATTTCCTTCCAAACTAATTTTCACGTCCATAGTGTGAAGCTGATCAATGTGCCTTCTCCAGACCATATTGCCAATATCCACTTTGTACATAAGTGGTCCAGCACATGAAACAACTGTGCCCTTATCCATTTTCCTTTAGAACTGGGTCTAAAATCTCAGACAAGGACACTTTGTCCCAAATCTAGTTCGTCAAATTTTTTCATATTGGAAACTGACATTTTCATTTGCCGGTCTGTAATATACTGCTTAGTGTCAGGTTTCAGCAAATCGAATCTACTTCGCAAGCCACGACCTAAGAACAATATAACCGGCGTTTTGCCAGTTGTAGAATGAGGCAAATTGCGATATGTATGTAAGAAACAATGTAGCTTTTGATTAAGATCATCTGTTTCGCGATTCATTGCATGAATGCTAGACTTGGAACGTGGCATTAAATCTGTCTACAAGTCTATTTGTAGAGGGCTTTGCAACTGCCGTCCTTATATGGAGAATACTGTTTCTTTCCATGAACAATGGAATTTTTCAGATGTGAAAGCACTTCCATTGTCTGAAACAACTTGCTTTGGTAACCCATACCGTGCAAAAACGGTTCTCATAACCTGCATAGTTCTTTCCACTGTCGTTGTTTTCATTTCAATAACCTCGGGCCACTTAGATTGCGCATCGACCATAACTAAAAACATGTGTCCTAGAATCGGCCCTGCAAAATCTACATGTATCCACTCCAAGCTGGAACTCAGACATTCCTAGGGGTACAATTGAACTTGAGCTGGTAGCTTTTGTTGCATTGCGCAACCATGACGACGTTTAACCAAACTTTCAATGTCGGTATCAATTCCTTGCCACCAGACATAACTACGAGCTAACCCTTTCGTCTTTACAATTCCAGGGTGGCTTTCATGTAACATGTCTAGCATGCACTCCGTTAGTTTTATGGGAATAATTACCCTATTTCCCCACATCAAACAACCCCGATGAATGGACATCTCATTTCTGCGAGAATAGTAACCTTTGAGCACTTGGTCATTAGATGTCCAGCCTTTCTTAGCATACTCTAATACTTGTGAGATAACAGGCTCGCACGGTGTTTCCTGAATGATTTGTGAACTTGTTACAGGGAGTGTCTTGAACTGTGAAGTTACCAGACAAAACTTCCTAAGGTACAGATATGGATAGAATTTCTTAAGTGCCCAAAATATTCCCAAAGCTTCCCTACCAATCTGCACATACTTTTCCCTGTCTTAGATAACAATCTAGACGCAAAGGCAATTGGTTTCTCAGAACTGTCTTGCATGACATGTGACAGAATACCAGATATGCCATACGGTGATGCACCTGTGGCAAGCCTAACTGGTAGGTCAGGATTATAATGTGTTAACGCAGGTTCCGATGTGATCAGCCTGCATTTTGTCCTGACATTTCCATAATCCTTCCTTGTCTATCTCGTGTCCGCAATATGTCACTCTATCCTCAAAGAACACACATTTGTCTTTGTTCAATTTTAATCTATATTCTTCCAAACGTCGTAGCAATCTCTCAAGGTTATCTAAATGTGTCTGATCACTGTTCCCTGTCACTATCATGTCATCAAGTGTGCATTGTACTCTAGGTATTCCCTGCAGAATTTGGTCAATGGTTCGTTGCCAAATAGCTGGTAGTGATGCTACACCATATACACATCTCTTGTTCCGATATAATCCTTGATGAGTATTAATTGTTAGTAATTCCTTGCTGTTGTTGTCCACTACAAGCTAGAGGTAGGCCTGGCGTTGGTCCATATTGCATATATTTCTGTCCTTGCAACAGAGTTGTGAAGATATGTTCAATCCTAGGCCGTGGGTATTTGTCAACCTTAATGGCTTGGTTAACTGTCACAACCAGAACTATAGGTGTTGCCTATTAGCTTGTATTAACTTTTTAATGATACCTTGTTTTTCAAGATTGTCAAGTTCCCACTCTCTTTTTGGTTTCATAGAATATGGAACTGTCCTGGCTTTCATGAATTTGGGAGATGCATCCTCCTTCAAGGTTAGTCTGGCTTTAATGTCCTTGACTTTCCCGATACCGTCTTTAAAGACATTTTCACTTTCTTTCAGAATGGCATTAAGTCTTCCCTTAACGGCATCCTTCTGAATGGCATTTACTGGCACAACCTGTAACCAGTCTAGTTTAATTTTCCGTCAGCCAATCTCTCCCAAATAGCATCAGGCCAGTACCTTGAACTATAAAAAGCCGTAATTGTTTCGACCGTCCATTGTATGTAACTGCAACAATCCTTGTACCTACTTGCTTTATTGTTTCCCGGAGTATGTTTTCAGTACTGATTTTGCCAGTTCTAAAGGTACATGTCCGAATCTTTTCCGGAAATCACTATCCGACATTAATGTCATTACCGACCCATTGTCAAAAACGTTCTGCAATAATCAGAGGTTTGGGACTGAGGTGAGTTCTTAGCAGGTTACACAAGTCTGCGTAGGATTTCTCCGACGGTTTTACTGTCGATGTCAAACTCTGTAACAGTCCGTAGTTTCTGTCTTTAATGTCCTTGACTTTCCCGATACTGTGTTTAAAGACATTTTCACTTTCTTTCAGAATGGCATTAAGTCTTCCCTTAACGGCATCCTTCTGAATGGCATTTACTGGCACAACCTGTGACCAGTCTAGTTTAATTTTCGTCAGCCAATCTCTCCCAAATAGCATCAGGCCATTACCTATACAAAGCTGTAATTGTTTTGACTGTCCATTGTATTTAACTGTAACAATCCTTGTATCTACTTGCTTTATTGTTTCCCAGAGTATGTTTTCAGTGCTGATTTCTCCGCTTCTAAAGGTACATGTCAGAATCTTTTCGGGAAATCACTATCCGACGTTAATGTCCCTGCCGACCCGTTGTCAACTTCCATGGTAACAGTATGTCCATCAATATCTGGTAATACTGTAGTTTTGTAATCACCTTTTTTTATAGAATTAATAAGCAAAACATTGTCATTTTCCATTCAGTTCATAAAATTGATGTTCTTCAGTTTCAGGCATATTTTCTTAATATGTCCTTTCGTCTTGCAGAAATGACAAATGGCATTCTTTAAACGACATTTCGATGACAGATGATTGTTTTTGCCACGATGGATACAGTTTGGATTTGTTTCTATCTTTTCCATTTTAGACCGCTTGTTTTCTTCTGTTTCTTGCGATTGTCTGTTTGGTTAACACTGGTTCTGGTGGCTGCCGACGGCTGGAGCTCAGTGGCATCCCTGGTCATTTCTATTGCAATTGCAGTCTCTATTGCTTTCTGGAGATCTAAATCTGCAACAGATAACAACTTCCACAGCATAGTTTCATCCCGCAGCCCACAAACACATCTGTCACGTAGCTTGTCATTGAGATTTGTCCCAAAATTGCAGAATTCCACTAACTTCCTCAATGTTGCCACGTAATCCTTAACACATTCCCCTGTAGCTTGGTTTCTTTTGTGAAAACGAAAATGTTCTGCAAGAATCAGAGGTTTTGGACTGAGGTGAGTTCTTAGCAGGTTACACAAGTCTGTGTAGGATTTCTCCGACGGTTTTACCGGCAATGTCAAACTCTGTAGCAGACCGTAGGTTCTCTCTCCAAGAAGTGTCAACAGTCTGGCCACTTTTTTCTCATTGGCAATATTATTCACAATGAAATATTGCTGAAGGTGTTCTTCATGTCCATGTTTCTGTGTTACTGTCAAACGGACCTATACTTCCAATTAATCCTGTTGCCATTGTTACTCATAGAGGTGATATCCAGAATTTTATTTACATGTAGTCATATTTTAAGTAGATAAAATTCCCAAAATATTGCGCTCTCAAAATCCTCGTCACGAATGGTTATATATGTGGATTATAAACCGTGATGCTGCCTCAACATTAAGAAGGGGTCATAATTCTGCAGGTCTGTGGCAGACAAAATTGTATTAAGACATACCTAACTTATTATCCAAGCCACACAAACAAAGGAGTGATAAAAACAGTACATTAGTCCACAACAATTATAATTTTAGAGAAGCTGTCAAATTTTAATACCTTATGTTAGTTTTACACAATTTGATTTAAGGGCAATATTTTATAAAATATATAATAAGTAAATTTAAATAATTATATCAAAATATATTTTGTAGAATTGAAATCTGCATTTCATGACATTAATATATGATACTAAAAATGCACTGATGTTTTAAATAACATGTAAAATGTATTTTACTAATTTTATAACAATTTGTCAACTTATGCAATAAAACAAAAGTGAAAAAATATGCATCATAAAATATTTATCAAATGTTTTTATCAAGGTGTTTTTGCACAAAAAACGAAACGTCACTTTGAGAAAGAGTGTGTTTTTAAATAAGAATCCCTCATGACTTTAACAAAGGCCAAACAATATCCTGTGTTTTAGACAATAGTCAGAAAAAATGTAGTTTGACCATGATGGTTTGGTCTTCTGTTTTTTTATTAAGGTGTTAACTTTGTGAACTTGTTACAGGGAGTGTCTTGAACTGTGAAGTTACCAGACAAAACTTCCGAAACTACAGATATGGATAGAATTTCTTAAGTGCCCAAAATATGCCTAAAGCTTCCCTATCAATCTGCACATACTTTTGCCCTGTCTTAGATAACAATCTAGATGCAAACGCAATTGGTTACTCTGAACAGTCTTGCATGACATGTGAAAGAATACCAGATATGCCATACAGTGATGCACCTGTGGCAAGCCTAACTGGTAGGTCAGGATTATAATGTGTTAACGCAGGTTCCGATGTGATCAGCCTGCATTTTGTCCTGACATTTCCATAATCCTTCTTTGTCTATCTCGTGTCCACAATATGTCACTCTATCCTCAAAGAACATGCATTTGTCTTTGTTCAATTTTAATCCATATTCTTTCAAACGTCCTAGCACTTTCTTAAGGTTATCTAAATGTGTCTGATCACTGTCCTCTGTTACTATCATTTCATCAAGTGTGCATTGTACTCTAGGTATTCCTTGCAGAATTTGGTCAATGTTTCATTGCCAAATAGCTGGTAGCAACGCTTCACCATATACACATCTCTTGTTCCGATATAATCCTTGATGAGTATTAATTGTTAGTAATTCCTTGCTGTTGTTGCCCACTTCAAGCTAGAGGTAGGCCTGGCATAGGTCCAGTTTCAAGTATTTCTGTCCTTGCGACAGATTTGTGGAGATATGTTCAATCCTAGGCAGTGGGTATTTGTCAACCTTAATGGCTTGGTTAACTGTCACAACCAGAACTATAGGTGTTGCCTATTAGCTTGTATTAACTTTTGTAATGATACCTTGTTTTTCAAGATTGTCAAGTTCCCACTCTATTTTTGGTTTCATAGAATATGGAACTGTCCTGGCTTTCATGAATTTGGGAGATGCATCCTCCTTCAAGGTTAATCTAGCTTTAATGTCCTTGACTTTCCCGATACTGTCTTTAAAGACATTTTCACTTTCTTTCAGAATTACATTGAGTCTTCCCTTAACAGCATCCTTCTGAATGGCGTTTACTGGCACAACCTGTGACCAGTCTAGTTTAATTTCCATCAGCGACTCTCTCCCTAATAGCATTGGGCCATTACCTTGAACTATACAAAGCCGTAATTGATTTGACTGTCCATTGTATGTAACTGTAACAATCCTTGTACCTACTTGCTTTATTGTTTTCCGGAGTATGCTTTCAGTACTGATTTCGCTGGTTCTAAAGGTACATGTCAGAATCTTTTCCGGAAATCACTATCCGACATTAATGTCACTGCCGACCCATTGTCAACTTCCATGGTAACAGTATGTCCATCAATATCTGGTGATACTGTAGTTTTGTAATCACCCTTTTTTACAGAATTAATAAGCAAAACATTGTCATTTTCCATTGAGTTCATAAAATTGACATTCTTCAGTTTCAGGCATATTTTCTTAATATGTCCTTTCGTCTTGCAGAAATAACAAACAGCATTCTTTAAACGACATTTCGATGATGGATGATCGTTTTTGCCATGATGGATTCAGTTTGGATTTGTTTCTATCTTTTCCATTTTAGGCCGCTTGTTTTCTTCTGCTTCTGGCGATTGTCTGTTTGGTTAGCACTTCTGGTTCCAGTGGCTGCCGACGGCTGGAGCTCAGTGGCATCCCTTGTCATCGTTTCTATTGCAATTGCAGTCTCTGTTGCTTTCTGGAGATCTAAATCTGCAACAGATAACAACTTCCACAGCATAGTTTCATCCCGCAGCCCACAAACACATCTGTCACGTAGCTTGTCATTGAGATTTGTCCCAAAATTGCAGAATTCCACTAACTTCCTCAATGTTGTAATACTTAATACATTCCCCCTGTAGCTCGGTTTCGTTTGTGAAAACGAAAACATTCTGCAATAATCAGAGGTTTGGGACTGAGGTGAGTTCTTAGCAGGTTACACAAGTCTGCGTAGGATTTCTCTGACGGTTTTACTCATAGAGTAAATTTTACTCATAGAGGTGATGTCCAGAATTTTATTCACATTTAGTTATATTTTAAGTAGATAAAATTCCCAAAATATTGCGCTCTCAAAATACTCGTCACGAATGGTTATATATGTGGATTATAAACCGTGATGCTGCCTCAACATTAAGAAGGGGTCATAATTCTGCAGGTCTTTGGCAGACAAAATCGTATTAAGACATACCTACCTTATTATCCAAGCCACACAAACAAAGAAGTGATAAAAACAGTACATTAGTCCACAACAATTATAATTTTAGAGAAGCTGTCAAATTTTAATACCTTATGTTAGTTTTACACAATTTGATTTAAGGGCAATATTTTATAAAATATATAATAAGTAAATTTAAATAATTATATCAAAATATATTTTGTAGAATTGAAATCTGCATTTCATGACATTAATATATGATACTAAAAATGCACTGATGTTTTAAGTAACATGTAAAATGTATTTTACTAATTTTATAACAATTTGTCAACTTATGCAATAAAACAAAAGTGAAAAAATATGCATCATAAAATATTTATCAAATGTTTTTATCAAGGTGTTTTTGCACAAAAAACGAAACGTCACTTTGAGAAAGAGTGTGTTTCTAAATTAGAATCCCTCATGACTTTAACAAAGGCCAAACAATATCCTGTGTTTTAGACAATAGTCAGAAAAAATGTTGTTTGACCATGATGGTTTGGTCTTAAAAATAAAGATTTATGGTAGGTTTTGTAAGGAAACTAGGGGCCAGGGTAGCTAGGTAGTGCCAGGTTGTCCTAAACACAAAGTCATTTTTGGCTAAAATCATAGCTCTGCAAGTTGAAGATATAATATCCTGATTCCGAATTAGACCATACCAAATTGATTCTACACTTAGCATAGATTTCCAAAAACCTACCTACTGGGCCGGAAAACAAAAAAAAGGGCAGGACAAACAAAATTTCTAAAATCAAGTTTATCATAAAAAGAAACAGTATGTTGCATAACCAATCAATTATATGGACCACTGTTAATAGGATTAACATGTGAGCACAAGTACACAATAAAACATATTTTAAATGACTGGAACTTTAAAAAACATTGTTCATG
Organism: Lutraria rhynchaena; assembly: GCA_008271625.1. Taxonomy (NCBI): domain Eukaryota; kingdom Metazoa; phylum Mollusca; class Bivalvia; order Venerida; family Mactridae; genus Lutraria; species Lutraria rhynchaena. The sequence continues at coordinate 37,048 of VIBL01000126.1, read as the reverse complement.
ACCACCTTACTATTGACCCTGACTTTAAACCCAATATAAACATCCAAACTTATCTATTAAAGGCCATTCTTTGAAAAACTGTCTCTGATTATTTAAAAAAACTGACCTCAAAATAAAGGCCATCTGTCATTAAAGGCCACATTTTGTCTTTTGTCTTTCCCAAATGTGGCCTTTGTTCACAGGTTTGACTGTAAATAAACAAGTTAAATACAATATTATGTTTATGTATTAATTTTATATGTAATCATCGGTTAAATAATCATACAATGCTGTAGCCAGGCCCATATTTGAACCAAGGCAATCTAGGGGGACTGGGGGCATGTTTTCGCAAATATTTTTTACTAAAACCTGCCATTTTTCATCATTACTTGGCCAAATTTTAACTGAGGCATGTGCCTAAGTGTAGCTATGGCGATGTCATAATAATAAAAAATAGAGCTGACCCATTTAGTTAATCTTATGCAAAGTAATGCTTCAAATCATTTTGCAAATACCATATACTGCTGATTCTGCAGCTTTAAGTGAAGACTAAGGTCAAAAAGATCATGATCTTTAAACTCTGATGTCACAAGTGACAATGGAGATGTTCCTTACTATTTTGATGTCATCCATTGGCCTTGATCAATACACCTATTACTCTTTTGCACCAAATAGCTTAACTGGTAACCAAAAAAAAACTTTGGTACTTTAAGTTGATATGTGCCTATATGTTTTGTTCTTGCACAATGCATTAAACATTGTATGGAAAAATCATTGGTGTAGTAAGTAGGTAAGTGCACGTATTTACTTACTGCGCCAATCAAATGAACAATTTAAATATTACAATTTGTCATTTTCTTTAAAAGTAGAGTTTTAACTGAACTCTAATCACTCTAATACTTATTTAAGATATGTATGGGATCATTTCAGATCATTTAATGTCAAAGTCATTTTTGAAAAAATTTCACTTAGCTCAATTATGTATACTGTGGCTGCACTAATTTTCATTGGGCTTTAACTTTTTGGATTTTGTGGGTTGACTGATAGATGAAATCAAACTCCCCAGGAATATAAATGCCAAGATATCTGTCAACCTTCCGAAATTTGGCAAAATCTGAAATAGTGCAACTTAATTGGCTGCAATAGAACTTCCATTTTAGCCAAATTTGACAACATTCTCAAATTATTTTACTGTGAAACAGTTGCAGTTATTTCAGTTTCTAAATTACCATTATTTACTGGAAGGTTTTCTTACTTATAATAGTCTGGCTACGACTTTAGAGAATAGAACAATACTCTACCTTTTGTCATGCCTCATCTACCGATTTCTGTCTGTTATATAATAAAAATTTGTAATGCATGCATGATTATTTTAGGTCATGATACAACAAGATTATTTCCAACAGTTTTCATTAAGAATTAGTCACGGATATTGAATGGGGAAAATAAAAAGACTCAAAATTAACTGTATGGTTTTTACATGAGCAAAAATGTGATATAAATTTTGAGAGATGATTTGAATATAATTGGATAAGTTCACAAAATCATTCAAATTATTTATTGATCGGTATCCACCCTTCTAATATTATAGATAACCAAATTATCAATAATTTGGGCAGTATTGTTTTTAATTAAGTTTATTTAACAAACTCAGCCAATATCTATGAGACTGTACTATTAAAATATACTAGTCGGTTATATTTAATGACAGTCACTCTAACTATAATCAATATACACAGCACTTAGAGTACAAATTTGACATAATAATATGTTACAGTCAAACCTGTGTTTAAAGCCACCTCAGAATTAAGGCCACCCTCTGAATAAACCATTCTTTGAAAAACCGTCATTGATTATTTAGAGAAATCAGACCTTCAAATAAAGGCCATCTATCAATAAAGGCCACATTTTGTCTTTCCCAAAATATTCATACCTATGACAACCCAAATACTTAGCAGATTGACAAGAATTTAATTTTGACCAGTGCAATTTATGGTTTTGTCTCCTTGTTTCATATCTTAATTTGAGGACCAATGTATATGAGCTATCAATGATGTAGGATTAGCATGTCCCTTTTTTCATTTTATTATTAATAGACTCTTTACAAAAAGAACAGCCTTTGATGTGCATTCTGAATAATACCTATTAAATGCCCCACCTCTAATTAACACCACTACCTGTTTTTAAAAATATCTAGTAAATCTTGACTCATCATGGAGGCTTTACAAATCCTTTAAACATCTTCAATGTATTCAAATGTCATTCCAACAATAAATCACTCATTGAAAAAGAAATGTAAATTTTTACCTCCATGGGGGGCTTTTATTAGAGTATATCAGGTACATTCAAACCTGTGAACAAATACTTTGTCCCTGAAGTGTAAACCAGATTCTACAACCAATGAATGCTGACAACAATAATCAAACTTCTATGAGTACTGAAATAAAAAGAAAATAACAATATATAAGTCAGATATATAATGTAAAACATGAATAAAAGGTTATCCTGTAGGGTTTTCAAAAGATTTAATTGTTCAACTGTTCTGGCAATATCCTAAATTCTGTGTGTATTCTTATATTGTGATTGAATTTAAGTAAGTATACTAAGAATGATCTTTTGAGAATGAATCAGTTTGATTGCTGATAGTAAGCTTACTTTGATTTCAGACTTTTGATAGGTTCATTGTAATCTGACTTTGTAGTGCAAAACCTGGACTAGAAACAATTAATACAGGTTTATACCAAGGTCCAATGATAGCGTAGACCTAAACCAAAAAAAGTTTGTTTCCTTATGGGTCAGTAGGTAGGTAGGGATTTTTTCTTTTATGTTTTTTTTTACATATATCGTTGTGAAAATACAATATAACACTACGATTTGGATGCCATAAAAACTTTTGAGTTGGCAGGTAAAAGATAGGTTGGTTGGGTAACTGGAAACAAGAGTATTTTTTAGGCCTTACTGGATGATACTGTTGTATATGCCTAGTCCTGTTCTACCACACCAAGTTCATGATTGTTCAATGGATATTTTCCAATGCATATATTTTTCTGCCTACCTACCTTTTTTTGGAGATGTTTGGAAACAATGAAAATGCCTTGGCCTTCTCGTAAAAAGTATTCATTCAGAAAATATAAATGCAGACATAATTCATTCTGAGTGCCAGAAAAATTGGGTAAACATAAATTTCTGAACAGCATAATAAATCAGACAAAATTTTGTTCATCAATCTACACTCCCTTGTGAGCAGTTTACTTAAACGTTTCAGCAGCTCAATGCAACCTCTGCAGAGCAGCCCTCCCTTGAACAACAACTTCCCTTTAACAACAGCATGTTTTTCCCCATTGTATAATTTAAGTATTAATTTAACCTTTCCAGAGCAAAAACCCCTCTCAACAACAACATAATTTTGCTTCTCCCAAAAGGTGTTGCTTTGGAGAAGTTGTACTGTATACTGTAAACTATAAGTTTGGGGCCTCATTGTTTCCTCGCTTTAATTAAAAGTACTTAAAGAACTGATGGAAAGCAATTTTAGAAATAGTTTTAAAAATGCTGGAGGATGGCAATATTGTTAATTTTTTGTTGTCTTGTTTTTAGTCTAAATTGTATCTGTTGTATAACTGCATGAATATATCAACAAGAGGGCCATGATGGCCATTTTTTCACTCACCTGATTAAACATTGCATTTTCTAAGGTTTCCCTGTGATTTTCATTTGGTGACCCAGACTTTGACCCTAGATGATCCATGTTTAAACCTGCTCAAGATGTCATTAATACAAAGATTCTGTCAAAGTTTACTTGGTGACCCAGTTTTTGACACCCCAGATGAACATGTTCAAATTTGTCCAAGACATCATTAAGACAAACATTCTCAAATAGCAACCACCTCAATATTATGACCACCTTGATACTATGACCACTCATTTTTGAACTGGCTTTCAATAACTCAGTTATGATTCAACTTGATTATTAAAACCAATTTTTCAGGTCCTGTAGGTGGTCTCATTATTGAGGTTTTACTGTATGTTAAATTCAGCTAAAGTTGAAGCACTTGCTTGGAAGGCAGAACATGAAGTTGTGACATTTGTTGATAAAATAAGATTAATTATTTGATAAAATAACCATGCAACTAATTTAGTAGTTTAATCCCAGGCTGCCAACTAGATAGTATTTCTTCACTATGTTTAATTGTTCCAACAGTTCTGGTAACATTAATTCTATAGGCATGGTATTTTCTTTCTAAGAATGGTCTTTTAAGAATGTACAAACCTATGAACGAAGGGAGAGATGAAATGTGGCCTTTATGAATATTAAGTGACAGATTTTCAAAACGTTGCATATATTCACAGGGTGGTCTTTACTCACGAAGAATGTTAACTAAAAGAAGCGACATGAAGCCTTGATTTTGTTTTAAACAATGATATTGCTTAAATGTGCCCCTTTTTATTTTTCTATTTGTCTATAGACAAAATCTTGTGTGTGCTTCTTCTCTGAAATGGCTAGTTGGATTAGTATGAAACTTTACCAACACATTAGACATTTGGTCTACTTGCGCATATTGTAAAAAAAAAATATTCGGATTTATTTTCATGGAGTTATGCCCCTTTTTATTTTCTATAGACAGAATCTTGTATGCACTTCTCCAAGACGGCTGGTTGTATTTTGATAAAACTTTACCAGCACATTAGGCATTAGGTCTACTTGTGCATATTTAACAAAAGATTTATTTTTATGGAGTTATGCCCCTTTTTTATTTGTCTAAAGACAAAATCTTTCATGCACTTCTTCTGTGAAATGGCTTGTTTGATGTTAATAAAACTTTGCCAGTATGTTAGTCATTAGGTCTACTTGCACATATTTTAAAAAAGAATTATTCAGATTTATTTGCATGAAGTTATGCTCTTTTTTATTTGTCTGTCGACAAAATCTTGTGTGCCCTTCTCCTAAATGGCTTGTTCTAAGTTATTAAGCCTTTAAAAACTGGGGCTTTGCGGGGGTATTTAATCACCTTCAGTGATAGTTCTAGTTGCTTTTAAATTTGCATTCAGATACAAAGCGTCAAGAAGGTTCATTGATTTTAGCTGTTATCAACTTGAACTGCCAAAACAGATTATAACTTAGGGCATGAGAAATAATAGTTAAAATTTGCTTTTAAATGTTTTTATTTCTCTTTCTTATACGTTTTTATTTGTATTTTCTTTAAAATTTGCTTTTAAATGTTTTTTTTTTCTTTTTTTTTCTCTAAAATTTGCTTTTAAATGTTTTTATTTGTCCTTTCATTAAAATTTGCTTTTAAATGTTTTTATTTGTCTTTTTTTTAAAATTTGTTTCTAAACGTTTTTATTTGTCTTTTCTTTAAAATTTACTTTTTAAACTTTTTTTTTTAGAAAAGCAAGGTAGACCTCTGGCATGGCTTAAACGCCTGTAAGTAACCTTGTCTTTTCTTTAAATTTTGCTTTTTAGACGTTTTTTTTAGAAAGGCAAGGTAGACCTCTGGCATGGCTTAAACGCCTGTAAGTAACCTTGTCTTTTCCTTAAATTTTGCTTTTTAGACGTTTTTTTTAGAAAGGCAAGGTAGACCTCTGGCATGGCTTAAACGCCTGTAAGTAACCTTGTCTTTTCTTTAAATTTTGCTTTTTAGACGTTTTTTTTAGAAAGGCAAGGTAGACCTCTGGCATGGCTTAAACGCCTGTAAGTAACCTTGTCTTTTCGTTAAAATTTGCTTTTAAATGTTTTTATTTGTCATTTCCTTAAAATTTTGCTTTTAAACATTTTTATTTGTCTTTTCTTTAAGATTTGCTTTTAAATGTTTTTATTTGTCCTTTCATTAAAATTTGCTTTTAAATCTTTTTTATTTGTCTTTTCTTTAAAATTTGCTTTTAAATGTTTTTATTTGTCTTGTCTTTAAAATTTGCTTTTAAACGTTTTTATTTGTCTTGTCTTTAAAATTTGCTTTTAAACGTTTTTATTTATCTGGCTAAAGAATCAAATTGATTTTACTGATTTCCAATTGAAACTTCTTTATATAATAATACATTGTCATTCTTTATAAGTACAGAAAAAAAATTCTATCAAATAAGATCAATAAACCTTCTTAATGCTTTGTGATTCAATACTGATGCAGGAGCAATAAGAAATAAGTTTGTATTGATGTTGGTTCTATGAATATAATTGAGTTATTAAATTTTTTAATTATTAAAAATCACAAGTTTTATTATGAAATTGTTGAAATGTAATTCTTTATTATAAATATTAATTTAAACAAAATTATTGTTAAAATAAAAATTAAGGCTTCATGTCGCTTCTTTTCGCTAACATTCTTCCTGTCACATTTTAGTGAGACCCAAAAGAGGAATAAGAAAGGCTCACCCTTTTTAAAAATGTTTCACCTGAGGTAATTATCACCTACTTAAAGGAAATCAGACTTAACAATACACTGTGATAATGTTCTATACATTCTTTTTCAACTTTCCAAACTTTTATACGCCCTTATCATTCCAACAGTCTGATTCTTAACTAATTCATATCTCCTTCGTTCTTATTTTTACATTATCTTATGTTTACATTATCTTATTAAGTAGCTTACCATTATAAGCTATATCATTTTGATGCGCGCTACATGACCATTAGTTGTCGATGCACCATAAAACTCCAATAAATAAATAACTTAATTGCTCAAATCAATGAAGCGCTTCTTCCTCTCCTTACCATATTTAGTGTATGTCTCTTATTACTTTTTAGTAACGCCCTTATCTAACTCTCATACTTCCATTTGTTGTATTTATCTGACCATTCAATTGTATAATGTTGTTTCCCTCTTTGTGATTAGCATGAATAATTCTTACCTCATCTCGAGACTTAGCACACCTGTTCTGTGGTAATGTATCCACAACTGCTGGTAGAATATTTTTATGTTTCACATTATCCTGCTCTGTGGCAGTATTGGGGTCTCATCTGTTGGGTCATGATGTTTTGAATTTTGCTGAGAAATTTCACTGTTGGTTCAGGCAATGTGTTTTGTTGTCTTGAAATTATCAATCAATCCATTACATGAGAGGAACGATGCTCTATCTTACCATTTTCAAAAGTTGGAGAAAATCACGTTCAAATTTTCTTTTTTGTTTTTGGGTGTATAATCTCAAAAATATATCAACTTCTTTGTCTAGATGCGTAGAATATGGCAGTCTATTTTAAAACATATTTTTATGAGACTAAAAAGATAAACAAGATTTTCAGTATGTAGATGGAGCAGTCTAGAAAAAAATCTTCAAATTCGTAAAAACTAGAGTTCTCTATCAGGTGATTGAGCAATGTGTTTTTTTTTAACTGGACATAGAGTTATATTCAAATTATTTCAATCAATTCTTTCTTGTAAAAAAACATTGATTTGTATAATAAGTTAATATATTACCACCATAACCTACCCCCATCATCATCATCCATCATCATCAACATCATCATTATCATCACCACCACTGTAATCATTATAATATCATCATCTCCATCACTATCATCATTGTCATGATCATCATCACCACTATCATTATGAGTATCACCTCAATTATTATCATCATCTTCATTAACAACACGTCCATCATTATCATCATCCTCATTATCATATTCATCATCATCATCATCATCACCATTGTTAATGTAATTGACCACAGCCACTATTAATAACCCCCACAATTATTATTACAAAAAACTGTAACATCAGTGTTAGGGTAATGAAATTATTTCAGTGAAAGTCATTTTGATGTGTTTTTTACTTTAAATTCAGCAACAATGAACAATGAAAACTCTTGTAAAAACTTTCAAACAATATATGAACGGAAAACAACTTTCAGCCAATACATGGTATTGGAAAGGATTATTCACCTCTTCATGAATTGGGGAAATCGAAAAAAAGGAAATTATGACCTTAAGTCATATGTGTATGTAACGGTAGTACTAATCAATGAGTAATTTTATATAAACAAATGTTTATGACTCTTACATACATGTAGTTTTACTCTCTCTGAAATTCACTTACATGACTTGTCATAGGTTTTGCATAAAGAGACACTCTTCATGTGGCATAAATTTGAACATTTAAACCTTTTCTGCTGCTAAATTGTTCTTAATTTGTAGTGGTTTCACATCTATGAACAAGTTATGCTCATTTGTTGTTGATTTCCAAGTTTTTCTCTGAATGTTACCTTCAACAAAGTCAAATTACAGCTTATAGTATATTTTGATGTCAAGGCTTTTTGCTTTTGAAAAGGGATATTTTTGATGGCAAGTTTATAAGCCCCTTCTTTGAAATCAAACATATTGTCTGATTTTTGTTGTACAACTGTTATTTTTTATGTCTCACAAGTTTCCTGGTACAGATAACTCCCAGTGGGCTGAATGTTTATTATTTAAGCGCATCAAATTGATAGAGTTTGATCGTTTAGATGTTGACGATTAAAATCTGAAACAGAAAAAATAAAAAGAATGGATTTTTATGCAATCTATTTGCATTTTGAACAAATATGTCCGCATTTAGTCTGAAATGTGTGACGTTTTATTAATAAATACCACGATAAAAAGATAATGTATATTGAATAGATGTTTATTTGAAGCTACTATTACTGTGCGACCTCTTGGGTGTGGCTTTTGAGCAATAACCTCCCTCTGACAACAGCATGATTTTTCCTCACTGTACAATTTAACTATGAATTCTACCTCTCTAGAGCAACAACTTCTCAACAACAACATGATTTTACTTCTCCCAAAGGGTTTTGCTTTCATGAGGTTCTGCTGTATTATAAATCATCTTTTCTTTATGTCAGTATCTTTAGAAAATAAAAAGTACTTATTATTTATTTCAAAAGATTTGTTTAAATAACATTCCAAAAATCAACATATTGTGTAGATTATTCAGCCATTATTTATGGTCACATGACAATTAATACTAAATTTGATTTTGGAGAACATGGACATAAAGCATTGTTCCTCTAAAGTAAAATGGAGACAGAACATTTAAATTGTGAGTACTAGTCAGTCACATGTCCAAATACAATACACTTCTTACAATGTTTAACTATTATATTACTTCATGTCCAGGAGAAAGGGCACATATTCAGTTGACCTCTATTAGGGGCCACTAGAGCTAGAAATAAAAATACTTTTCTCATGATTCTATTGGTGGATTATTATCAAACTTGGTGTATAACATTCTAACATCTATCAGGTTTGCACAAATAAAAATGGTGGGCCCCTTTTAGGGGCTGCTGGAGCTAAAATAGAAATGCCTTAAAATGACTTCTTTTCATGAACCAGTGGTTGGATCATCACCAAATTTGGTCTGTGGCATCATCACAAATATTCTTTTGTAGTATCCTTTGATGGTCCTTAATCAAGTTTATTATTGTTCCTCATTATCTGTCCACAAGTGTACCTTTATTACCTTTTTTAGTAACAAGTTGATTAGTATTTATTCTGGTGAACAATGCAGGGCCATCATGTCCCTCTTGTACTTGTGATAAGTATGTCTTTTAGCTATTTTACTTTTTAGATGAGTGTATCTTTTACCTATTTTACCTTTTAGATATGTATATTTTTTACCTATTTTACTTATTAGTTACATGACCCTACAGAGGGACTAGTGTTTATTGAAATTTTTGGCCAAACAAAAATCATTTTACATAGTTATATATGGGGAATCTCTCATTGATTAACTTTTTTGATAGACATTCATCCAGTATAAAAAGAAACAAAACACAACATAACTATTGAATTTGTGATGGTAGGACAGTGTAAGAAAAACTTACTTAAGATTAATGGATACAGCACAGTATAAAGCACTAGGGTAGCACAGTGATAAAGGAGTGCTGCTTACCTTCTCATTATATCTGCTATGTCTGAATGGATCCACTTAATCATGTGACTAATTCAGAACAAAACAAAATGCAGAAAGGTACAAAAGCTGGGCAAAAGAATGTGATGTAGCTCCTGACAATACTTATTTATTAATGTTTTATTAAAATGCCATTTTTTGACACTAACTTGCATGTATTTGTTCATTTACTTTTTACCAGTGATGATCATCTAAAGTATTTCGATGACAATATATTATCAATAAAGCACAGGCTTAAATGTTACATCGAGTATTTGGGTAATTGCAATATACATAGCTCAATTTTGGAGGATAATTATAAGCTATAATGTGCAATGAACAATTATTTTCATTGTATTGGGAGAAAGCCATTGATGAAGAGAAATAAAAGATTTAATCAACATGTGTATATTTAGCCACATGTCTGTTGTTGAAACATGTTTGTTTTCTTATGAAGTGGGCACATCCTTTTGTTTGACAGCATTATTTGTAATTATAACCAGTCTCCTAAACAGGTTTGTTTTACTGCCACTGGATTCACTAGATTGAATTTAATCATTTAATTCTGTACATTTAGTTTGATGTACCACTGTGTTTTTTAGTTCCTAATAATCCATAGAATTCTGACTGTTGAAAACTCAGTGCCTTAGATAGGGATGACACTTCTTTGTAGTACTTATCCATGGTGCTTAAATGTGTACTGGGTAGTTCAAACATATCAGTTCTGACACTAATCCTTCTGCCATAGAGTCAGTGTGAATTTAAGTATAATGTAGAACAAACTATAGTGATTTCCTCCCATTTGGAATCTGAATAAAGGGTGCATTGTATCAAAAGTTTCTGTGTTCAACTACAGGATCAATATCTAACATGTACTTATTAAACATAGATTATTCCAAATTACTAATGCTGATGTTAGATATGTTGATTTTTCAAAGTCATTGATATGTGTGTGTATCTTGGGGTACTGTTGTACATGTGGTGTGTATTTGGCAATGACTGTTAATTTCTAAAAATTGTAATAGTCATGTTTTTGTTTACCTTTGTCAGATACCAAATAGTATAAATGTATATGTGTACATGACAGTTAATATATTACCAATGTAATCCAGTTCCTCAAAATGTGGAAAATACAGGTCTAGAATGAAGTATACAACTGTTGCCTTTTCCTAACAGAATCCATTTTCTTTCCTTTCTGTCCTCCCTTTCCTCCTTGGTCGGAAGTCTATTTTTTTATCCCATCTGTCCTTCTGCAGTTTGTATTCAACACCCAGCTAATCTTGCATATGTTTTGACACCCATTTGTCATCAAGTAATAAAATACAAACAAAAACAAATGTAATAGTAAACATTGTAAATAAATAAATGAATATAAATGAAGATAAAAATAAATAACTAAAATAAATGCATAAAAATAAATAAAAAAATAAATGAATAAATAAAAATGAATAAAAATTTAAATAAATATAAATGTATAAAAATAAATAAATAAATGAATAGATAAATAAATTTAATAATTAAAATAAATCATTAAAATAAATAAATTGCAAAAATATAAATATGTAAATACTAAAACTTATGTAAAATTAATAATTAGTTATCTTCATAGATCTATATGATATACCCTTGTCTTTTTTTCTGTATATTTTCATGCTATCTTCCATCCACTGAGCTAACCTGGTAACACATTCTCTGTGTCATCTGGCCTCTTGGCCAGAAAAGCTTTGTGTCAGCACCATGTACACTTAAACTTGGTATGGGTAGGCATATTAGTTGCCTGCTAATGCTTGCTGAACCTGTCAGAAGGAATCCAGATATTTCTAGGGTTGTCTCCCTTTTCAGTTTGATGGTTGATACAATAACAGTAATTTAAACATGGTCTAGTACCCTTTTTCACCCACTGTTACTGTCCAATATCTCTGTGTTCACATCCTAAAAAATGGTCACCATTACCTTCATGGACATCTACATGGTTCAGTATTGACAGCCATTTCTTTTGCACCAAATCTCCATCACAGTTGCTACTTGCTGCACATCACCAAATTTGTGTGGTTACTGACAGATCTGGCTCAGGCTTTTACCTTCTCACATCCTTTCTTTTTTCTAGCAGACTCTATTTTCTTGAAAATATCTTTTAAAAAATAAACTATTGTATTATATTGTATTTTTAAACTACAAATTGTAGGTGTCTATTTCATGAAATAAAGGGTGTCGAGTTTTTTTTTACACCCCACAGACATAGTTTTCAGGGGTAAACCGGAATTGCCCTGGTTGTTGGTCAGTTGGTTGGTTGGTTGGTCAGTAGGTTGGATGACCAGTCGGTTGGTTGGTTGGTGGATTACATAATCTACCCAAAAGATATAGAAGCTTGTTGTGATTATTTTTCTTTCCTTTCTGTCCTTTTTTTATCCCATCTGTCCTTCTGAAGTTTGTATTCAACACCCAGCTAATCTTGCATATGTTTTGACACCCATTTGTCATCAAGTAATAAAATACAAACAAAAACAAATGTAATAGTAAACATTGTAAATAAATAAATGAATATAAATGAAGATAAAAATAAATAACTAAAATAAATGCATAAAAATAAATAAAAAAATATATGAATAAATAAAAATGAATAAAAATTTAAATAAATATAAATGCATAAAAATAAATAAATAAATGAATAAATAAATAAATTTAATAATTAAAATAAATAATTAACATAAATAAATTGCAAAAATATAAATATATAAACACTAAAACTTATGTAAAATTAATAATTAGTTATAAACAATCTTCATAGATCTATATGATATACCCTTGTCATTTTCTGTATATTTTCATGCTATCTTGCATCCACTGAGCTAAACTGGTAACACATTCTCTGTGTCATCTGGCCTCTCGGCCAGAAAAGCTTTGTGTCAGCACCATGTACACTTAAACTTGGTATGGGTAGGCATATTAGTTGCCTGCCAATGCTTGCTGAACCTGTCAGAAGGAATCCCGATATTTCTAGGGTTGTCTCCCTTTTCAGTTTGATGTTTATACAATATTAGTAATTTATACATGGTCTACTACCCTTTTTCATCCACTGTTACTGTCCAATATCTCTGTGTTCACATCATAAAAATGGTCACCATTACCTTCATAGACATCTACATGGTTCAGTATTGACAGCCATTTCTTTTGTGCCAAATCTCCATCACAGTTGCTACTTGCAGCACATCACCAAATTTGTGTGGTTACTGACATATCTGGCTCGGGCTTTTACCTTCTTACATGCTTTCTTTTTTCTAGCAGCCTCCATTTTCTTGAAAATATCTTTTAAAAAATAAACTATTGTATTATATTGTATTTTTAAACTATAAATTGTAGGTGTCTATTTCATGAAACTAAAGGGTGTGGAGTTTTTATTACACCCCACAGACATAGTTTTCACCCTGGGTATACTGGAATTGCCCTGGTTGTTGGTCAGTTGGTTGGTTGCTTGGTCCGTTGGTTGGATGACCAGTCAGTTGGTTGGTTGGTCAATTACATAGTCTACCCAAATGATATAGAAGCTTGTCATGATTATTTTTCTTACATTTCTTGTGCAAACTTTCATCAAATTTTTTATATACATTGTGATTTGATACTGTATTATATCAGAAAACAAAATTATATACTCTGATTGATTATTTTAAGTACTGGTATTGTCTAAACTACTGTACAATAAAAATTGATGCCATTCCCTGAATATGCCAATACATAATTATTCTAGTCAAATAACTGCATGCCCTGTAGAAATGCTCTCTTGCACTTTGTCGACTAATTGCATTTTGTGGACGTATTTAATCACAATTCAGTGATAGGTCTAGTTTTATTTGGGCATATGAATGTTTTTTAACAAATTTATGTCACATAAATTTCAACTATCTAAAAATGGTAAAACAATACTATCAACTTATAACAAAGCATAGTTTGGTCACGTATGATTAGAGTCATACATAAACATTTTTCATAATAGCCTTAAATCTGTATGCCTTCAGTACAACCTGCTTTCTAGATCTGGAGGTAATGTAGATATCACTGTTGTTTCAGAACTGAAACTTAGATAATGCATTATTTATTTTCGTATTATCTTTGTCCGCTAACTTGAAGAACTTGCATGATTTTACAAATGGAACTGGGGGCTTTATATCACAGAGGATATTGTGCTGTTCAATCCAAAGTGTATCCAGTGGACTCGGCCATTTGTACAGTGATTTTGAACTTGTTATGAGTGTAATTCTTTTCTTTGAAAACAGTTTGTTTGTGTTTATAAAACAAATATCTTTTCTTGCTCTCCCTCTATATATTGTGCATACGACATAATATTTGTGTTTAATGTATATTTTGCAAATGTATGTTGCTACTGTGGTGCTCAAATCTCTCCCAGAATGTCCCTTACTATGATGTACATTTATAAAGCCGTTTTGCGCTGTGCTTTATAAGAAAAACAATCCTAATTATCAAAACTGTCTGACTTAAAGGTTTGAATTTAGATCTGTCTAATAAGACTACGTAAAATAATAACGACATTTACCTTACCCATGGTAACATAAATATCTTACCTTGTAAATATTAATCAATGGATCCAGCCTAACCATTTGTTAAACAGTAAATGTTTGCGCACTGAACTGATTCATTTACAACAATATGAAGTACAAATATCTAAGTTACTACATATTCCTGTCCACATTTGCCTCCCTTTTAATACTGCTGAAGTGATCAAGCTTTCTATGGATTTACCCGCTACAAAACTTGTCAAATATGGCTGCCGGACATATGTATTGCATATATTATTGGATGGTCCATATTCTCCAGTCTTATTTTATATGGTCCGTTAATCTTCCTTTGTGTATATTGTCAGCATTTTTCGATAATCTTTCTCTGTGTATATCGTCAGTGTTTTTACTTTTTATCTATATGGTCAGTTAATTCGTCAGTAGTTTAGTATGTACCATTAATTACCTTGTACAATTTTATTTCTCTTTAGTGTGTCCACTTTATGTAGACTGAAACTACAGGTACATATTATTTTGGATGAATTTTAAACATGGTGACATAGGGTCCAATGAACAGTTAAGATTTTAAGGCCAAGATGTTATGCACATATCGGACCGCACCTTATTACGATATATTAGTATAAATCTTAAAATTATGCTATACTTGCTTTATGTTTTTAATTCAAATATAGCATTATAAAAACTGGTTGGCAATTTCACAACAAACATGTCACAGACTGACTGGTCACAAACTGGTCACTGATTGGTAACATTCTGGTTTCAGATGTACCAACACACGGATTAAGTATTCAACAACAAACTAGTTAAGTATTCCTGTACCAACTGGTAGAATGTATAAAGTCAATACCAAAAAAGATCAGTCGTTATATTTATCATGGTTGCAATTCACACTGGATTAATAAGTATATGTTTGACTGGAATAATTTGGTGTAAATTCAGTTAAAGCGTTTATTTTAACTTCATACAATATCTAAGTATTTGTAAGAAAATGTACTTATTTTGGAAATGGCCTGTTTTTCAGTACACTGGTTGAAACTTGCCATAATCCCTTTTTGATTTATTGACAAATATATTATAAGTTCATACAATTTTAGATCACCTACCTCTATTTCATAGATCATATATTTTGATTAATTATAGATTATAAATGCATCCATAAGCACATAAACAAGCCTATATGCATGACTGTATGATCTCTATTATAAAGACTTACTAACATGAACACTGCATACTTATATAAAGTTATACCAACATACATACATATACACATGCACGCATGGATGCACGCACGCACATATACACACACACACAGAGATACTAACATGCGTACCTAATTCGTACTTATGTACATATATACTTGTATAAAGACATACATAACATAGATACATACTTACTCACATGCATATATACTTATACACGCATGTACGCACCCTCCCTCACATATGCTCACACTCAAACGGGTATAACTATCTTACCAAGGTATTTCCATTATAAAGCATACCTCACTAAGTATGTATTTCATATCATGAACATACTGAGGTACTGCCTTGTTATGTTAGTCATGGCCCCTACCCGCCAAATGTGCTCACACGCATGCACGCACACGTATGTCTACGTGCAAATTGAATTGAATTCATCCTAATCTTATAACAAATGTTTGTGAAATTAAAATTGGTCCATTTCCCATGTTTTGGTTCATTTAACCAATTTGGTAAGTTGAACCTTTGTAGTTGTCTCCACAAATCTGTGATGTATTACCGGTACAACTGATCGTACAACTTGTGTCTAGCAATGATCGATTGTTTGATAGGATATCACCACAAAAGCAATTCTCCCCAGCCTGAAATGGAGATGCTACATAATGAATTAACCTTATGAGTTGAGGACAAACACACGACAGATTCATTCTCTCAAACTCACTTACCATGCAATACACTGCCATAGCTACACTGAGGCACACCGAGGTGCCTACCTCAGTTACAATTTGGACCGGTAATGAGGGAAAATGACAGATTTATTATGATAAGCCCTTATGATAAGATTGCCTCGGTTCAAATATGGGATTGGTTACGGCACCTCAATATTGTCAAACCAATACCGCTGATTTTAATGATCACAAAATACAGCCCAGATAAAACAGTGTTGTAAAAAGGTATGTGTGTTGTTAAAAGTTGTTTCTCTTGTCTAGAATTTGCATGGAAATTTTACACTTTTGTGTTTAAAATGATGAAATAAGTTTGTTATTTGTACCACAATACTGGGGTAATCCTGAAACTATTGGAAAAGATGAGAGCTTACATGGGTCTGCTTTAAGTTGTTTTCCTTGCTTGTTAAGAAACCAGCTAAAAGTCTTATAGAATTGTTTGTATTTAACTTTAGCTGTACCGTTAAAAATGTAGAGGTTTATGATTTTATTGAAATGTTGTTCATGATATGAACTACTTCAGTATGTTTTCGTTCCAATTTATAAAATGCCTTGAATGACCAGAAAGACATACGGGTCCTTTGTATGTCATTGTTCATCCTTTAAAACATATTGTGATAGTTCTTTCCACAATATGATCAAGGAATAGGGATATTCCTCTTTGCTATGCTTTGGTCTATATTTTTCTCATATCTGTTTCCAAAATGCCATTGTTAGATAAACTCTTTCGAATAGTTGATACACTCAAAGTAAAAATGTAAGATCCTGTAAGAGAAGCAGGATACTTTTGTTATGTTAGAGGCCACATATTCAATACACTGTCAGTAGTAATTACCAAAACACTGCAGTTAAGCTCTGGTAATTAAATATTGACTGATTAAATGACACAAATGTGTTTTCATATCTCCTTATGTCAGCATTTTGTGTTGTCTGTGTGGTTGTGTTGGGCATTGTGTGATGTCCGTGTGGTTGTGTTGTGTTGGGCATTGTGTGATGTCCTTGTGGTTGTGTTGTGAATTGTGTTTGATTTTAAATGACTTGATCTAGTGGACCTTAGATTGAACTAAATGTTGGACCTATCAACTATTTCCTTGGATTTCATTTTCTGTCCTGTATGACGTGAATAGTTGTTGACATGGTCGTTATTTCAAGAAAGTCAGCACTAGCACATACGATGAGACATATCTTTTTAAAAAGGTTCTTTGCTAGAATGTTCAAGTTCAAGCTTTTTATGAAAATACAATGGATTACCAAGCTTTGTTAATCAAATAAACCTTATATGGTAACAATGACATCTCACAAATGTTGCCTGAAATGTATGAGTGGTCAATTCATGTGATATAAATGCTCAAATGCGTACCTGGAGAGACGCATAAGTGTATCCTGAACAAAACTCAAAACATGCGTTTATTGTCATCGTCTTATTATCCTTTTTCCACATCTTGTTATTTTCATAATTCAGTAACGAATGTGTTTTATCGTCTTCAAAGCAACCAAGGTATTCTGTTATAAAGGACAAGATATACATTAATGCATATACATAACCCCATACTAATTATTATTACAAGAAGCAATCAGCCTGTATCGCACCGTCACCTACACACAGAAAAAAGAACATTACCCAGTACTGCCATACATCGTACAAAAATATTAGACCTTGGTCATTCATAAAAAAAGTTGGTTTGAAGTTACATGACTGACTCATTCAAAAGTCCCCGACCCCAATTTGTCTTTAGTTATTTTCACTAGAATAAATTGGTCTTTATGCCAGCTTTTCGTTTTTAGTACAAACATACCTGTATCATGTTATTCCCAAAATCCTTACCCATTTACCCTCAGTCATAAGTTTGGGTTGCATAACAACAAAACAACATTTTTGAAGGATGGTCTTACTGTAACAAGTTGGTGCAGAAGTCCATTGACCACTTGCAAGGCATTCTACTTTTATTTTTGCTCCAGCTGACATCCTACTAAAACCAGCTTTACACTGAGACCTGTGGATGGCACCAATGTGATTCATATTTCCTAATGTATCACTCTGAGCTAGATACAGACTTCCACATTCTGAAAAATCGAATACTGAAAGTAGACTTAATAACAGGTGCCAATGTATTAATATCAAGATGTTAATTTAAAAAGTGGATAAATAAAGTATGTCAAGTATAATTTTGACTGTCTAGGATCGACAGGAGGTGTAAGACAAATTAGAGTAGTTTGATTATGGACAAAATACAAAATGAAACTAATACAATCAAACCTGTGAACAGAGGCCTATCTTGGGACAACAAGATTTAACCTTTATTGACAGGTGGCCTATATTCTGAGATCAGTTTGTTCTAAATAATCAGCAACGGTTTTTCAAAGAATGACCTGTATTCGCGGGGTGGTCTTTAATCGGAGGTGGCCGCAAACAAAGGTTAGACTGTGAATACATTTGTAACATTGTACATACCCTTCACTGAACATGTTAAGTTGTTTGGATGACAATATGAACCAACATTGCAGTTACATTTACTCACATACTAGAATGATACAAAATATAATTATACTGAATAATCTACTGGGAAATGCTATTCAGATACATGTAATAATGTTGTGGCTTAGAATTGTAAATTATTGCTTGAGATGAAACGTCATCAGATAAAATATATGAAAAAAAAAGAAAGAAAAGCATATCTGCCTTTAGTATGCATAGCACCGAGCCAATACACCGTTTTGATTTTTTTTTAAAAATCCAATGTTTATGGGATAATCTATAGCAATATATAATTACATTCTCAATATTTTAATAGCAGCTGTAAACATGAATTAAGGTATAATATCCATAATATGGTAATCATTTTATGCATCTGCTAAATGCTGCTCAAAAATGGTAATATTAGAAAAATAGTACTTCCTAATAATCGTTATTTCTTTGATGGTTACTCTAAATAGATCAATGTATTTTATGACAAATTTTTCAAATTTTGTAAGAGTTATTGTCCTTGTTGAAAAATAAAAATATAAAATTTATAAATGTTCCCAAAATCTGTCTGCTTTTTTCGAGATACTAATTTTGATCAATGTGGGTATAAAACCTTAAGAAACCACCAGTTAAAAAGCGTTTATTTCACAACATTTCTTTCGGATGTGTCCCCGACACACTGAATTATTCCAGGCCTTCACAATCAGCAACGACTAGTTATGCTTCCACTAATCTCGTCCACCGCTTTTTTGCTTGCAAATAACTTTTCTCTTTCAATAGATCTAAATCGGTTTCCCTATAAACCGATTTTCCCTCTAAATCGGCCAAATGTTCTGGTCCCGACGTCATTTCTATACAATACAAAAATCCCCTCTGGCGTCCCCTCTAAACCAGCCAAATGACATGGTCCTGGCCTCGACAGGTTTAGAGGGGTTCCACTGTAGTTAGAAATGGATTAATTTTGAACGCTTTTTTCATGTGCTATTTTTCTGTTTTCTTTGCTATATGCTGAAGGGATTTTGATCTAACCATGGTAGTGTTCCTGGATCTGGTATTAACCATATTCTCAGTAAGTGGCAGATAACTTCTTTGCATGAAAAACTCCAATCATCCAGGGGACGAATGACCTTCGACATAAAATTTTCAATCAGTGTCGCAAAGAACTTGTGCTGTGCCTTGGGTTCGAACTAACAAACCCAACAGCCATACACCAAATGCTCTCATAATCTAGCTAAGCAAGAGGGCGAATCAGAAATGGAGGGATAATTAGAGGAAACATGGTAACCAGCATTTATTACGAAATGCATGATTTGCCTATCTTCTTAATCTATGCCGGATGATTTTAGATGACGAAAGTCAAGCATGCATTTTTACTATCTGATCTTTTATCGTTATTGCGTCTATTTGAATTGAGCCCACTGGAAATTATCAAATATACACATCATTTGTAAACAGCAGCGTTTCAAGGTTTCACATGCTTAATGTCCAAAACTTTTATCTCGAAATATAGCAAACAGATTTTTGGAACATATTTAATTTTTATATGTTTCCATGATAGAAAATCATAACTAAAAGTTTTTTAAAAAAACAATGACTATGCTTTGAGTTATTGTCCATTCAAATTTGCATTGAAGTCTATGGATGTAGCCAATTGTTTATAAATTAAGGAAGAATAAAGATCCATGTCAATGAAAATGTATGGTAAAAGTTTCAAAAGCACAGTATCAGACAAACTTAATCAAGAAAAAAATATACATCACTGTGCACATCTCAAGAAATTAATATTTTTTCTATTTTTTTTTTGTCAACAAAGGCAACAACTCAAGAAGGTAGCAATTCATTCCTTCTGACTGCCATTTACTCTCAAGTCTCATTTCAATACACGGACTCTTATGATTATGTTATGATTTTTCTTTTGGATCCTCCTCCGTTACTCAGTATTTGACGGTATGTCTGTTATGTTTATATATGCAGTGCCATAGCCAGACCCATATTTGAACCGAGGTGATCTAGCGGAGTCAGGGGACATGCTCTTGTGGAATTTTCCCCCATTACCTGCCCAAATTGTAACCGAGGCACATGCCTCAGTGTGCCTCAGTGTAGCTACAGTGGTGCATATGTGTAAATGTAAATTTGTAATCATTGCTATATATTTTATTTACGTAAACATGTTATTACTGCGACGACGAGACACTGTATCCACACTCGTTGTAGTGAAATTACCCTGATGGAAAAAGAAACATTGGTAACATTACTTTGAAAAGTATGTAAGTGTCTGATATAAATCATGTAATGAGAAAAGAAAACTCACCTCAGGTATTGTCAGACTACTTCTAGTCAACAACACACACCCTGTTTCTGTACTGTTTTCAGGTACTGCAAGGTCAACAGTTCCAAATAACTCGCATAACTTGAACCTTCTTCGATAATTCAGAGATAAGCAAGCTTGTCTATTAACACATTCTTCTTTGCATTTCTCAAGACCCATGTTAAATAAGCGTCTTACAATGTTATCGGATGTAGCACATTCGTATTTAGCATTTTCATGTGACAAAATAATATCTTGTAAAGCTACAAGTATAATATAAAGACGACAAATCATTCGCATTTTTCACAGTCTAAATGATAATGAAATGTCATTAAAACCTTAAAGCAAATGCTTTGTAAGCATCTTACTTGCCGAAAGAATGGTTTATATAATTGATATACGTGCAATTTTAATTAATTCCTCTAAAGACTCCAAATCTAACACAAGTTTTATTTTACGTGTAAACAACTTGAATGCGAGTTAAGAATAATTTGTGATGCGCCTGTCAACAGTTGATAACAACGGGTTGATCGATCAAAATTTTATCTGTGAAATGTGATTTTAATAACTTATTGGTATGCTTGAATCTGTTACTAGCATTATACTGTAACACTGTCTACAATGTGACGCTGACATTTCAATTAAAGTAGACATTAGTCAAACCAAAATGGTACAATTAATGGTAATTGTTTTATTCAATTATGAATTTGTAGTTTTGGTATCATGGGAGAAATCAGTCAAGCACTAACAATAATTTTCATTACAGTACGCCTAATTTTTATCTGTATGTTTTAAATGCGATTACAAACTGGAAGTACTATTACATACAAATAACTATTTGTTTAATTGCATAGCCTATCACCATGTATCTTAACTCCATCCATTATTGAACATTATGAATCAAGCAGTCCGAACCAAAGCTAGTCAGATTGTCAAAGGTGCTCTGAAAACCGGAATTCTTGAAAAATCAGACTTTGATCCACATCCGGAAAAGGTCCATTTTTCAGGGTTTTTACTGTATATGGTTATGCGCTTTCGAACATTTATTCGATCGATCTATTTTAGTAGATTTGAAATTTGTTTCTTTAATTCATTTTTATCTCCCTTTGTCTGGTTTGTTTTGCTGCTTGAAGATGTGAGTAGTGTTTTGTTTATATGATACAGTGGAACAAGGGGTAAGGTGAACCGGGTGCCGTATATAACTGAAAGGTTGAAAAATGGCATTAAACCCCAGTGACAATGAAAACAAATCAACTTTAAGCCCGATAATTGGAGTTGCATATTAGTCGTTCATTAAATATGTATAAAGAATTCACAGAATAAATTGAAACTTGTTCACAATATAAATAATGCATACACAATAAACACAATTTACATATAATTATGTTGTATTTGAAACAGATTTTCATGTAAATTATATACATATGTTATACAAATTATTGATATTTGATATCTGAATGCATGCTTGTGAATTGTTAATAAGTGTAATATCAATTAACTGGCATGCATTCTATGAATCATCAAGATTATGTTTATTTATGAATCATGTGCCGCCTCATACTTTCTCTGGCAGAACTGGTTTGCTCTGCAAGTAGACCACACATTGACAAAAAAAAATGAACATTCTCTTCAGTCAAAAAAAGTTTTTGATAGGCTTTTTTTCATTATCTAAGGACGTATCTGCATTCTGGTTAAGATATGTATTGAGTATAAATTGTCATAGAATACATTTTTTTCATACCCCGATTTTTTCATCAATTCTATGGAATATATGTAATTGACTAAGTAAAGACACGTTAAAAACACCAAAAAACTAAACATTATGTAATTCAACAGAGGTACAGAATTCTTAAATAAAATCTGTCGACATAGTATTATTGAATTCTTTAACAGAAATTGTACACCTTGTTTGTTCGTTTGAGATCCTTTTGGTGTTTTTTTTATCTTTGTGGTGTTTGTTTTTTATCTTTGTGTTGTTTTTTTATCTTTGTGTTGTTTGTCTTTTATTTTTAAGGTGTTTTTTATCTTTGTAGTGTTTGTTTGGGATCCTTTTATTTTTTTTATCTTCGTTGCGTTTTTTTTTAATCTTTGTGGTGTTCTTTTACCTTTGTGGTGTTTGCTTGGGATCTTTGTGGTGCTTCATTATTGCAATACATTAGCAGTTCTTTTGGCAAAATATGCAGCAATGAATCAATCGCGTGCTGCCTTAACAAAAAAATTCATCATCTTCTAATTAGGATATTCCTATTTTTTGTTGCTGCTGTTATTCTTAAACGAAATCCACCAATGGCTGAGCTTGTGCTGTATCATCAGGCTCTGGTCGATAACGAGCATGACGAGGAGGATCTGAAAGAAACCCACAGTATGATCATTATTACAGCAGGATCTCTCTAATATTAGCATGTTTGGACAAGCAGGTTGAATGCAAAGAGTTATTGTTATACTGTGTTGTTACGAAAGTTGTTGTTTTTAGAATATCTAAAAGAGTAGAGAATGCTTTTTTTGATATTAATGTTTATTCAGTCCCCGATGATGCTTAAATGAATCATATCAATGCTTTTATTGCCTTTTTTGTATCATTACTATAGTCAAACCTGTGAACAAAGGTCATCTGTGGGAAGACAAAATTTAGCCTTTAATGACAGATGGCCTTTATCGGGGGGGGGGGTCATTTGTTCTAAATAATTAGTTATGTTTTTTCAAAGAATGGCCTTTATTAACAGGGTGGTCTTTATTCAGAGATGGCCTCTAACACAGGTTTGACTATTACTATTATCCTTACATCTCCCCCTATGTTGTCTTCTTTTTCTAAAAAACGCTGAAATGAAATGAAAGGAACTACTTAAAACCGAAATTCAACAATTGACGCCAATTAATGACATTAAGTTTATTTACAGTCAAACTTGTGAACTAAGGTCACCCATGGGAAAGACAAAATTTGGCCTTTATTGACAGATGGCCTTTATTCGGAGGTCATTTGTTCTAAATAATAAGTTATGTTTTTTTAAAAAATGGCCTTTATTCACAGGGTGGTCTTTATTCGGAGATGGCCTCAAACACAGGTTTGACTATATTACTGTTATCCTTACATCTTCTCCTGCGTTTTCTTCTTTTTCTTAAAAACACTGAAATGAAATTAAAACCGAAGTTCAACAATTAACACTAATTAATGACATCAAGTTTATTTACAGTCGAACCTGTGAACAAAGGTCGCCCTTGGGAAAGACAAAATTTGGCCTTTATTGACAGATGGCCTTTATTTGGAGGTCATCTGTTTAAAATAATCATTTATGCAGTTAAGGATTTTCTAAGAATTGCCTTTATTCACAGGATGGTCTTTATTTGGAGATGGCCACAAACAATTAACACCTATTAATGACATTAAGTTTATTTATTGTTTTGTGATGTAAGAAGAAAAGTTGGGGATAGTTTTACATGATTTTATATAAAAATGTAGTAAAGTATTTGCTTGAAACGTATAAAATTTATTTCAAAGTTATCTATTGGCGTAAGCAACTGACACAAGGACAGGTATTTAAATCTATGCGAATATTAACTTACCAAATGCTATCAGAGTTGTTATTGTTGTTAACAAGACAATGGTAATAGTTAGGTATATAGCAAGTTTTTGTAGTCTCCAAACACTTTCAGTGGTAGAATTACTCTCATTTGACGAAGGAACCGTGATTGATGCTGGAAAGAAAAAATGATGTCCTAAATTAGTGACAGATAATTATCCTAGTTATCCTAAAAAATAGATAATTATCCTAATGTCTGGAATGACACTGATTCATCTAATATATTTTTATTTTTATTTGCACTCTCAACAAACTTAGTGTGGTGCTGTAACGTGTTCAATGTTCTTTTGGCCTTGATTGGAAAGAGTTAATTATATGCAATTTATTGATGAGTCATATGGGAATTTGTCTGCAATCAAATGCAAGAAATTATTGATGCAATTTATTGATGTCTAACATGTATTCATTTGTACGAACCAGTGTCACATAAAATATAAACATCACGCTGTCTTTGGCAGTAAACGTCTTTTCTGGTGTACGTTATCTGAAAAAAAAGAATAACAACACATTTTGTTATGTTACATAATTATATCATATTCAATTAATGATGGTGTTATTCACATACTAACACTGTCTGTGGTTTCGCTTCGTTTATACAACTGTATATTTTAATGTCTCTCATATGCTTATCCACATCTTTATGAATTATTTCATCATAGGAAATGAATTGATTTTATTCATATATTTTTATATGTTGCCAATAACCTAATAGATTTATAAAATTATCCCATATTTGGTAAATGTTACCATTTTGGTACTAAGCGTTTTTTAGACATTTGCTTAAAATCGTGGTAGGATATAAATTACTTGATCACACTTGTGTTAGTGGCTTATTCGCTCAATTAGTTTGATATTTAACGTGAATGCACAGGACACCGATGGTAAAGCATGAATTAGCGAACAAAATTGTTCATTGTTTGAAGCATATGATGGTACTGACTTCAACCAGTTCATCATTTGTTCATCATTTGTTCGGTCTAATATTTAGCCTTTCATTTTTTTATTATAAATCAGTAATAGACAAACTGGCAAAAATATCAGTAATCTGAATGCCATGATCCAGTGATTTGATTCTTAAATAAGTCATAAAAGATACATAAATCTGTGGTATTGAATGGTACTCACTGATATATAGCCTGGTCCAACATAATCACATTTTATAAGGTACTGTGTTTCGCTATCGGTCTGAAATATTTTAAGTAAAAGAATAAGACCTGTTTTACACAAGCGAAAGTCAACATTTCACAAAAACAGTTATCTGTTTTTATATGACATTCTTCGCTCATTTTAAATTTGATTAAGAAATGGTTAATATCATGTACTCATATTTTATCAGTCAGTAAAATATGAGCTGGAGTTTTCAGATACCCTGAGTCTATCATCTTAATTTAAACTTGCAGTGACTTTAAAATGTAATAAGAATTTGTCAGAAATGAAGTGTTGGTTTCCATGTTTTGACTGGGGTTACCAGTTAAAAAATAATAAATTAAAATCCCTACCTACTGACCCAATTTTTATTCAGTATGTTACAGGAAACAAACCTACTTTTAGGCCTGACTTAAAATTATTGTACCAGACTGTTTACACTGCACATGCTGCTAACCAGGAATTTATCCTTTTTAATTGATTTAAATGTTTACAATTCTTTGTATTTTCAATCCTGAAAACTGTTACAAAACCCTCCAGTCTCAATTAGTTTGCGTATCATAAATATTTTATGTATCTAATAGCGGCTCTTCCTTGAATAGTACATCAAGAGTTGTAGCCGCAGCCATGATCCAGTGGTTAGTGCGCTAGACTTGCAACCCGGAGATCCAGGTTCGAATCCGGGTTGTGGCAGGTCATACCCTTCCATGCAAATTTGACAAAAATGTCAATTTTCCTCCATATGTGGAGAAGTTGCCGCCTCCTTATGGAAGGGTAAGTTAGTACTGGTTAGTATACAGTCGAGGAAAACTGCTCAGGTGAAAATTGTTGAAAAACGGCGTTAAACCCCTGTGACAATAAGTCACATACAAACAAACAAACATCAAGAGTTATAAATGGCAGCTTTATCAATTCCAATGAAGTCTTTAATTTCATAAAACATGATACTGTACAATCTAAATAGAGACTTGCTATCATATTTGTTACATTTGATAGCAAACCCAGTATTGATAATATTTAGAAACCTGAATAAGCTGATATTACTTGTTTTGTTGTTTCCATGGCAACGTCCTTGCACTCCGGATCTTTTTTACTAGTAAACGTTGCATACAATAAAACTGTACTCGGATCTTTTGATACGGTGACCGTACCATCACACGTCACGAGCTTTTGCACCTTGATGGTGGGATGATCGCACGTGTTTGTACAACTGTTTTCCATATCTGTAAGCATATTTTACGAACCTTAATTTTCAATGAAGCTGTACCATTTTAAATGAGCCAATTTATTTGCAGCACATTTAGGTAAATAATCTAAGTGTACTTAACGCGGTACGACGAATCACTGCGAAACAAAGCCAACCTAAACATAAATCGGTTAAAGAAGTTAAAATGTTTTTTAACATCAACAGTGAAAACTCCTCACCGAACAATCGTTGCCAAATGAACTTGTTAAAATGATCGCTTCTCCCTCCCCTACGTGCACGAAAATGTCTACCATTAAAAAAAAGAAAATTATCATCGGTACAGACTGCTTTGACTGGATAAGTGGTCCCAATAAGAATCGTATTATGAATAGTTCAACAGTATCTGAGGTTAGTTAGAATGACGATAAGTAAATATGGTTACAACATAGGACCAACATGTATGTATTCATGAACACTCCTGGTAAAACCTTTGTTTAATTATTTTCGTTCTTGAACACAATTGTTATATCTAGTGGATGTGACTTATTTGTGTTTATTTTACGTCGAAAATTCAACGAAACATATCTTTCCATACACGCTGCTGAACATGCCAGATAGTCACATACATATGTCGTTATTTAAAAAAAAGATAGCAATATGTAGATTAATCTCTCACAAGTATTATAATGAACGCCCAAGCTAACTACATGCAAATCATACACATGCATATAATTGGTTTAGTGGTTAGTACGCTGGACTTGTAACCCGGAGACCCGGGTTCAAATCCTGGTAGCGGCAGGTCATGTCCTTCTATGTAAATGACAAAAATGTCGATTTTCCTTCATATGTAGAGAATTGCCAGCTCCTTGTGGAAGAGTAAGTTGGCACTGGTTAGTATTCAGTCCAGGAAAACTGGTTAGGTGGACCGGTCGCCGTATATAACTGAAAATAATTGATTAAAATCAGTGTTAAACTCCTGTGTCAGTGTCACATAAAACAAAACTTGTCGAAAAGAACAAAGATGTGTCGCATACCTAATGTTCCTGTAGCTATTTCACCATAAGCAGACTGACACTCGTCTCCTTGGCTGTTGTTCAATGAGGCAATTATTGTTGGACGTAACTCAGCATGCTCCAATGGAAACCAGCAATCCTAAAATGAGGATCAGATGATTTGAAGCCGGTTATGTTACCAGTTCTGTAGCATTTTATGACTTTTACTTGAGGTTTGTTTGTTTTTCTTCCTTCTAAAAAATAAGGCCGGATACTTACCAATTGTCCGAAACTTGCTACTGATGGTAATCGTATTTTGTAGCAATTTGTCACCAGTGCTCTCCAGTCCATGACACTTTGTATTGTGTAACATAGCGATACATTCATATCTGAAGTACATAGATAGACAGTTAAAGAGAAATTTAATCCAACAATCCTTTTGTTTAAAATAATTTTATCTATCCTGGATATCGTAGCTTTAGCATAACAAAAAGCAGACTGTTACTGAGCTTCTGTTACTGATACAGTGGAACCCCTCAAAACCGGGACAAGGCCATTTGGCCGGTTTAGAAGGGATGCTAGTATGGAGGGGATTTTTTAATTGTATAGAAATGAAGTTGGGACCAGAACATTTAGCTGATTTAGAGGGGGAAAAACGCCTTAATGAGGAACCAGTTTGGAGGGGTTCTACTGCATTAGCAAATATTAATGGACAATTATGGATAAGACAAATGGGACCGGATATGAATAGTTTCTGGAATTGATCATCTTGCATGTACTCACCACGTGTTTGGTTGAGTTTTGTGCTGAACTTTATGTAGCGGCTATTTGGACACAGGCTGATGTCCAGTCTGGAAACTTTGCCGTCATTGTCACCGCACATCGATGCTGAAACATAGAAACTTACAATGAAGCCATACTTAAAAGGTGTTTGTTAGCATTTACGGGACCTTAACTTTTAGCTGTGGGTAGGTTGGTACCTTAACTTTTAACTGTGGTTAGGTTGAGGGGTACATGTTTTGTAACATTATATGCTTTTACAGAAAGCTAAAAGCTGGAATGAAGAACGATCATTTTTGTCAAAATCGGTAAAGATTTTTGAGGTCGCGATTTTTTAATTGGTCGGTCGCGTAACTGCAAACCAACATTTTTTTCAAGGATGGCCTATTAACTTCAATATTCATTGAAACATGAACATATACTAGCGTTATTGAAGTTTTTAAGTCAATATCGTGTGATATTGTGTATGACACCTCTTGTGTGTTGCCTGAGATACATGACAAAGTTGAACACGTAGATCAATTTTCATGATATTATTTCTGAATGTGTAATTGAAGCTCCTTTATTGCATAATATATGCATGTGTTTTAAAATGACAAATACAAAAACGAAATAGGATTGGTTGATAACTGCTATTCAAGGTCTGGTTTGAAGTCCAAATCAGTATCTATACACTTCCATCTGATTTTTTGTCTTAATGAATCATTTGGTCAAGGGGAACAATCATGTATGAAATAAAACGGTAGTCGGAGTTATCTGCTCCTGATAATTAATCATTAATTACTCTGCATATCAAATTACTTAAGCCCACTTTGCTATAATCAATATTTTTGTTCGTAAATACTACATGCAGTGCTTTAAACGTACCCGAAATTGACATAACAATGAATTTTCTACCTTTAGCAAAAAATAAATAACCTATCCTATTTTTAACAATGTGTCATTATTTATCAGATTTACATAAAAAAGAATTTTAGCATCACAATAACACACTGTGTAATAGTTGCAGATGTCTGAAAATGTAGACACAGTCATTGTATGGAAGAAATCTAGATTCTAGATAAGTATCCTTCAAAAAATCGTTTTAACTTTATATCCAAACTGTAAATGCGAAACCGCTAATGAAGAACCATATTTACTAAGCATAACTTCACTTGAGGCCACATGGACATCAAGACTGCTAGTTTTCAGACCTATTTTTCAGTTTATCCTCCACATCTTCACGTGTTATCGACCCTACCTACTAACTAAAATAGCCTTCTTTGGTCATAAATGTGGTCGCAAAATCGCAAAATCGAAGCTGTATGATATATGAACCAAACATAAAACAAACGAACCTTTTGTTACATATTTTGACATTTCTAAAGCAAATGTGGGTATGAGACATATTTGTAATACAGTCAAACCTGTGTTTGCAGCCACCTACGAATAAAGACCACCATGTGAATAAAGGCTATTCTTTGACAAACCGTCACTGATTATTTAGAACAAATTGACCTCCAAATAAAGGCCACCTATAAATAAAGGCCACATTTTGTCTTTCCTATGGATGACCTTTGTTCACAGGTTTGACTGTAATGTGTTTAGGCTTAAGACAAATCGTGAATATATTTATACAAACCATCACTTCTCTCTGGAAATATTTTCCTCTGTGATGGATAAGTGTTATATCTCGTCTGTGAAAAGAAACACATGCATGTTTTTTTTCATTATATTTTTCTTGTTCATTGCATTGTCATACCAGTACACTTAAAACCTGTGATTCATACATTAAAAAAATCAGCTACATAGAAAATAACTTAAATAAATTGTGTACATTGTTTGCACACATTGTATTTTATCTCTATGCTTAGACAACAAAATCGCGTGTCGTACGTATAAAGTACATGTATGTACAATGTAGGACACCCGATATTAATTAATATCCTGTTCTGGTTCAATGATAACATTGCAAAAACGTAATTACGGGTGTCAGAATCAAGGACCTATATACAAAATGTACAAACTAATATTATTGTCCCTGGTAGAACTTAATGTTCAAAATTGGCATTGATTTGATTTCTTTACAAGTTGATACAAATATAGGATTAATATTGACAAAGATATCTTTAAATGCTTTAGAAAATTTGCCGACTTTCCAGCTTTAATAAAGGAAGAAGACCCAAGGTGTACACCTGGGTAAAACCACCGATCTTTCTGTAAGCTAGCTGGGCAGCTTCAGCACATGTGAATTTTGTCTGGTTCTGGGTGGTATTCAAAGCGGTGAAGAACTGGTGAATAATAGTCAGACACTATAACGACAAGACTGCCGGGGTTCTATCCAATCTACATTTACATAAAACAAGCTAGGTATTGGGAGGTTACGTTCTTATTTAGTAAAAATCCTTATGCAGTCCATGGAGCCACTTAAATTATCCTCCTTAGGATCATGGATCAAAGGTTCCAGTGGAAAAGAACCGTTTTATACCGGACTTGTCTGGGCGAGGATAAAGGTCAGATTTGACCATTTCGGATTAGAAAGGTACATAGTACATAATTTTATATTTTACACCAATAATAATAAAAAAAAATAATGAAAGATATCGAATTTGAAATTCGATAAATTTGTGCGAGTAAAGACCATTTCCGGATAACAGGAGTCTGGACATGAGAGTACTACTGTACAGTGCGAACACGTTCCAGTGGTCAGTTTATGAATCAACAAATTCTTAAAGAATAATGTCCGATCTACTTCTGTCTCGTCCTTGGAATAATGGTATTGTTTTATCCAGGAGGCCAGTATGTGTTGAACAAGTAGATATTGATAAATGTGATATACTTACAGTAATAGAACAATGTTCCCTGTCTGTGTCCCCTTTTACAAACTGTGATATCCCCAAAAGTACGATAATTATCCCATAAATAGAAATTAACATTTTCATATCGGAGTCACATGGCCCAAGTCTCCATCAAAACTAATGAATGTAATAAAGTAGGGTATGACTTAAGACAGATTTTTTTCTTTTACTGTTTATGTACATTGTTTGTGAAATGTTAAACCGTTCCTATTGTTTTATATCAGCTCAAACAATAGGTCTACTCCTTTGCTTGATAATATGTTGATAGTCTTTTGTCTGCACTGGTATTTAATCTTTGCATCTAACATATTATTTTACATCGTTGAACATTGATTTTTATGACG
This sequence comes from Lutraria rhynchaena, assembly GCA_008271625.1. Classification (NCBI taxonomy): domain Eukaryota; kingdom Metazoa; phylum Mollusca; class Bivalvia; order Venerida; family Mactridae; genus Lutraria; species Lutraria rhynchaena. The sequence goes on along the minus strand of VIBL01000126.1, from coordinate 5,118 downwards.
CAATATAAAGATGAAACGCGAGAATTACGCCGCTGCAGGGGCGGCTACAGGATTTCTGGTTAGGGGGGGGGGGCGTAAAGCCTGGATGTTTGTGTAAAATGTGGACTGACGTTTTCTTTGCTTATGCTTGCCGGATTTTAGAGGGGGTGAATGCCGGCTCCCTACGCCCCCCCCCCCGCAAATTTGCCCTGCATTGTGCTTTAAGATTGTGCTATTTTTCGGCCTTTTTAAAGAGTGGTCAATTAGATTGGATTATAAAATGTTTACAGTCAATTATTCAGTTTTAACTGTTTAAGTGTTCGTAAGTGCTTAATGATTACTGTCAAACTTGTGAACAAAGTCCACCATTGGGAAAGACAAAGTGAGGTCTATATTGACAGCTGGCCTTAATTTAGAGGTCAGTTTGTTCTAAGTAATCAATGATGTTTTTTCAAAGATAGACCTTTATTTGGAGGTGACCGCAAACACACATTAGACGGTACTGTGTTAATTCAAGGGGACACACGACGCTTGTTGACCAGCCTTACTCGGCTTATAATTCATGTGTAACATATAAAAATATTCTATTGGTTTCGGTTTGGGGAGAAAAAAAAACTTTGACAATACTGAATACTTCTAAAAATGTTCAAAGTAAAGTAATGTTTTATAATTTTACCTTAAGAAAAATAAATATATAATGTTTTATACAGTATGAATACCTGTCAAAGAGCAGAACTAATTTTTTATATAATCATATACTTTATATTACACCTATTGTATTAAGTGTCATTTAAATTGTTTGAAATGTAGCTGGGTCTTTAATCTTAAATGAAACATGTGACTCACTCTATGGCGGACCACACATTTTTCTGTACAAACGAATACATGAAATCTAAAAAAAATTGAAGGAACTTATATATGACCGATTATCAGATTCCAAGGGCGACAAAGCATACAAAACATAGTAACCACACTTCAAGAGTTGTCTTTCTTGAAATTGTGCTATAACTATTTTCAAACTCAGTTGGAAATGGGATGATGATAATACCCTTTTTGTCGTCTCAACATAATTGTAAGCTTGAATGTCTCCAGTTAGTCCAAATATTATGATAAATATCGCGGAATGAGTATTATGTATATGAGTATATAATGAATGTTTGTAGACAAATCATTCAACCTATTTAATATTGTCTCATTACACCAATTAAAATGCGTCCAGGATTCGTCTCAGGTTCATTTGTATTTGAGAAAACCCTAATTGTTCCAATTAAAACTACTTCATCATGACGATAGTATTTTGATGATTACATCAATAAGATAGGAAAATTGTAGCATATGTGGAAACATAGCTATAATCTGGTTTGGCATTTTCTCTATCTATATTTTTATCATCGGTCGATATAATCGGTGGTGCATTGTCAAGGAGGGTGGGGTAACTTAGCCGCTTCCTACATTAATGCAATATCACATTCTAAGCCAGGTGCTGAGTCGAGATGTCGAAATGGCTTTTTGTCCTGAAGCAAGCGACCAACCTATTAAAGAGAGCAACTCCATGACAGTACTTAATCACAGACCGTCATCAATTGCTCCCTTCAGCATTTGGTCATATAGTATCCCATAATCCTCTTAGGTTATGTCTCATGATTTTTCATGAAGAAATTTTTTAGCTTTTGTTGAAATATCCCAGAATCCATCTCTGGTGAAATATCCCACAATCCACCATGATAAAGGTATCCCACAATCCACCATGATAAAGGTATCCCAGAATTCACCTGATAGTCCCGTAATCTTCCATGCTTCCATTTCCTACAATCCTCATGGATGGAATATTATCACATATCACTGTGATAAAAAACTTAACATCCTCCTAAACAGGTTCCTGTTCAACTGCACTGCAGCATAGAACGGAAACCAGTATAAAATCCTCCATTCTGTGATTTCCCACTCTCCACCACGATAAGATATGCCATAATCCCTTCAAATGAATTGCTCGTAAATAATTCCTTAAAAATTTATTCCGAAGTAGGTACGTGATCAATTTCGAGCATAATTACAGATCTAAGCTTTATTAATTAAGGGGAAGTAATCTGAGAGGAGAACATCGCGAAGGTAACGGATCAGAACTATAGTAATATAAATAACATTATGATAAGATCAACCAGTTACATTGATACTTATGTATAATTATGTTGCTAATAAGGAGCTGAATTTAGATTTTGTCACGAGTGTTGCAAAAATACAACAAATGAAGTAAGATCATTCATGTGTGGATTCTATCTGGGACTAATATGCGTATATTGGTCCCAGATTCTATTGACGATTTTCGATAACATAATATTTCCACACACTTCTAACTCGCCGTTAAAAAATAAACCTTGGGATAGAAATGTTCAATTCAATCATTGAACTAATTCAGTTCAATTAACAACACCATACATAAATATTGGACAAGTCTTATTGTACATACGACTTTTTGTCAAAATCCTGATTTCGCCCACTTAATATCTCATTTATATTCAAACCCTTCGGTACAGCAAGATAACCTAGGGATCTTGACGCTTACTATGCTAATGAGGATGTTAAGTTATTTGCACACACGTTCAATTGATTCCCATTAATTAAATACAGAGTTAGTTATTTAAAACAAAAAGGGAATAGGAACCCGACTCGTCCCGGAATTTTCCGAAATTTACCGTAATATTCAGAACTATGGTTATTCAATAATGACGCAAATCTTCGAAGTGCAGAAAGAATTTTTCGTGCTAATCGTTCTCGGTTATTTCCGTAAATTTCCGACATCATATATCGAACGTTGGCGACCAAAAACGAAAGTAGAATCAATATGTCTACATTCACATGTTGAACGGTCTTGATATAAAGAAGTACATCTAAATATCTCAAAACGATAAGATAAATGCAAGAAATGATCGGAATGAAGCAATGATGTTTTATTTTTAGAGGTGAAAAATTGATCACCGCATGTTTACTAAAGAAAAATCATGTATGTCACGTGATCTCATATACAAAACTCATAACAAACAAGAGAACAATTTCATTAAGAATTCAAATTGAATTCCAGCATTACAACGAAACTGAGAAAAAATCACTTTAATTTTATTTATACAAAAGGTGTATTTATTTGCTATCACTGAGCTATCACAAGTACTTTCAATATTAAACAGGCGACTAAGGCAAACACATTAAAGTGCGAACAAAATCAATAAAAATTTTAGAATGTTCAAGTTCGGCGTTTGTTGATCGGATATGTAATTACGAATTCATTTTAACATCAAACGATTTTCATTTAATGAACGCTATACGAGATTGCGCGAATATAAATCTAGCTAAGGTCTCTAGTCGAAATAGTAAGTGCGTTCAGAAATTGTCCGAAAAAAACACATAGAATAAATTTATACATGTTCGATCTGCAATTTAGAGACAGAATGAAATTTTTACAATCTTACCTGTTCGTAGCTCCGCGAACTAAGACGACGAATCAACACAGTGTCATAAATTTGTTCGAGACACTAGAACACTAGAACTGAATTTATAACTCAGGTAATATTTACGATAGGCGAAAGTCAAACATACCCGAGTTTTACAGTGTATTAATTCAACATAAACATGTTTTATACACAATCATGTCGGAAACTTGGATTAGTTAAACTCGCACCAAGATTTTGATGGAAAACTTAAACAAATGTTTGTTACGTTTAGTTAATGGAATAAAATTCCAAATTTGACAAAATATGAAACATCAAAAGAAACCATTGGTATTCCGGAGTAAATATTTTCTATGTAATTTGGAATTAAGGATTACTACTATAATTAAAACATTACCTTCACGTGATGTTACATCCTCAGTTTACAATGATGGGCGTATTTCCTCGTTTTACGTGGTGTGCGCGCTATTAACATACCTGTCTGTTTCATTAAGCGACAATACCGGAGTAGTCCGAAGGGTCGGAGCTTTATACCCAACCAAATCATGGCACTGAATTTAATGGCGGCGCATTAAAACGATTTCGTATGCATTCCACTGATTTTCATGTGTGAAATGAGTTCGAACAATTCATATTCCGGCGTATAACTCATGCTCACGCACACTAATTTCATAGTGCATAAATTGTTTCGTCTTTATCAATTTCGTTAATAAGATGAAGATAATTCATGGTTTGTTCTCGTGAAATTCGAACCATGTCTAATCGGGTTTGAAACAAGACCGACGGTAAATCAAAGCATAGACTTGCATCAAGTCCTGGCCAATTTTTGTTCACATGAATAATTCATGAAGTAAAAGTTGAATTCAATCCACTAACTTGTATGTATTATCGGTTTCACCGATTTATAATAATAAATATTATATGATTCATAATCACGCAGACCATGATATGTTCGGACATGATAACTTGTAGAGCCATGTTTGTTCAAACATCGAATATATTCATGCATTATTTATAATATATACTAAGTAACTTAACATTTGATCAGTCGGTAAGGAAATAATTCTAATTACCTTATGCGCCAATATCTTAAAATATCATACACTCATAAGACACTGTTAAAGAATTATAACGAACAATTTTAGTTCCCGTCGAAAAGGGACCTTAATATATATATAAAGTATATATATATTATACATTGCTTGGCATGTACATCCCGGGAGTTTGAACATTCATAATGCAATGCCGTTGTAAAAAGTCCGCGGTGTAATTAAACCCAGTTATACACTAGTAATTCCTTTAAGATCATATCTTAAACATAATTCATGTAATTAATTAACAGGAGGATATTATATAGTATTATGTAACATTTTATAGAGTATTACAAGTCGGAACAAAGAAGTAAAAATCGATCACATTACTCAATTTTATAAATGATTATGTGACGGAAAATATAAGTTCAATTCTATTATATTCGTAACTGATACTTAAAATGTGTGCGGCGACTATCTGTCACACTCTTAAATTCATAGGACATCGTTTACCACGTGTTTGCAAGTCTATGTGTTTTTCACGAGAGCTCTGTTAAGTTTCACAAGGTTGGCGGACATCCTGCCATAAACTCCCAAGTTTGATAAGAGCCATCTGATATCTATACGTGTTCATTTGTTCATTTGGACTGCCTTTGTTTTATAAC